>VXBX01008140.1:646090-755559 GCA_013400415.1 Scytalopus superciliaris | reverse complement strand
AAAGTAGAAAATAGTTTTTTTTTTTTTTTTTTTTTTTTTTTTTTTTTTTTTCCCCCCCCCCCCCCCAGCACTTTTGCTGCTGGTTCTGGCCAGGATTAGAAAGAGCAGAGGCTCGGGGAAAAAAGATGATGCAAAAATTTTCAAATGTCAAACATGTTCTGTCTGAGCTCTGGGCAAAAATTTGGGGTGGCTGTTCACGTACACAACATTATTTGTTTCCTCTCTCTCTTTATCCACCCAGCCTTTACTACCCACTTCTTATAGACCACCTTTATATAACCTTTATGTAGATTTAGATGTGTTGCAGTGCTACAGAGCAGAAATATCTGATCACTGAGCCCTCTGCCTTTGCAGGGTTTATGTCCAAGAGTGGAGCAACATTGGCGTTCACTCGTGCAGCAAGAACTGAAAATTCCCATTTCCTTGCATGACCATAAAAAATTATTAAACTACACAGAACTACATAATATACTACAGAAAATAATCAACTACACGGTACTAGGCAAAGATATGCTGGCTGGCCAATTCATAGGAATTAAAAAGAAAACAAAGGGAAAGCCTTGGCAAAGAGAATTGTGATCTTACTGTACAATTAACTTCTGAGACAGTGAGTAGGATTAAAGGACGGAACATTTCATGATGCCTCTCTTTAAAACAGCAAAGCACACAAAGTGAATATGCACAGTTCACAGACCTTTGAAATCAGCAACACTGGCAGGTTTATTTGTTTTGATTGTCTCTTTTTCTTTCTTTTACTACTTTGGGATTTTTTTTTCTCTCCTTTTCAAGACTAGAGCCAAATGACCCATGAGAAATGTACTGTAATTTGCCTCTTATCTATCCCTCATCTCCATCTGATATTCCCTCTGCCCTGGTTACCCTGATGTTTTTCCAGACTCTACAGGCTGAACCATTGCAACAAGGAGAAAAGTCAAATGATAAAGAAAGAAGTGGCATAAGGATATTTTCAGGACCCTGTTCTCTCAAAACAGATTTCCTTTGCCACTTTGTGAAAACCTCTTTTGGCTGCAGCAAACCTCATTCACATACATGAGAGAATTTAAACTCCTATAGGAAGGTATATATATTTTAGGCTATTTTAACCATCAGTTATACTGCTTGGCACTTGCACAGTGCTTCCCCTCTGGGCCTCAAAGTGCTTCCTAAACATGAAGAGAGACATTCCACTCTGGTCAAAGCCCTGACACCCACTGAAGTGATACTGAATCAGGGTAAGAACCCTTGCCCTGGGCCTCCCTTCAAGAAGTTTTACCATGACTGAAGAAGTCATGAAATAGACTGACTGAATATCTTTTCTTGTCTTCCAAATGGGAGAACTGAGAAGAAGAAATGCACAGATTTGTTCAAAGTAATAAAATCATTCAGGGTAACAATGAGGATTAGTGACTCGCTCTCTTGAGCTTGCATTCTTTACTATGGATCATCTTTCCTTTAAATAAGTGGTGTCTTCTCTTGTTGATCCTTGAAGTTTTCTGCTGGTGGCCACTAATTATGTTTTGCAAGCCTTCAATCATATTTTACAGTATTTTACTTACATTTTACCATCTCCAAAGCCTGGTGCTCCATTGATGGAACATCAACGCTCCTAGTCCTTCATGAATCCCTTGACTTCATTATTTCTGAAGATAATGCAGCACATAAACTTCATAAACAGATATCCTTGTGGAACCAGGACTCTGCTTTTGATGAAGGAGCAGCCACTGTTCCGATAAGGTTTGGCATTTACATACTACCTCTAATCCCAAAGCTTCCAAGAACAACCAACAGACACAGGCACAGCAACACCGCACAATAGTTCAAGTAAAGGGCATTTTGGTTTCAGTCACCAGAAGAAACCTGATTTTTTTTTTTTTTTTTAAAGAAAAACACAGGAGACTAGGAATGCAGCCTGTCATCACTCCCTTGAATCAGGGCAAGAGTTAGGAGTTAGCCACAGAATCACAGAATGTGCTGAGTTGGAAGGCACCCATGAGGATCATCAAGTCCAGCTCCTGGCTCTGCAGAGGACCATCCTCAAGAGTCACACCCTGTGCCTGGTGTGACTCCTGGGGATGGTCTTGTGCAGGGCTAGGAATCAGACCAGTCAGACTAGAAGAAAACAAGAGGAAACTTGCAACTTTAAGAAAGAATTTTCTTTAACTATGGGACTAACTCAGAGTAACTCTATATTAAAGTTGTCTAAAAATTTCCACCACTAATACACAACTCCAGCCTGTCTTTCTCATCTCCATCCTGGGTCAGGCTTGAGGTCACATTTGCAACCTGCCCAAACATGTGCCTTGCTGGTGGAACCCGTGGGAGTCACAGTTGGAGTAAGCTTGGTTTGACACTTCTGGAGCACTGGGAAATCCTTTGTGTCCCATCTTTAGAATCCATGGAAAGCATGGGGTTACCCCTTGGCATGGGTACTGCTCTGTGCTGGACTCTAGCTCCCTGTGCCACCTACCCTTGCAGGAGCAACCTCAGGCAGGTGGGATGGGTCAGGACCCTGCCTGGGTGGGCTCCAGTGGGTCACACCATGCGAATATGTGGGATTTCTAGGAAGCTGCACACAGGTCAGGGTGGGGGGCACTGTGGCCATGGGGTGCTCACAGTGAGATTGCACCTACTCCTGCACAAGGGTGACATGTGGCACTGTCCCTGCTGGCTGTGCAGCTGGGACTTTAAGGGGCTGGTCCTTCAGCATCTTCCCTAATTAACACACAGCAAAAAATGCAGGATGAAAAAAGAACAAGATCAAATTCTTTGCTCCTTTCATCTCACTTTTTGACACTAATCCTCCCTGCACATAAACCCTGTGCCACAAAGTGAGATATACATTGCGATTGGAATGAAGAGCGACTTGGAATCAGGCCGAGATCAACAACAAAATAAAACTAAATCATATATAACCATGAAGGACGAAGCATGTTTATTGCAGGCCCTTCTGGAGTTGATGGGCCAAAATAACCACTCCAAATATGCAGCTTGCAAAACATCACTTTTGCTTTGGAGATGCCGCTTCTTTTCTGGTTTTATTTTTGTAACTCATGGACTTTCAAATCTCATTTTTTAACCTCCTGGCAAGGCTGTGCATGAAGCTGGTCCTGCTGCTGTGGGCAGATCATCAAGAGCTTATGGTTAGGATAATCCCAATCTTCCTCTTTTCTGAGAAAGAAATTAAAACCTGATTCAAATGAAACTGGTTGAAATTTCCTCTTATTTCATCTTATGCAGGAAAGGGTAAGAGACACCCAAGTGAGATCACAAAGAACATGAAGACCTCAATTCAAGGAAAGCAAGAAAAGCTTGTGCCCTGGCACTAAAAGCCTCCCATTTTCAAAGTTCATGAAATATTTTTTCTCCCTGTAACAACAAAGGACTAATATTTAGCTCTATTTGGTTTCTAGTGGTTTGGGTTTTTTGTTTTTGGTTTGGTTTTTTGGTGGGTGTTTTTTTTGTGTTTTTTTTTTTTGTTTGTTTGTTTGTTTTTTTTGAGGGATATTGATGATTCATACCTAGAAGTCTCTATCTTCAACAGCAAAGTGTTGAACACTTTTTAAGGAAAAATAAAAGAAAATTGAATCATCTGCTACTAAATATTATGAGATCTACAAAAGCTGTTTCCCAGACATGAAGAGATTACAAGGAAACAGAAAATGTCAGTCACTGAAACAGAAATTTTACATAAGAGCATTCAGCTTTGAAGTTCCCAGAATCCACAGTAAATTGCCAGGTGACCTGGCAGAAACAACAACAACACACCTGCAATGAAAATAACTGAGAGTTGCAGAAGGAAAATATTGTGAACAGGGTGTTTTTTAAATCCAACAAAACATGGCAGCAGTGGCTGTAACAGGCACCACTAACACAGTGAACTCCTTCACATCAAAATCCTGCCCCATTTCTCCCTGTTGAGCCAGAGACAAGCAGCAGGGGGAAAGATGTAAATGTGCCTTTTCCAAACACTCAGAAACTTTCAGGCTCTCTGGCTTTTAAACCTGTGCAAGGACCTGCAACTTCTGCACAGATCCCAGGAAAAGCAAACCCCATTGGACATGTGTCTTTCTGAGAGAGGATAGTTCTTGAACTGGGGGATGTGTCAAACAGAAAATATCCTCTGCTCCTTAAATAAGCAGTGGGCAGCAGCCACAGCTAGTGCCCAGGTTATTGGCTGGATGGGAGGACGTGTGGATTTCCTCACATATGGATCTGCTAACACGTGTACCAGAAAACAGGCACTATCAGTCCAAAACATAAGGCTGATTGTAAGCGTTCCCTGGAGGACACACTTCCCAAGACCCTGCTAAATTGGACTGGCAGCTCATGAAACGTACAGTTACTGATCCAGCATGTAACTGTAAACTATAGGAAATCATACCCATATATTTGGCCTTCAGACATGAGTGCAGAAATTGCCTGTTTTGGCACCACAAGCCTGTGGATCCACTTGAATCAAACCCAGACCTCTAGCAAAAGGCTACGAGAATGCAAAGGTCTGTTCTCCATTGTCAAATGGTAACACAAGAGGGGAAAACACTGATTTTCCTTTATGGCAAATTTCTTGACCAACTTTTGTCCTGAGTGTGACCACTATGTGGACAGGCTATGCAGTTTAATTTCCTCATAAATAACAAATAAGCTTTGCAACCTCTCTCACTGTATTTGCTTATCTCAGCCACACATCAGCTTTCACCCTGGTTTGCTGCTGTAATTTATTGGTAACATGTCACTAACAACTACTACAGGACTTAAGATCTCCATGACTACAGACCCAGCTTTGCAAAGGACCCAGCAAAACCTGCAGGTTGTCATTTTTGTTGTTTTCCCCACACATAGACCCTGAATTATAAACATCCAGTTTTATAAAGTGTGTTAGCATGAAATGTCTTGCAGGTCCCTGTCAAAGACAGAGGGGGGCTGTTATGAATTCTCTCACTTCCACAACTCATATGCCAGCTCAAGAACATGCCAAGAACTTTGCAAAACCTGACATCCCACCTTATTCAGTTATGGGGGAAAAGAAGGCATCCTGGAAGCACCTTTTGGACCATCGCCTCACTATGGTTTTCTAAATCACAAACTGGAAATGCTTCAGATATTGTTCCCAGACAAATAAAAAGAGAACTTTGTGTCTGATCAAGATGAGAATAGCTAAAAGTTTGGGCTGGAATGTTTAAGACAAATATCACAGAACCAACTAGGTTGGAAAAGACCTCTGAGATCATCGAGTCCAATCTATGACCAAACACCACCTTGTAAAATAGACCATGGCATTAAGTGCCACATCCAGTCTTTCCTTAAACACCTTCAAGGGTGGCAACTCCATCACACAGTCCAATGTCAAAGCACCCTTCATAAATAAGACATTTTGTAGCAAAAACACACAAATAAATCTATCCCCAGAAGTAAACATATTAGAAAAATTCTGAGTGTATGAGGAGGGAGCCAAGAACTTCCAGCCCTTTTCTGAATCAAATTGGATGCAGGGGGGGAATCAAACAGCACTGATTTCTTCAGGCAAACTGGGACAAACACTCTGATGTGTCTGACGGAAGCATTTTACTCTGTGTTTGGAAGTTTATCATGACCAATCAATTCTGGAAGAATTAGTGAGCACGTTCTGGGTTTTGGCACTGACACAGTCGTGGTAAAAATGCTGGAGGCGAAAGGGAAGTGATTTTCATAATGCTGTGAACTGTTGCCATCAATCTCTACCCAAAAACATTTCTTTTTCCTCTAGTGCAGTGCTATTCTGTAGCTTTCCTCTTACCTATTGCCCTTTGTCTCAGGAAGGCTCTCGACCTCACTTGTTCTCTGCATGTGGAGATCTAAGCCAAGGACCCAAATTTTTGGAAGTTCAGTCTTTCTGTGGACTTCAAAGAGCTTGGGATGTGTAACTTAGTCCAGACGGAAAGCATAAGATACATTCGGAACAACATTATGTCCATAAAAATAGGAAAAGACTGAATGACTGCTAAAGAATGCAGCGTGATGGGGAAGCCTGGTGTGAGCTGGGAAGGACATTTAGATACCTATTTTCAGACTCTGAATCCTAGTGGAAGCACCTACCTTTTCTCCTGGAATTATAAAGACTTTAGGATGTTATTCTCTCCATCAGGCCTATGCTGTGTGTCTGTACGTGTTGTGAGCAGGTGGCACAACTCATTCCCTAAGGAACTGAGCAACAACTACAAACAGCCAATGTTTATCCTCAGCTCTCAGAGCAATAATAGTGACAATTCCACTTTTTGGGAAGGATCAGCATGAAGGCCAAATAAACCCCCTTAACCAGGAATGCCAAGCCCAAACATATTCCAGTGTTTCGAATAATATAAGTTTATGCAATTCTTGGTATTTCTCAGGCGTGCCCATGTTTGCCTCGGGTTGTGTTTCCTGGGATTGAAGACAGGAATAGAGCATCATCAAGCTCATGGAAATCAGGAGATCACAGAAAAATGCTGTTTTGTAACTGTTCTCAACCAGTTGTGCAAACCTAAGCAGTTCAGATATTTGGAAATGTTTCCATTCTCTCTGACACTCACGTGAAACAAACTAAGCTCTGGCCTTTTCAGTGTCTACCTACATTCTCTAAACGAGTGTAGCCTATTTCCTTATTTACTTACAATTTTTCACCAGTTAATCTCTCACTGTCTCACTTTTAATTAAACAAAACAAATTAATTAATTAAGGAAACACAAAAGAGCTTAAAGAAAAGCTTTTCAAAGTGTAATGGAGATTTTGATACTCACACTCTACTGATAGCGGGTCTTGGCTTGGAAATTTAATTCCCTTTTATGCCCTTGGAAGGTGCACAAAAATGTGTAGATAATTACAGTAATTGGTCTTTTAATTGATATCATCTGAATTTTATGATATTTAATCAATGTCTGCGTTCTGACTGCAAAAGAAGCTGAAATTGACCCCCTCACTCCTATCTGCTCAGTGCTCAGTAACCTCTTGTCTTCGATATATGAATGTAATTTGCAAGTGTGACAAGGCCACCAGTCCCATTACATCATATCATGGAAATTAGAAATGAATCAATAAACAGAGAGGCAAACTCCTGATCAGTTTGTTCCTACCACATAACGTGGAATTCTTCACATTTTACCCCTAATCCCATGTCTGATCAAACTGAAATGTCTTCAGGGTCAGGAATGTCTCCGCTTCCTTTTGGTATTTAATCACATCTCAGAAAGGCTGATATTTTGTGCCTATGTGTCTTATCTTCATCCTTTGTACAATTTGTGCTGTTTAATCCTGAAGAAATAATTCAGCAACATGTTTCATGTGATGGGGCAGATCCTTAACAGAGGAGAAATGCTGGCATGGCCCAAGTAACAGATTAAATCCCCTTCTTGGCATACTCATTTTTACTGCGTCTTCCAGTGTAATTTCAACATGGAATTTTCCTGACATAAATCACACAGGTTTCTGTGTCTTTTCCCTCTTCCCCTCCACACCACGCTGCGTAGCTCTGTGTTTTGGTAAATCTCATCTATTAATAGTTGCCCTCAGTGGCTATAAAAAAATACCTCAGTAGTCAAAAGCCAGCCCTTGCTAGGGAACAGCTGTGGATGCCTGAACACACGCAGGACCCGGCATCACACAGCAAAGCCCTTTCTTGGCTCCAAGTCAGAGCAAACCGATTAAACACGGCCATAGTCAAGCTAATGGAAAAGGAGCCCCTTCCCTGCAAGACAGGGAGAGAGAGGCCAGCTCCAGCACTAGGCTGGAGAACATCAGGGTATTTCCATTTTCTCACTGACATTTTCTTTTTCCTTTTTTATCTCGGCAAACCCCCCTCCTGTGTCTTCCTCACTTCACCATTCTGCCAAGTCCCAATAAAATCTTGCACTTAAAGAAATAGGACAAAGACGTCATCTCAGTGAGTATCAAAGGTCACAGGGTAAATTTGAAGGTCTAGTCTACTTTCTTTTTTTTTGTTGTTGTTGTTGTTATTTGATTGATTTAACTGATTAAAGCATTTCTGCTTTTCCTGTGCTTTCAGCAGCATCCTGGGTAGCTCAGGGGAAATTCAAACCAACCAGCTGTGATCTGTATTACAAAGTGGAGGCTGGAAATACAACACAAGGATGTTGATGGGGCCATACTGGAAAGGGTGAAAGGAGAGGAATATTGTCTCCTGGTAAAGTGACAAAGTGGTTCTATGTGTTGGAATGAGAAATATTTGGCTTAGCAGGGGATACAGGGAGTCCCTCATCTTCTCAGTGCTGCAGGGTACCAGTCCCACTGCAGAGCAGCTGGTCAGTGACAAAGTACCTGACTCCCAATGACAGGAATCCTCCCTGGATTTCGCTTTGAAATTCAATTTAAATTCTTGAAAATTCTCAAGGAACACTGAGTTTCAGGGATTTCCATGCAAAGTGTACAATGCCACAGCCATGACAAGGATGAGCAGGGGAAGGTTAAAGGAGTCTCAAGTCCTCTTTAAGCCAGACTCAGGCCTCTGCACTCCCAGCACACCTGGAACTCACAAACCAAATGCCATGTAACTTCAGCACTTTTCAGATTTCCCTAGGGACATTTCACTAAGATAAATCTTCCTTGCAAAGCTGTTGGGAATTATTTGAAAAACCAAGAGAGCCTTGATCTGGGAAAACCAACTACCACAGCTTCTCACTGAAGTTCTCAATTTATTGACACAACAAGGCTATAGCATGAGAAGCAAATTTATTCCATACTATCTACTGGCAGTGTAGCTCAAAAGATGCATTTTGAGGCAGCAGAAAGAATTTTATTCTCCAAAGCCTTGTAATTCAACCCTGCTGAAGCTGCCCTCACACAAATCAGCGATGACACATCTTTTCAACATGTAGGGCCAAAATTATTTTTAAAAGCATTGCAGGTAATTGCCACTGCTCTCATTCCAAACCACTGCTGTTTCCACTATTTTACCATTACTGATGTAACCCAACAAGTGTCAACAGCAAACACGGGCTGCTTCTGCAATTACTGAATTAACGCAAATAATCCATTTCACAACAAACAGCTCACCCATATCAATGGCCAGGACCAGACCTTTAACTGCAATATACAGGAGATGTTCTATTTCCAAGGTTTATTATATACTGCAGAAACATCTGGGTACCTTCTGAAATAATTGGTCTGCCGGGTGGAGATTTTATCGATCTCTTTCACTGGGGTGGATTGGCCACAAGAGTCTTTAAATCAACGATGGGAAAACATTGCTGAAGCTAGTTCTGCTAGAAAATTTCAGAAAGACTCAATTAGGCCAAAACCTCCAATCTTGGTTTCAGTGGGGTCCCTTTTTAGTAAGGGTCCTTCTAGCAGGGTCCCTCCTTTAAAAGAAAAAGGAAATTAAAAATGAAAAACAGCACCGGGGAAAGGCTAAGCGTGTGCTTCAAACTCACACATGCCAGGAAATTTAGAGTTAAAGGTGAAACTCCACCCTAAAGAGTTCCATACTGGAGATATTTCAGCGAACAAATGTAACGTGTTCTGAAATACAAAGACCCAGTAGGGTGCACTAGGTATGGAGTTTCAGCCTTCACTCCAAATTTCCTGGCTTTTTGGAGCTTTATTAGAGTTTCATACCCCAGCCATTTAAGTACTCCAAGAGGTTTCCTCATTTCAGCTCACCCTGATCCTCTTGAAAGCTGAGAGCAAACACACCGATGCTGTAGCCACCCATCCATTATTAATGAACCTGAAAACACTTTCCCGCAAATTTATGCTAATTTGGAGTGCTGAAATTATATGCAAACTAGGTAGTTTCAGTTGAGAAACTCCAAAATTGCAAATCTACTGCAAACAAAACAGAAGGACGGGATTTCATTGACCCCAGAAGAGCACGTGCTCCTAATCTTCCTCCACAGCATGTGGGTCCTGTAGTTCCATGTCAGCCAGAACTGAAATCAAGTGAACACAGAATTGCTTTTGACAGCAGTGGTTTGTATTCCTGGTCTAAACACTCTGCCATGTTGCGGGATGGGGATATATCTATCTCCTTGATGGATCTGGCTCTAAAGGAGGAAGCATGGCTATGGCCATCAGCATCACTTTTACAGAACAGTTTTTATGGCCACGTTGCAAATATTGAAGTGGTCAAGGCATGTCTCAGTAACCCTGATGGACCTGTTTGAGGTTCTGCATTGTTGCATCTCCTGGGAGCTCTGTGGAAATTATCATCAGCAACTCTCTGTAGTCCTTCTAATCACCCACATTCTTTACTCTTCTCAAAGCACACACACAAAGAAAGTTTTAGGACTACATGATGATTTCAGTGACACACACCTGATGGTGAAAACATCCCACATAATGTGAAATTGGCCTAATCAGTCCCTCTGCACAAGTGTATCTTAGGGTGGACAGGTGCACAAGTGATGGGACAGCTCCGTGTTGTCTTGATCCTGGGGTGTTGGAGGAACAATTGACTCACTGCAGTTAAGTGAAGATAAACTGAGACCTCCACTCGGTTTCCTCAGTCCCACATTGGGCTGTAGACAGCAAGAACCACCCTCTTCCCTGTGAGGATGGGCAGGCCCTGGCACAGGTTGCCCAGAGAAGCTGTGGCTGCCCCATCCCTGGAAGTTTCCAAGGCCAGGTTGGATGGAGCTCTGAGAAACTCCCCACGCCAGCGGGGCTGTAAATGGATGATCTTTAATGCCCCTTCCAACCCAAACCACTCCGTGATTCTATGACTATCATTCATTTCTTATATTCAAAACTTGCATCTCTTTTCTCAGACTTTCAGTTACATCTGCTGAGGCTGCAATCAGGTTCTCTGTGGCACAAAGGTATTTTTCTACATAAAAATATAAACTACTTATAGAAACCATTGTTCTTCTGAGTAATCACACTTTTTGGTTGTCTGTTTCTCCCACCGTTAAGTGTCATGGGTCTGGCTGAGCATCCTGTTCATGGATGCTGTAATTGCAGCACGGTGGAGGTGGCTGCTCTGCATTTCCCCAAGAGGCAGCTATTGTTTGCAAGAATTGGACTTAAATTCCTATCAGGAAAGAAGTCTGAAAGGTAGGATGGGAATTGCAGGTGTCAGTATGGAACCCGGCTAAGCTTGCCACAGAAATACACTGTGCATCTTTCTCCATGTGAAGGGGGCAACCTCCTGAATTTACAGGAGGTTTCAGCTGCCTTTAGTTAAAAATGCAAAAGTCACCTCATATCCACAAGTGAAGAGAGGTTACACACAAATGGGTATAACAGAAAAACAGGGTGATTTAATGCAAGGCCCCACAGCACTTGAAAAGGCATGTGAGACATGATCAACCTGTGGCTCTGTGTGTGAGACAGTACAACCTGGACTGACCAGCAGAGAGAATGAAAGAGTTTATACACACAGCTCCATTGCAGAATGTGGGAGGGGATGAGCTCTACTTTGTTTCCTTAACCAGAGTTTGGTAAGGGGTTGCTGGAGAGCATCTGTGGGGCAGCTGCTCCTGGAGGATGCAGTGCTGTCCAGCAGAGAGGGCAAATTCAGTCCCTGCCAAATCTGCAGACTCCGCACTTGCCAACCTTCCATGTGGGGTTCCAGAGCCAAATGGGGCTGCATTAGCACTGGAAAGTATAACAGTACTTTAATCTGTTGTCTCCCACAAGGATTCTTAATGATCTCTGACAGTTTACTCCATAGATTTTATAGGCTCTCTTCATCCCAAGCATCCTGCAGTTAGACCAGACAGTGATCTTTTTCCATAATGGATAATGTCCATGAAAGAAACCATAAGTTCTGTGAGTCTTGGGGAAAAAATGTTTTGTGAAAAAAACTATTGGAAAAGATGACTGTGGGTCAGGCTAAATCGAGCCAACTCCTACTATTTCTAGGGTGTGCAATCATATAGAAATGGTTTCTTTAGCACTGAAGTCCTGTCTGTATCAGAATTCGATACTAGACTTATAAATGTCAGTTGCCTGTATGGGAACAGATGCAACTCCTCCCAGCTGATTAACATCCCTGACATCTGGAACAGAGGACAGAATAAACAGAGAGAACAGAGGATTTCCTGTTGGGACTTGGCTTTTGGGTGACAAGTACCAAGATACCACAACCCTGTACTTGACAGCATTGCTCTTCACCTTCTAAACAGCCCTGGTAATTAAAGAACTGGACATTTAACACTGAATCCCTAGACAAAAACTCAGGTATTTGTTCTATGTCTGTCTGATACCTGTGTGAATGCAGGAATCCTTGATGTCAAGAGCTGCACAATGGTCTCTTCGAGGCAGGGGATTAAGTTCTCAAGCTCCCGGAACTGAAGAGCTTTGATGAATTTCTTCTGTTCTTTTTAGTGTTTAGGATTAAGTGGAAATTAGTCCTTTATTAGGAATCAAGGAGTATATTTCTTACAATTCTAGCTCCCGGAAAAGGGCATTCAGCATGCCCCCCTCCTCCAGGGCAAGTTGACCATATTTTTGAAGTAAGCCTCATGAAGAGATTTCCAGCAGAAGAGAAGGAAAAAGAGGTAAGAGGCTGATCTGATCAGAAACTCCACAGAGGAGCCCTGAAGTGCAGCCACAGCTCAGTTACCTGTTCAAGGCTGCCCTGGGCTGTGGATGAGCCACGGGGTGTTCCCCATGCATGGCTCTGCCACACCCATTGCTGATGAAAACCTCAAAACCACTACGGAGATTCCTACAAATTGTTCAAATGTGTATTCAGAGTCTAATTTACATATGATATGTGCAAGCTGATGTGATGCAACCTGAGCTTTGCTGAACTGCCCAATACAAGTGCTGGAAAAGGCCACAGAAGAGGGTGGGACTGGCAGAACACTGGACTGCGGCTCTTGGACAATTGTTACTAGGTGATCTTTTAGGTCCCTTCCAACCCAAACCATTCCTTGCCTGTTGTCACCCTGAGTTTGCAGGCAGGTGCTACAACAAGGCTCATCCTGCCTTGGTTAGGCAGAGCTGAAGGCTGTGGGAACCTTCAGGGCACACATGTGGACGTTGAGAAAGACTGTGCCCGGGTCAGCTATCCTGAGGGGATTTCCAGCAAGTATTCCGTAGGCTGTATGAATCCAGGGAGTTTGAAGAGACTCCAGGAGCCTTTACTGCTTCAGGAATTTCATCAGCATTTTCCTAAGAAAGCACCAAGGGGAATGCTTCCTTATCTGTCCATGCAATCCTGTGGTGAAGCGTGATGTGCAAACCCAATATTACATTAAAGGAATGGCTCAGTTAACCATAGGATGGTGCAAGAATTCACCACATCAAGTGGCAGTTACTGAGCATGATTTCCTATGATCCCTTGCTGTTCTTTTCAAGTTTTTTGGAAAGCAGCCATGGTAGGTGTCATGAGCTCAAAGTCTTCCCTCTTTTGTAACCAGCAATATACCACCAAATAACACAAGGAATGTGTCTTTTTGGCAAGTGTGTTTATCCTTGCTCCTTCCCTTTGTATTGGGCCAGACTGTATGATCTTAGCATGTTCTAATTTCCCAGAATTGCAGAAAAATGGAACAATATTTGTAAATCTTCTGCTGGGATAAAATACATTTTGTCCCACCCTTATGAAATTAATACAAAGAAGCAAGGCAGATATTCTTGGGTAAAGCCTGCTGTGTGGCTAATGATAACCAGTCCTTTGTTTTTCTCCTACAGGCTATTTAAAAAAAAAAAAAAGGAAAGATGATCTAGTTGGTACCACAATGTTTATGGCTTTTCTGCTGAGCAGCTCCAAGAGCAGAGTCCCCATTCTCAGAGCTGTCCCTCTCAGCTGTCCCTCTGCAAAACTTAAATGTACTTAAATCTCTATGCACCAACATCTCCACTACCTGGCTATGGTACGGAACATCAGCTTTTTGGAGCAAAATAGTTTTGGAGAGGTGCCACAAAGAGGGGCTGGAAACAAACCAACCAGTTCTGCTGCTGGGATCAACTTTAAAGTCACCATAGTTGTACCACAATAGTGACTGAAGTCCCATCAAAGTACCTGAGCTCTTTGTCCAAGGTGCCAAAAGGATCACAAGAAACTTGCAACACAGATCAAAGGTATCTTGGAATTGTTCCAGTGGTATCACTTTGTCAGAAAGCACCCACAGGCTGTATCAAGGCTCACAGCAACTTTGTCCCAGGATGGAGCTTGATGGACTGGGACTGAGACAATCAGAAGAAGGAAAGTGACTGGAAACAGATACATAATCTTTTGGGGATGAAGAGGCACTGAGGAGGGTTCCTGTTTATAACAGCATTAATCAGCATTAGCACTTTTTAGTTGGTTCCAAAGGACAAAAGCATTTCGGGAATAAACTGTGCCTGGTGAACAGCTGGCTACAACTGCTGACACTGAGGGTGTGGAAGGAACAGACCCTGCAGCGCCTGAAGTCTCCCCCAGAACCAAGAAAGACTCTGAAGAGCCTTTACAACACAAAGTTCAGGAAACTTTTTATTGGTACCATTTCATCTTCCTTTCCTCCCTTTCCTCACCAGATTGAAGGATCTTTTCCCTTTCTACTGCTATTGTTAGACTGAACTTTGGCAGAGGAAGTACCTGACATTGGATGGGAGCTCTCCATGCCTGTGGAGATGTCTTCACTGCTGTGGTGCAAGGTCTGCACCAGAGGGGACTGAGGACTCTGCCAAAGAAAGTGATGACAAGGGGGGCTGGTGTTGCAAAATGAGCCCAGATGGTGCCGACTAGATTTTGACTTGGTCACTAATTGACAGGGAAATCTCTGTCTCAGGGGATGATGCTGATGGCAATACCAAAGACAAACACAGGGTTTGAATCTTCACCCTTGCAGTCAATGAAAGTTTTGCTGCCAAAGTCACTGCCCTAAACCTGTATTGGTTAACTTAAATACCCAAAGCCTTACAAACCTCACTGATATGTCCACAGACCTAAGTGCTTTATTTAGCCACACCTCCCGTGACAGAGGTGGGTTTGAGCACAGCTTTATCACATTGGCCACCAAATAAAGGCTCAGAGAGATGGAATATCTACTAGTGCCCTCCATGGTTTCACTGCCAATGATCAAAGCTGCATTTCATTTATGTGCAAAGGCAAATAAATGAAATCTCACTGTTGCAAAAAGATCCTTGGAGCACCTCTGGAGTTTCTTGGGCTCTGCATTGTGGAAGAGGCCCTTCAGGCCTCCCTCAATATTTCAAATCAAGAGAAGGTTTTCCTCAAGTCAAAACGAACATTCAGAAGCTCCATGCCAGCAGATGCAAATCCTCCAGACAAGCTCAGCAAGGTGATTGTCTCCAAAAGGAACACAAAACTGTATATGAGAAACAACTACATGGTGTTAAGGTAACTGCAGATTCTGGAACTCAGTTTCTTGCTCAGGCTTGTGCAAGCACAGTCTGTGCAGCAAAAAGGCTTCATTTGAAATAGAAACCTCCCTTTACATCAGAATAACTTTAACACACAGCCTTAGATCTGTTAACTATAATTTACAAGCCTTTTCTTGTGTAATTTTGTATGGGTAGTATGCTCGTCACAGAACAAGTGATAAAAGGGTACTATCAGATTAAAAATAATGTATTTTTCTAAAAATTATCCTAGTTGTTATAACTAACACCTCAAGTTCTCAGAAGTACAGCGTTAAGACAATTCAATTTGCCTTATGCCTTTGATGATATTTGCTTAGTTATGTTCCTCTCCAGTTGAACAGTATTAAAAGATTTGTATTTTTCCTTTCAATACTTTTAAGCATTAATATTTAAAGCATTTCCTCATCTGAGCTTTATTCACTGGTAACTGACTGAAGTCAAGCTGAGCTAGAAGGATTTTTTTAAAAACAACCTCAATAGAGCTAAAAAAAAAAAAAAAGGAAAGGAAGCTTTTCTTTTCAGCTTAATTATGTGTATTTAAAGCTCAAGTAGAGCTGATAATGTTGTTTAAAAACTTCTCTCTACTAAGGAAGCTATAAATATAGTCTGAATTGCTGTAACGGAATAGACTCCAGAACAGCTCATATTTTCCTTATTAACCTGAACTTTAGTGTTGATAACATTGTGTGTTCTGACCATTTAGAGGTTTCCCCTTTATGACTCTGTGAATTGCCCTAAAAAACTGGTAACACAGAATTTCAGCTTTAACCTCCATCTTTTCTCTAACTCATTCACAGGTAACACTTTATTACTTAAAGACATTAATTTATCTGAAGGTGACCGAAAGTTGGAGCAATTGTAGGCATGTGGAACTCAAATGATGCAAGTAATTCAAGGATGCCACTTTTCAAACTACAACACAACCTGAGGAGCTCAGGATTTTATAAATTCACATCCACACACAGAAAGTTGTCCTGACATTTGCAATGAAGATGCATCACCCCTGTTTTCCTATGTATGTAGAAATGGGCGCAGAAGAGTTCCAGGGCCCACCCAAAGTATTCCACAGCACTGCCATGAACCTGGTACCCACCTCCCTCTCCAGAACCCACAGGCTCAGCTGCCCCTCCACAGCAGCACTCAGAATAGTGTATGCAGAGCATGAAGATATAGAATTACCTACCTACCTTCAAAGAAATCTTACAGAATTTAAGTCTACCTAAGAGTATTCATGTTCTGTTCCATGCCTGAGGAACTTTTCCTCTCTCCAAATACACATAAGCTTTCTATGACATCCAATCGCCGCTCCCAAGAGTCTGTGGTTAAAATAAACGTTACAATGCTACAATATACTGCTCATAGCCAACAACTAATGGGTCTCCCAAAGTTGGCTGCTTCAGTCACAGAGTCACAGAATATTCTGACTTGGCAGGGACCCACAAGGATCATTGAGTCCAACTCTGAAGTGAACAGCCCATACAGGAGACTGAACATGTAACCTTGGCATTATCAGCACCAAGTTTTAACCTACTGAGCTAATCTCAGTCTCTAGCACAAATTTCCTTTAGATGCTGCTGAGACCACCACTGAGATTGCATTCAGACAACTGTAATGTGAGCCAAACACAAAATAAAAAAATAAATGCATTACAAACTCCAAAGCCCATAATAGCACGAACACAAGGGTTCAACAGCCACAGGTTGATCAATACCTAGACAGATATACATCAGTATAGTCATAAAAAAACTGGTTTAAGAAGTTGCCTACCTGTAAGGAGAATACGGGTCAAAGCAGGTCTTGGTGACTTCTGTTATCTCTGGGTTACAGCATTCCCCCCCATCAAAGTTGTATCTCTCGTAATTACAATCCATGTCACACACCCCATTCTGCTTCTTCTTGTTGAAGAGTGTGTGCCTCACGTGCCTGCAGTCCCCACCATCGTACCCAGTCAGGGTGTGGTTGCACTCAGGGTCACAGTTCTCATCCCCAATCTTGCTGATGTCGCAGTTGGCCAGGATGAGTCGGTGGCGAAGGGAAGAGTTCTTCACCTCCAGCACCTCCAGCTCCCAGGTGATGTTGTAGCGGCTGAACGCCTCGTTTAGCTGCTGGTGCTGGAACTCAATCTGCTGCTGGCTGACCGTGGGGTTCTGATGTTTGTCATCGTAGAGGTTTACCACCCGGTAGCGCACAATTTTGTTGCGGCGGAATCGGGGCAGCCTGTTGTAGCTGGCAATGACGTCGGTGTTGTCGCAAACCGTCTGCCCGCAGAGAGGAGGGTCCAGGCTGGTGTCCAGCAAGTAGCCGTGGTGGTAGCTGAACTTGATCTGAGGACTGCTGCCATCCTTCATGGGAGACCAGGTGCTTTTCACATTCAGTAAACTGTCTTGAAGGACTAGCTGAGGTAGGGGCGTGTCTTGCCTGTGAATCGCCTGGTCCATGTCCAACAAGATCTCCTTTTGAGACCGGGCTGTCCTCCAGAGGCTGAAGTGCTCCACATAACCCCGATAGTTCTGGTTCAGGGCGTTTCCTCCGAGCATGAGCACCTTGCACTTCAAGGTCAGGGGACTGAAGATGCTGCCCACTTGCTCTCCGCTTGTGGCCACCTGGGCACCGTTCACGTAGAGTCTCATCAGGTGCCCATCGTAGGTGGCAGCCAGGTGCACCCACTGGTTGGGGAGGTAGCTGCGATGTGCTGCAATGGTGGTCACTTTGCGAGCACGGTCCGTCTTCAGGGAGAAGAAATAGCGGGGGTCTCTGTTCCCCTGGTCACTGACGGTGTTAATCCCCAGGACCCATCCTCGGTCACGGGAGGTGTAAGAACATTTGTCATACAGTCCTATGTGCCCCCAGAAAAAGAAATATGAATAAATAAGGATGACAGAATGGAGGCATTAGTCTTTAAATTGTATAAATATATCTCTCTAAATGTATATACACACACTCACCTTCATCTGTTAGACAGTTAATGTACTAGAAAGACTTTAAATCATCTAGTGCATGATTGTGGGAAGTCATGCTAAGACTTCCTATTAAAGGTCAAGATTTGCCAGTGGTGTGTACAAATGGGATTCCCCTTTCCTGACCAAAGCCTAAAACTCTTCTGCAAATTCCTCTCAGGAAAATGTTGGACTGTGCATTTGGTTCTTACCTTCCCTCAAGCCACACATCAGTGGCTGAAAACAACAGCAGCCTTGCGAAGCAATCCCTGCTGATGTCACTCATATTTCATACCCATAACCCTGTAGCTAATCAGGTCCAGAGGAGAAATAAGTATAAAATCTAAATACTGAACACTTTGGGAAGCACTGAGCAGCTGCAATAATCTTGGTAAGTTCAAGCACACAAATCCTGCAGAGAGTGAATGGGATGTGTTCAGGCCACCTTCAAAGTCCTATCCAATAAAACCCAGTAAGGAAATGGCATACATTGGTTGGCTGGATGTGCAGCCAACTGGGAAAGGACAAGAAACATACAGAGGTGGAAATACACATTCAGAAAAATTCCTGCTCCCTCACAGGTATTTTCTATCAACTTAATGCACAGCAAGGAATACACTCTAATGATTTTTCTCATAGGCCTTCTCTGGAAGTTGTGGCTGCCCCATTCCTGGAAGTGCCTGAAAGTGTCAAAAGACAGATTGGATGGAGCTCTGATCAACACAGTCTAGTGGATGTTGCTCCTGCCCATGGCAGGGGGATCACAACAAGGTGGTCCTTAAGGTCCCTTCCAATCCAAACCATCCTATGACTCTATAGACCAAGCGTGGATCCACTCCTAAAGCTCTCTCAACCTGTCTTCAGGCCGCTCCAAGTGGTGGGAAAAACCCTCTCCTTCTCAGTCTGGGACATGAGGTTCAGCAAGTTAAAGATACATTCCCATCTTTCAGTTCTCAAAGGCCAAGGGCTGCAGGGACACTTCTGAACCAAAAATGTAATCACTGGAGCTTTCAGCACCAAACGGCCTCTCTACTATCAGCACATAGAAAACAATCCTCCCCCCAAGCCTCCCCTTCCAAAAGCCTAAAGGAAAATCATAAATCTCTGACAGTTCAGTCCTCGTGAAAAGACTAAATATCCCCTTACCTCACCCCTGCACCCTAACCCTGCCCGCACTACAACCAAATAACATCTTCTGCTTCTGACTAAGTTGCTCAACAGCCATCTGTTAACAATCACTCATTAGCAGAGCAGTCTTGTCTAGTATCAACAGAGCAAAGGTTACAGGAGCATTCACTGTATTTTTCCTCCCCTCTCCCAGCACCCACCTTCCCCCCTTCTCCTCACACCCTTCCCCTCTCCTCCTCCTCCTCCCTGTAAAAAAAACTTTTCTGATGGGAAAGTTAAAAACATTTAAATGGGCCTTTTTTCTTCACGCTGGTATTTTGCTAGGGACTCTGAGCTCCCCCTTTTCCTGTTTCCTTTGGAAGAGAGATCCCAGGGTTCGGAAGGTAATGTGTTTATTCATCTGTAGGGCGCACTCAGTTCAAAACCTTTTCAAGACCAGCTTCTGGTTTATACTCCTACTTCTGATCATGAGAAAGGAGAGGAGGAGAACCAGGGAAGGGAAAAACAAATGTGTTAAAAAAAGTGACATTTGCTGGGATGGATATTTACCCAAGGAACATGTGACATGAGTGCCAAAGCTACCAATAACCTTCTGGAGTCTATTTTTTTGAGCATTTTTAAATTTTTCCTCATGGAATAAACACGTTTACAAAGCATTTGTTTTCAGATGTATGAGAGCCCATAAAAGTCTGTGTTTTTATGAATCTCAAATGAAGGTATTGTCCAACGATAGTGGGTGGATAATACTGCAATGAATAAGAAGACAGCTGGCAGGACAAGTCCCTCTCCCAAATAAGTCATAAAAATCTCAACTTATTGTAATAAGACCAATAGAGCTGGTCAGGCGTTTTGTAAGAGAGTTTTTTTCTGCCAAGATGTGCCCCAAAATAGTGAGAGCAGAAAAAGCAATGCAGAAATTTGGTCTGAGAAGCTGCTTGTCTTCAACGTGGTCAGGGGAACCCCAGGGACTCCCTTGGATGTTTTGACTGAAGCACAGAAGGTCAACTCATCATCCCCACCACACTCCCAACCATCTCCTGCCATCTTTGCCACCCAGTGCCCAAATCCCTGTGGACCACAGGGCAGCTGCAGACACAGAAGCTGCTCCACCTGTTTCTTCAGCTATGGCTGGGTGGACAGCTGGAAGTCCTGGAACAGATTGCCAGCTCCAGGGAAGTCCACCATACAGTCTTTAAGGGTCAATGTTTTTTGCTCTTTGCACTGACCAGGGCTAGAAATATTCCCCCGAAGAACCAATAAATTATTGTGGATTGGAAATTCAGTTTCCCAGACACTGTTAAAGAACATCTTCCTCTCTCTGAAGTGCTGCATGATGCTGGTGATTGACCTTGGAACAGATGGAGCTGCTGGAGGAATACTACAGAATAGTAGCAATCCTCCCTTGCCTTTGAGCCTTTCAAACCTGATGTGATGCAACGTGTCTTGAGTTTGGCTCAAACAGCTGCCATCAATTCAAGATTTACAGGGAGCCAAAGGAAGGCAGAAAAAGAAAAAACCCAGTGACAATAGGGACACCACTGAACACGCCAGTATGAAAGCTGCTGAACTAAAACAGTCTACTATTCCAGTTCCTTGCATTTTCTAGTTTAGGGCAAAGGTCATTACTGAATCCATATGCCACGTACAGTATTCTTTTCTCAAACTTTTACTATTGCAGACATCCAACTCTTGATGAAAAGATGGATTGAACAGAATTCTTTCAGCAGCAAGAGTTGTTTTATGCTTAAGAGAAAGGAGAAAAGAGTAAGAAAAGGGATAAGAAAACCATGCTCTCTTGTGCTGGGATAAGAAACCCATCTCCTTTGCAAGTTGTACCAGTTCTTTATGACCCTCTTTTGCTTGAATGCTGTACCTACTTTCCCAATCCTTCACTTTACTTTTGGCTTTAGACTGAGGATCCTCCGGCTAAGGGAGTGTCACTTTTCCGTTTTGTCTCCAGCACAATGAAACTCATTTCAGCTGGGACTTTGGATGTAATAATAAAAGAATTTATTACTACTTCTATGACAACTAATAAGGGCAAAGCCATTGGAAGAGGGACATGTGAAATAATTGCCAGAACTTCTGAAAACTGAATAATTTGATGTTCTCATAATTTATTTCAATTTAGTAAAAGGTTCCATAGCCATGAGTTATTCCTCAGACCTAATTAAGAACATTTTAAACAAGGAGAGGCCTCTTTTACCCCAAACAAGGCTGGTTTTGAACAAAATCACCCCACACAATGGTTGACACTCCAAATTTCAAGTCAGCTGTGACCACAACCAGCGTTTACACGAAAAACATACAGAGTTTAGATTCTCATTTACACTGAGACTTCTTTACAATAATGTGGTAAAGGACATTTTTAGCTACTTAATATCCCTTTACAAACCAAGAGTGGTGTAAAGAGGCCTCATGGTAAATGAGACTCAAGCCAATGACTGAAAAACCACAATTTGGCGAATGTGCCTGAAGTTTCTGAGCCAAGAAATGGTGCGAAATAAAACTGATGTTTGTTTTCCCCACAGCAATTAGATTAAAAGAATATGTACAAGTTTCATACAGCAGCAAACAGTTTTCTTCACTTCTGCTTGCCCTGAGTTGCTAGAAAGGGATGGAGCTATAGCTGAGCAGCCCTTAGTCTGAATGGTTATTTCCTTGTAAAGCTCTTGTTCCTGAAGCCCAAGGGATTGAAGTGGAATTTTATACTTTATTCTAAAAAGCAGAAGAGGTGCTAGTTCAGCTTCCCAGTAAGAGGCACTGGTAACTTCCCTTCCCCACAAAGGAGTGAGTCACTTTTCAGAGGAATCTGGAGAAGTGCATGAACAGAGTAAGATGCCATATTCCTTTATGCTTGGCCAGAGACTTCAATGGCCCACAAAGCTCCTTCCAGTCCCATGATGTTTGTTCCTTATAGGAAAAGTAAATTCCTAGGCATCAAAAGAGTGGGGAAAGCTGGAAAAATCAACTCCAATGGCCAAAAGCCAAACATGGAAAATGAGAAATACAGTCTCTATTTTCTTTTACAAGTGAAATCTCAGTTCTTTGGCTGTTGACCCACAACGGCTGCACCACAGCACTGTCCATCTGACCTCTTCCAGGAGGCCCTAACCAATGCCAGCACTTATAACCCACTTTGTTTTCAGGACTTTTCTGGGGACTTAAGTAGAGCCACATCCTCATGTGGATGGGACAGGTTTTGGCAGCACGAGCAGAACGTGGAGCATCAGCTGCTGAACGTCTGGAAGACAGACCTGGGTGAGGACAGGAGGCACTGGTGTAACTGAGGTGGGAGCAGCCACAGAGGAATGGGAGCTCACAGCTGGAGGCTGTGTCTGCTGGAGTTAGAAGTAGCACTCTGTGGGCAGAGTTTGACAGAAGAGAGGCTGGAATAGCCCATGCAAGATGCTGTAACCCACTTTAATGTTATAAATAACATACTCCAGGCCTCCCTCCCTCACTTCAGTGCTGTTTCTTCCGTCTTGCTCACAGCAATCTCTTCCCAGTAATCAATCCAGCCACAGAATTAACTAATTTAATTCTTCATGCAGAAAAAGTTTCCTCACTTTGCTGAGCAATGGGAAACGGAGGAGGGGGGTGGGAGGGAGAGGCAAAATTGAAAAAAAGAAGAAAAAAACCAAGGCTTGTTGTGCTTTCATTTCCAGGAGCAAGAGCTGGGGGAAGGGGAAGAGGGAGGTCACTTTGACTTTGAACACATCAGGTGTGCTGTGGAGCCCGTCACAGCCCTGCAAGGCAGGATGGAAAACAGTGCCCTGCACTTCTGAAAGTTGGCCATGCCTGTTTTGCTGGGAGACTCCAACCAGAGGTGACAGGACTCAGTTATGAAAGGGGAATTTAGGTCAACAATCAAAGCTGCAGTCAGGGGGCCCAAGAACAGGGAGCTAAAGGTTGGGGCTGTTTTTTTCTTTAGCATGCTTTAATCGTTTAGTATCAAAGCACAGACGAACGCTTGAAAGAGCAAATATTCTACAGGAACCTATAGAAAGCTTTTATCTGTCCAGAGGAAAATAATTAAAACCGACAGATTTGGGTTAAGTATCCCCATGTTCCATGCAATTGGATAAGTCAGTGAAGATCCACTGGAGCAGTTCTTGAGTTCTGCACTGGATATTTCATGGTGTGACGTTGAACCCAATATAGTTTTACAAAGGGGAGAAATAATCTCTCCTTTCCTTTGCTGTGCTTCCCCCAGCCCCCACTTCCTTCCACAATAGTTAAATAATTCAAAGTCCAGAGTACTTAAGGCAACATCTCTGTCTATACCATTTCCAACACAGTTAAGAGGCCTCCTGAGGTCACCCCCTGAGACAAGGAGTGGCTCAAGCAAACCATCTGAGACCTGCTCAGGTGGCAATGTACTACTTAAGGAGCAAAAAGGGGATGTTTGCTGCTGTTATCAATCTAGCTGAATTCACACCAGATATTATCATTTACAGCCTATGCAATAAGATTCAGATCTCAGGCAGAAGGATGGAGTTCTTTTTGTTCTGCCACGGAAGACAAGATCTTCATCATGTAGCAATACAGAACCTAATTCAGCTATGCCTAATTAGCATTGAGAATTTGGCCCAAGGCTCTTCAATATCAAAATCTTTATATCAGTGCAATTTAGCATTAAATTAAGCATATATTCTGTACTGTTTCTCAAATTCCCAGTCACTCATATGCTCAATGAAATACCTTGAAGCCTGAAAAGAAGAAGCTGAGAATGGCTGTAACAGCAAGACATGAATTTATAGTGGCTGGTTAGTTATGAACATTACATAAATCCTTCCCTTTTGATAACAAAATTCATGTAGGCTGCAAGAGAGCAGCCACTGGCATGGACAATCATATTAGAGACACTTCACTGAGCCTATTGTGAGAATACACTGGCTAACAGTATATGAGAGCTTACTGCAAATACATCTGGTAGGCTGGGCTTAGTGAGAAATTCCTAGATTGGGAGGATTTTGAGGTCTAAGTGATCACACAATGCTGTGTAACCACATGGCAGAGAGGAGGGAGCTACAGCCCTTGTGGTGTTATAACAGGGTCATCCTTGGGTTGGGTATTGCTTTTGCCAAGTTCCTTCATCTACAGTATTGGCATAAACAGGGGTTAGTGGGAAGGTTGGCTTCTTATCTAGATCTCCTCAAGCATTTCACAATAAAGATGCAGAACCAGTGAAGACTGGTGCTTGGTGAACAAGCCTTTTATGATTTAATAACCAGGTTTGGGTGGGATTTTAGACAGATAGAAAAACGCACAGCCTTTGCAAGGGTCAAACTTCAGTCCCTGCTATAAAGCCTGAGATTATGGGAACTTTCCAGAGAACATGGATAAAGATTTTTTAATATCTACAAAACAATTTATTTCTCATGCCTTGTTCTTAGAAACAACTGAATATTTTTGGTTGAAGCCTGGAAAACCACGATGTGTCCATGTTATTAGAGATGACTGTACCACACACGCAGGGACAGTATGAAGATAGTAGAGGCAGACTTTGTTTGGGTATTATTTAACTTAAAGTCAAACTGTGCATGTTCCATCACAGAATCACTAGTGTCTGTTACAAGTATGGGAGACTTTGGATCCAGCTTAATTCCAACAAGAATTCAGGTTGTTGGCTGCCAGTTTTAGACACTCTAGTGTGGCCCACTGATAAAACAGAGTTTAGTGTTTATGAAAACCCAGATATCCTTCAAATATAAGGAGTGGAAAGCCCTCAGTAAGTTTGCTGGTTTAGTTGAAAGGGATCTTAACACATCTCTGAACTCCCAAGCTTATCTATGCCCACCGCTCAGTAGAACCAGGTTATGAATTAACCATCCCATTGTACCTGAGGCAGCTGATTCACCTTCAGGGAAATCCAGCATTAACACCATTGCCACTTCAAAAGCAGGTGTTGCAAAATTCACAGATACACATCAGGGGGAATGCATGAAAACCATCCCTCCTTCACACACATGCACAACACACACAACTGGAAGCACACACAAACCTGCAAGAAAGGGCTTTAAGGCAAGGGCACAGCAGCAGAGGGATCACTCTACTCACACAGATGAACACACCCAGCAACATATTTGGTGGAACACAATTTACCTCTGCTTCCACATCTCCTCTTCCTCCCTGCACTATTTGCCAAAAACTGATTAGCTATCACAGGTCTACAGAGAATTTGCTCTTGCTCTCACTAACACAGAGTGGCTTCCCTGCCTTTCGTAAGAGTTAATGCTTAAGAGCAACTACGGAGTATCTTCTGTGGAAGGAACAGACACGTAAGTACCGTAACTTCCAGGCAATCTAAATGATAAAGTGATATTTCTGGGCTCCTTTCAGAAAACAGCAGAGAGAATTGATCATAAACTGGGTCAAGATAGGTCAGCATACCTCAGAGCAGATCAGATGGCCAGAGCATCCCAGGAGGAAATATTCTCCTGGAAGGATTATTAGGGCCACATCTGTGCCATCAGATGACCGTGCACAATACCCATCAGCTCCCTGGGAGTTCAATATGGCATTTCCTTTCAAAATGTGCTTTGTGTCTGACAAGCACTGCAAGTCAATCAGCTGTGGCAGCAGCCAAGCCCGGAGTTGTGCTGGAAAAACGCCCGGCACGCTGCCCTCGACAGCCAGAATCACAGAGCTGGGAGAAGTGCAGGTCTACACATGAGATTGCTTGTGGTGCTGATCAAAACACACAGCCAGGATTGAAGGGGGGGACAACAACACAGCTTGTTTTGCTTTTTAGAATTCCCTTGTCTCTGACCTTTACAGCAGCTTTAGGGCAGCGCTGGAACCAGCTGAGCAGTTACTACTCCCAGCTGCAGCGAGAAGAGCTTTTACACCATTGCACAATGCCTGTGTGTTTGCAGGGGGGAGGTTAGGGCTAGAGAACAAAGAAGGAAATCTAGTGGCACCTAAATCAAGCATTATGATCAATGAGGGAGTGGGAAGAGAACCTGGGGAGCGGGGACAACCTTACAACCTTTCCAGGATCAGACAGATGGCCAACATCCACATTATTACAGAAACAAAACAAAAACAAAAAATTCCATGAATGCAAACTAGGGCACCCTGCGAGGAGACTGTAAAAATCACATCATGATAGCTTAGACTTGTCTTTGTAATTGAGGGGCATTTCCACATGAAACAGTTCTAGTTATTTAATTGGATTTTGAGAACATTCTTGGGCAGACACTTTGTGAGTGCAAAACTGAGTGGTTCCAGTGCATTTACACTGATTTATACCCTGCAAGGGCTTTGCCTCTGTGAAAATTAAATATCTTATTGTAAAAATACCTTAGATCTTATCCAGACCCAAATATCTCGTTGCATCTGGCGTTCCCATATGACTGCATCTTTCCTGTTCTAATAGAAACAACTGAGGCATTTATCAACCTTCAAAGAAGTGTCTGCTACAATACACAGAGGAGGCTGCAACAGCAGAGGGGAGAACGGAGCTCATTGTGCCTGTTTTCTGCTGCTGCTTTCCAAAGAGATCAGGGCCTTCACTAATCATGACTATTTCATGCCTCAAATTCCCTGCTCCATACTTGCACACAAGCTCCAAACCCATACACAAACCACAGAGATATTTCTGCTTTCTAGGAAACGTCCTGCTGAAAAAAAACCTGCCTCTCTAAGATGATATAACTATTACAGTATGCATTCCAGATAGGCTGGAGTCACCACATACTAACCTAAGTATATAATTTTAGAGCTCTATTTTTCTGCTCAGTTTGAATCCAATTTCATTTGTTTTGGTATGATTTTCCTCCTGGAAATACCTGAGCCTGTGTTTCTGCTCTACAAATACCGGCGATCACTTGATCTGTGAGCACAAATAAATAGACATCTAAGAGAAAATTCTCACACAGATACCCACGATGTCTTAGAAGTGTATAGAAACAAATTCACACCTATTAAACCGAAGGCTGGAGCTGAAAATTCAGTCTTTACTTCTCAGAGGACAAGATGGGACAGGGATGGGCAAACCTCCAAAAGGTCATAATTCTGCTTCGCTTTCCATAAGCATTGCCAAAGCCAAATCCTTCTCAAAAGTAATTGACCTTCTCAAGTCTGCAGAACTGGGAGAAAAATGTAAAAGAAACAAGCTACCTTGGAAGATTTTTGGCAATTCCTGTATTTAGCTGAGCAGCAGGAAATATCATATGTCCAACCTTTCTTGTGTTATTTCAGCCCTTCTACTTCTGGTTAAATTTGGAACCAGAGCAATGAGGACTAACAAAATACCATGTACATGCACTATTTTCTCTGGGCAGGGGCCTATATATACATGTGCACATGGGTTTGAGGGAGCAGACTGGGGCATGGGGAACATTTGGCTTAAATTTGAATTTTGAGGAACACTCACCAGCTGGGGATGGCTCAGATGAGTTGAAATCCTATCTCAGAACTTTAATTATCTTTGATATGTCATTGGTCTGTGTTTTCTGTTTTCAACTCATCTAAAGTTGAATGGGTCGTTCTAGCATCCAGCCTACATGCCCTTCTGAGCTGCTGTTCTGACACTGAGGGACAGACCACCCAGCAAGGAGATGACAAGCAAAGTCACCCCAGGCTTATTCTCTGCTTTCTCATTCACTTCTTTGTTTTCAAGGGCTGTCTGCAATGTTGGCTTCACAGTCCTGACATTGTCAATGCTCCATCTTCCAGAGGGAAACCTTGATTTTGTTCCCCAAACTTAGTGCTCTGGAGGTAAATTCTTGGCATCCTTGCAGTCAACAGTAAAACTCCCACTACCTTCAATTAGAAAAGATTTCAGTCTTATATTTCAGGTGGTTTTCAGACTAGTACACTGGACTGTTTCAAAGAGGAAAAGTGAAGTCATTGCTCAGCACATTATTCTGGTTAAAGGTGGCAATATCTGAACAGGACTAACAACATCACGTGGAACAGCCTTACAATTCAACTATCACAATGCTGAGGAAATCCAACAACGAGCTGGAAATATCATAATAATTAGAAATATCCTATCAGCTTCAAGGAGAATGCATAGAAATACTGAGAAATAAAAAGATTTGAAATAAACATTTTAGTGCTGCTTATGCTTTACTGTTGGCTTCAAATACTCGTCCAGTAATAGCAGAAAAACCCATAATACTCTAATGTTAGAAGCTCTCAGACACAATATGGGTGATCACTGAATTAACTCCTCTTTAAAGGCATTGCAGTTTGGAAAAACAATGAATTCTACTTTGAAAATTACGGTGACAAATATTCCACCATTCCACTCAGAAAGGGTTTTCAACTATTGACTACTCTTGAGGCAACAATACCACTAAAATACTCTGTTCTGAAGTTGCTTAGTCTCCATCTGCATGCACTGGATTTACTCATATCCCCTATTATTAATTTCCAACCTCCAATTATCAGTTTAATAGTCCCAAAACATATATTTAAAAATCATGATGATCAAGTCATGTCCTAATCATGAGTCCAATAATTTAAGACTTGTTACAAATAATATGCAATTTTTTTTTTCTCTAAATCCTCTTCCATACAACATCCTTCTTAGACTGTGGACACCAGAGTGGCACAGATTCCTTCAGCAGCAGCAACTCCAGTGTCAATACAAGGACAACACAACTTCCCCAGTCCTGTTCAAAGCCTCCTTGTTTATACAGCCAATGATTACCCTAAACCTTTGGCCACAGCATCACATTGGCAGCTCACATTTATGTGCTTTATCTATTCCAGCAGTCAGTTACTCCTACACATTTAACTTCCAGGTGAAAGGCCCTTCCCCCACCATCCATCCTTTACGTGTGACCTGCTGCCCATCTTTCTATACATATGACTTCACATTTGGCTTTACTCTAATGCACACTGTTTGCATGTTCTCAGTTTTTGAAAACACCCAACTGAGAGTCCTGTTTTGGTCATTGTTTACCACTCCCTGAACTCTGCAACATCTGCAAATTTTATCAGCACTGATTTTGTTTTCTTGCAGGTTGTTGACAGAAAATATTAACTAGTAAAGAGCCAAGATTGCATTGTGCTGAATAGGAGGGAATGTGGCCAGAGTCACACTGCTCAGGCAATGGCTCTGTTTTTCAGCAGGGGAGAATAAATACCTGTGAGCCTCATGAATATGAGCTTACACAAGTCAAGAGAAAAAAAGATGGGATGAATAGATAAGTAGGAGATCGGCAAGATGTGCCTCTGTCTTTTTGTCTCTTTGGCATTCCACAACCTCAGTCTTCCCTTTACAGCAGCACAGAGCTGCGGGAACCCAGCAGGATCCTGGCCAACTGGGCTTCTTGGCTGAGCATTTCTTCTTATTGGTACACTGGAATGGCATTTGCCATTTACAGCTTCCTTCATGATGAAAGCACTGCCATGATGATACAAACAGCATCTCTCTGCACGCTGCAGAGTACCACTACCCCACCTTAGCAGATGGAAAGGACAGAGCTGAAGGCACCTCACAGCAAAGCAGTAGGTAAAACCCCAGAGCAACCTGTGCACTTGCACTGTGCCACAAAGCAAGCAGCTTGAATTAGCAGGAGAGAGTCTGCTTCTCTCACACAGCAGTTGCATCACTGCTCAAACAAACACCCTTTCTTTCTCCCAAAGCATCTAATTTATCACTGAAGGAAATCTCTGTTCTCTTTCTGAAAGCGCCAGCCAAAAAGAAATCTCTACCCTTTGCAAACTGCCTCTGTTTTCTCCTCTGCCAACTGGTCTCTGTCTCTCCTTTCTTTACAGAACATCTTGTTGCAATGCCCTTCTGTCATAATTTTCACATAAAACCGTGTGCCCATTCAAGCTTGCCCTGTCACCAGTGTTTGACAATTGTCACAGAGACTGCATAAAAGCCAGGCCGTTGGCTCTTCAGGGCAAAGGACACCATGTGTTGAACACATTGACAGTTCTCCATAAATAACATCCCTGCTGAACAGCTGGTTGGATTGCTTGGGTTTGGAAGAATGTTGGCCACATTGCCTACTTACGTGCGTCCTTCTCGATGATGCACTGAAGATCTCTGCATGGGGAGCGGAAGTACATCACTTCCAGAAGATATCAAAGCATTTTAAACAAAAATAAGCATCTGAACACAAATTTCAATCCTCACTCAAGGTTTATGGCCAATTTTGGACACACAGATGTGCAATAAATTGTTGGTTTCTTGGTCTAGGTATAAAAGATATTAATCCAGAGGGAGGGGAGAGATGGACAATGGTAGAAAGAACTGTCCTAACTTTCCTTCTTCCCTCTCTCTCATCAAATTCATAAATCTCACTTCATTCAGTCTGAACCCTCTTAAGTCTGAGAGTAGAGAAAATGTTCACCTTCACAGTGTGAGACAAAACACAAGGCTGGAGTAGAAAGGCCTTTGCTTCTCTCCCTCTGCCATCAGCGCTTGAGCCAGAGGGAAGAGTTTGGTCCAGCACTACTGCTGCAAGGTCTCTTCCTCCACAAGTGCAAGTGCTCAAGCCCACCTTTGCTGCCAAATCCTAACCCTGCAGAAACCTTTGGAGAAGAAATACAGCCCCCCTTGAGATGCAGCTGCTGTTGCTTCCCTCTCTGGCCTGTTCCATGGAGCCTGCAGGTGTTTGCATGTGGCCCTTTCCCAGTAAAACTGGTGGAATGTCGATGTTTAAAACAAAATAAAATAAACCCCTGGTGTTGGAGTGTCCACTGGAAGACCACCGCTGTTTGAGCACTGCCTCTGCTGAGACACAGAATGTAAACAGTCTGATTAAACCATCTCCAGCAAGAGGGCTTCGGGGAATTCCAGACTTTCCCAGCAGAAGATCCTCTGCTCTTCATTAATTCAGAACTCTTCAAAGGGTAAGAGTGAATCGCTCAACTTTCCTCCATGTTTATAGCTATCCTGGAATTCTTGGAGGAAGCTCACCAGGATAAATCAGGTCCATTTACACCACCACTCCACCCTGCTCCTTTATTTAATCTGCTCTCAGGCAAAGGGGTTGTGCAACAGCTGATAAACTTTGCCCATTCTGCAATATGAAATGCTCATTTCTGATTGTCTTCCCCCACGTTGGAATGGGAGGTGGAGAGACCACACTGGAATAGTCTTACAGATAAGACTTGACAGAAAATATTTGTACAGTAAGAGAAACTGCTCTTTCAACAAAAAGCAGCAGATAAGACTATTTTAAACCATGCCATTTTAAGGTATGGAGATTCTGCCAGCACTGGAGACCTTTTGCAATACTTTTAAAACTTCAAGGCTCTTAGAACTAAAACTGGCACCACAACTTCCACATCTATTGTATCTATAAAAACTCCCTTATTCCCAATTTCCAAAGACACTCCTTAGGGAAGAAGGAGAGCCTGGAACTGTGACATGAGCACTGCACTGACACCACACCTCTGCCCAAGTGAGGAACCACAGCCCTGATCGGTGCTGCTTCCCTCACTCCCAGAGGTTTCCTTTATGTGACGGTTTTCTTGTCCATTTTGAGCAGCCAGGAATACTTATCAGAGGATCCAAGTGTCTTCTGAAAGGAAACAAACACATCATTCACTCACCTTGTACCTGAGACCACCAAGGTGCAGTGCTGAAAGCACAACTCATGAGTGCTTAAAAGAAAATGGACTTTTTATTCGGTTCCTCCTGTGCTGTTAGAGGTGTGTGGGACTGCTGCAGCAAGTCAAAAGACCTTCTGTGTTTTCCAGCTGACAATGCCATTACTGTCCCTTGCTCATGCCCATGGTGACGACAGTCCTGTGTCACCTATTCCCTTGGGTCCTGCTCTCTCCTACCTCATAAAGCGGGTGTTTCTGTGAGAATGATGTGCAACACCAGATGCATCATCAGCCTTGTGCTCACACCATAGTAGGGCAATTATCCTTTGGGCTATTTCAGTCCTTTTACAGCCTTTGCACAACTCAAGAGCAAAAAGTTTTGCCAGGAGACAGAATTGAGATTTTGGTGTTAAAAAAGCCCGACAACAAAACAGACAAAATCAGTGGATTTATCAAGAAATTCTACAAGTTCATTGAAGCCAACCTCCCTGCTCAGGGTTCCAGAATACTGTCCACACTGATTTTAAAGCAAATTGAGGCTGTCAGATTTTTGCCTCTTTTTATTTTTTATAATTTCCATCACGAAGGGAAAAGAAGAGAAAGACACAGAGTTAGACAGACAGGCAAACAACTCCTCAAAAGAAACTCCTACAAGCAGATGCAGAGAAGGAAACATCCAGCAACCCTGCTGGCTCCAACCCACAGGCTGGACACAAGTGGTGGTTGATTTTCATTAACTAACTTTTCTTCCCGTGAACTTCCTCTGAGGGTGTTTGTTTATAAACAGAGGAGGGAATATTATTGCTGGAAATGGGACAGTATGGGTGGGGGTGAAGGAGTTTAGGGCCACAAGCCTGGAGAGCAGAGTTCAGAAGTGTTTGTTGCCGGAAACACAAAGGGCTCACTGTACAACTGGTGCATGGCCTAATTCCACCGTCTAGAGGGATTATGATACAGGTATACGCAGAAAATACTTCAAAAAGTGAAAACAACCCCACATTGTACAAATGTTTCCCACTGCATCACCACAACTGTCACACACCCAGGCAAAACCACCGACAGCGGGGACGGTGGTTGAGGTTGTTCCCCATAACATCCACCTCTCAGCCTGTTCATTTTCCCCACTGCAGGCACTTTGCCCCAAGCCATACACCTTCATAGGTCTGGAGCAGCCCCCCCTGCTGCTGTTTTTCTCTCCAAAGGAGTTACTCCAGGTTTACTTTGGTGTGTTCCAAAGAATCTGGCTTATGTTGCTCACCCTTCCCTCTGCCAAGTACGTTTCAAAACCCTGTGTGTAAGGCATTTAGTTAACATTTGCTTTTTCTCCCAGTACTCCTTTTCTCCCTGAACATCTCCATTCACGAGCTACAGCACAGGAGGCTTCCAATTCTTGTCTCTTTTACACAGAAAATAATTCCCATTAAATTATCACTGGTGAAAGGTGCTGTTTTGACCTCAGAGAGGCTGCTCTGTTTATCCACAGGACAGATGACATGTAAGACAGTAGTAATGCAAGCTCCAGATTTCAACTTTACACCTCAGACTTTACAAGCACAGATGCTGCTGAATTCAGAATGAAATTACATGGACTGTACCGTGTGATGCTCCTGACAGAAACACCAATTCTTTAGTCATGAGGGTGCACAGTAGATGGTGATTCCTCCCCAAAACCCTCTGGGGCACCAACGTGCTTTGGAAAAAGCCCCTTCTGCAGCCTCTCACCTGGTCTGGATTTAACTATGGGGTAAATTGGTTGCTTTTGTCCTTAATAACCTGAGAATCCAGAGGCAAATTTCCAGCATCTCCTAGGAAGATAAGCAGCTACAACTTACATGTGTTACAAGCTGTTTCAGCAAGTCAATACATTAATCAATGTGCAGACATATAAAAAATATGAAATTACTCCAGTTTAAATGAGAGCACTCTGAACTAAGGGGCTCTGGTGATATTTGCCTTTCTCTCCCCTTATGGGCTGCACAAACTGTTCCACCTGAGAAATAAAATAATCTCTGCTGATTCAAACCTCACCAGTGTGTCTGGTTCAGAGATATTAATTCCAGGCTGCCTGATTTTCTGCCACCTCCAAAGAGCTCATGTCACAAATGCCAACTGCTTTCTTTCCCCAGCCCCTGTGGTGCCCCCAACAGTGACAGGTGACAGACTCCATCATCACCATTAGCTCAGGACAGCAATTATGCAGTGAAGAACCATCAACAGCTACCAGGAAATGTCCTACAGGAATTAAGGTGTGTGGCTTCACATGGAGAATAACCTGGGCTGAGGAATAACCATCATCATCCCTAAAAATTTAAATAAATAAAATAACGAAAAAGCTGCTGCTGGGCTTTCTTTCTGGCTTTGTCACCAACACCCTACCACACCTTTGACAACTCAGAGCATCCCTATGTTCCTCAGTTTCCCTGAGTTTAAGGGCAATATTCTTTCATGCCTGAGAAATTTATCACCACCATCAGCAGGATGTTTTGTGGCGTTTATCAGCATTACAAAACCACAATCCTGCTATAATGATAAAGGAAAATAACAGCACCAGGATACATTAGTAGAGGGGGAAAAACACTCCATTCAAAACTGGTAACAGTGACGGCCTTTCCTTTCTATTTCTTTCACTGTCTTAAATAAAACAAACAAAATAATGGTGATAAGATCTGTTTCCCCAATCCAATGGATGATCTTTGTGAATATGCTTCCAACACTAACAGTAGGGAATAGACAAGGAAGAAAATGAAGGAGGAAAGGAGCCTGCAGCTGATGCTCGGTGTCGGGAACAGGGCTGCTCTTCTCCCAATTCCATGACGACAGAAGACTCCTGGGAGTCAGATGAGGGAGGGGAAGATGGGTCAGAAGGGAGAAATCCATATGGGAAAGTGATTTAAAGCAAACAGAGAGACAGTAAATTGGATAAAGAAAAAGAGGAAAAACACAGCGGAGCAGAGGAAGGAGAAGAGATAAAAGAGCCCTAAGTGTCACCCAAAAGGAAGACTCGAGGAAAGCCTACCAGGCCCCAGGAGGTGATCAGCACAGAACAGGGTGGTTTTCTTCTCTAACACAGCAACTCTTTTGCTTTCACGAGCTGGTATCATATCTCTCAGCTGCTGCTTCACCAAGCCAATTCCAGATGCTTCTCAGTTTCACTTCCCCCTCACTTGCTCTCTGTGAGAACCTTGTTTGTGCACGGCGAGGATGGATATTAAACAGAACAATATCAATAATTCCCAGAAAATATGCATGAGCATATGCCTGACTGAGCACACAAACACACAGCCTGCTTACCCTCTGCTCCAACACCAGTTGGCTGAAGCCACCGACCTGTGGCCACCCTTGATGTGCAGGGAGGGGACACCGCGCTCCGGTGGCAACGAAGGCGAGAACTACAGAGGGTGTGGGGTCACCCCCGGCACGCGCTTGGAGGGGAGGAGGAAACCAGCAACTGTGCAGCAGGAAGAAGGGAAAGCAGGGGAATCGAGGACACCAGAGAGTAGGGAAAGAACTGAGGCTACGATGGTGATAAGAGAGGGTGGAGGGATTGGATGGGTAAGTTACACGCTTACATCACCCCTCAGAACAGAGATCCAGAGAGCGGGTTTGGAATAGGCAGGCTTTAACACTAGAAAAAGAAAGGGGGAAAAAAAAGAAAGATTAAAAGAGACAGAGGCCAACTTGGGATTTGGAGTAGAGCAAAAGGAAATAAACACGTCCCCTTCCCCTGGCCAATTTCTCTGATGTTAGGGCTTCACAGTTTATCTTCTCTTGTCTCCAAAGAACAGAAGGATGGCAAAACAAAGGATACCGAAGCAAAGATCATGGAAGGGTCCAGGTTGTAGAGAAGGGATGTGGCAGACTCTCTGAAATCAGAGCCTAAGCCAGACTCAGCCAAGTTCAATGGTATTTTTCATTATCTTGACCAGGTTTGGGATCAAATCCCTGCTGCCTGTGTAACCACAGATCCAGCCCTGTTCTCACCAAGGGATAATGGACCTGTATTTATATGTGTTCATTTTTAACTATGATACACACTGTACCCTCCCTTGGTGCTGCCAACCTTATGGATGCTGAGTTGTTTTGATCACTATGCACAAGGACAGCATAAAGCAAAATTCTGGGATAAGACATTCACTCCTGTTCTCTTTTTAACTTGCCTTTTTGAGTTCTGCTCTGCTCCTGTGCAGAGTAAGAGTACTTTGACTTCATGGATGGCTTTGGGGAGAGTAAACTTTATAATAGGCACTAACATCAAATCAAAGCAGTTTACAAGATGTGCCACTTGTGTCAGAATATGTGGGGAAATAAACAAGCTGCTCCTCCTTGATCATTGGAGTTTAAATGCTCTATTGATCTGGGAAGAAAATCAAAGGTGCTTTGGAAATTGTGTGTGTATGTGCATGCATGCACATAGCAGAGAAAATGAAGAGAAATGTAGGGACACACAAAAAAGAGCAGAACAATCAAGTATTTCTTCCCCACAGAAATCTGAAATAAGACTAAGAATCATGTCCAGATGTCACGCAGGGAAATGGGCACAGGGAAATAATGGGTGAGGGCAGAAGGAAAGTACACCTTCAATTTTAGAAGCCACATCCTGGGAAAAACAAACAAACAAACAAACAAAAAGGACAGAAAAGCCAATTCTTATGTGCCCAGAATAATGCAAGAAGCAAATGCCCAGAACATAGGGAATAGAAAAGTCCAGTATTTTTTGCATATTTGAAAGATTAATATATACTGACCATGTAAACACAGTACTAGATGAAAAACTTGGTAGCATTGAGAGGAGGGTAAATGAAGCAAAAGATTATATTTGACTTGCTAATGTAGTTGAGAGGAAAAACATAGAGAGTTTTGATCAAACATAACTTTTCTGAAGGATTTTCTAAATAATCTGGAATATAAAACCTGAAGAAGTAAAAATGTAACAAAGTGAAGGCTTTCATTCCTTCTACAGCGGGATGTAGGAGCTGCCACACAGGGCAAGACCAGAGAAGGGTGGGAAATGTTTCATAAAATATTTTTCTCAGGAAAAAGGGAAATTAATCAAAACAGACTATCTGTGGGAAAGGATCAGTTTTGGCAAATATTCCAACTTTAAATTTCAATAGGAGTTTCGTAACTGTCAAAACACCTGATTTTTTTTAACTCTCTGAAAATAAGAAAGCTGATACCTTTTACCAGCAAATGTTTTTCTTTCCCATACTTAACAGTATTCCAAACCAATGTTTCGGATTTTAGGTACTTAAGATGTTGTCAATCTGTCCTTCTCTTTTCCTGTCTTACATTATAGTGGTGACTCTCGGTCTTAGCTAAAGATCTTTGGTTTATAGTAGAGCACTGGGAAATTTTCTGTGGCCTGTGCTATATCAGAACCTACTAAGTGGATATTCTGTGAATGTTTGGACTAATTATCTGCTGTTATATCCCTGACACTGCAGGGGACTGAATTTGGCAACCCAGGTGGTCCCTTCTCTGCTTCTGCTCCTATAATTTCTATTGGAGAAAAGAAAAGAGGAGCTGAAAAAGCAGCAGATAAAATTAGAAGCAAAACTATTATAGAGGAACATTTCAGCTGACCCCAGTCATGGAAGGGTTTATTTTTGTTTTTTCTATATGTCTTTTTGAAAAAAAGCCACTTTTTTTTCTGGCTCAGGCCAGCATGAAATTCCAAGCTGAAAGCACTCAGTTAATCCCATGGTCTCAAGAGCACCTAAATCCTCATGGTCCTGCAATATTTTTCATGGAATGGCCTGAGTTGGAAGGGACCTTTAAAAGTTATCTCGTTCCAACTCCCTGCCATGGGCAGGAACAACTTCCACTAGCCCAGGTTGCTCCAAGCCCCATCCAACCTGGCCTTGGACACTTGCAGGGATGTGGCAGCCACAGCTTCTCTGGGCAACTTTGCCAGGGCTTCTCCACCCTCATTTATTCCCTATATTGCATCTAATCCTGCCCTCTGTCAGTGTGTCTTATCTTTCCAAGCCCTTGCCCAAAGTCCCTCTCTAGCTCTCCTACAGAACTTCTTCAGGTACTGAAATAAGGTCACCCCAAAGCCTCCCCTTCTCTAGGCTGAAAAATCCCAGCTCTCCCATCCTTCCCTCCCAGCAGAGCTGCTCCATCCCTCTGATCATCCTGGTGCCTCCTCTAGACTCACTCCAGCAGCTCCACGTCCTTCCTGTGCTGGGCCCCCAGGGCTGGAGGCAGCACCAGAGTGGTGTAGAGGGGTAGAATCATCTCCCCTGCGTGCTGGCAATGCTTCTCTTGATGCACAGGATACAATTGGCTTTCTAGGCTGGAAGTGCATGTAACACAATCATGCCAAAGCTGCTCAGGGAGGTGTTGTGGCTGCACCTCTCTCAAAACAGACCTGTGTCCCTACATAGCCAGACCCAGGCTCCAAAGAAGGTATTTATCCATCAAAACTCGCTGGTCCACCCAGCTAGCTGCCCTGTGACCACAGAATTGCCACTAGAAGGTGGTTCTTTGCTCTTCAACATCCTGGCCAAGGATCTCTCCTTCCCTTGGGCTTGAAGCTCATGGAGCTGCATCAGAAAACACCTGAACCAGTCCTGAAAGTGGAGACCTGTCCTGTTCTTTGTTGGAATGGCAAGTGTCCCCTACCTGTGTGGAGGGTCTCCAGGGAGTCAGCATCACCCACCCCTACCCAGTCACTGCAGTGCTCAGTGAGACCCACTGGGATTTGGGATTTAAGCTCATCCCTTGCCACGCCATGCGTGGCTGGGGCTGAAAATGGGCACCTGTGCTCGCTGCAGCCATGGCCTTGGGAACCCCTTGGCCACCTTACAACCCCCTCCTGGCACCACGTGGGGAGGTGACGGGAGAACTTGGAGAACAGCTCCAACCCAGTCCCAGGGTGCTCCAATCCCCGCCCAGGTCTGTCTTGGACATGGCTTAGTGTGCGAAGGCTCTCCAAGGGCTTCCTCTCACCCTCACACCGAGGCCTGCCCGCAGCAGCTCTGCTCTTCTCCAGACATCTCCACAGATCCCTGAGGAGAGCTCTGCTCCCGCTCTCTCTCCAAACACCATCCTCTCCGCTTGCTTTCTTCCTCACATGAGTTTTTCTAACAGAAACAGCCTGCTCTGAAATAAGTCAGGCTGAAATGAAGCTTGGAGAGGCAAACTCAGCCCAGGACATATCTCTGTGCCTATAGGAGACAGCCACACATCACTTAGGAATCTCAATTCACCATCCTTTACATACATAGAGTCAAATTTCGCTCATCATTTAATTAATTAGAGCAGCTTACATGTAAGTACTTTAAGGGGTAAAAAACCACACCAACTTCCTTCTAACTGTGCTGTTCTGACTCTGGTGTGTAGCTGGTCAGAGGAATGAGACCGGTTAAAATTGGAAATCTTACGGAAAGAAAAATTCTTTTTCTTATCCAGTTTCCGACTGTTGTCCCAGGCTGAAGGAAACATGCTGTTCAAATGCAAATACTTAGTAAATGACAAGCTATGAGGTATTTTTTCAGTGACCTATGAGTCAGGCCTTATCCAGATCCATACTCATGAAGTGGATAATCATTTGAACCTGTCCACAGGGAAGCCAAACCCACCCAGCTACCTGCACCCTTCAGACATGGTGTGTTGGATGCTTGTCACCCTGAAGGAGCACCTGTGCAGGTGCTCCAGCTCCTGTCACTCCACTGTGCCCATCATGCCCATCACTCTGGGACCTGGCACATGCCAGTCCTAGTTAAAAAACAGAACTACAAGTTTTACGTTTGACTTTGTCTCTTTCATTCTAGTACTTCATTATGCATCAAAACAAGAACATTCATGCAATGAAAACACATCAGGCTGTTGAAGATGAGAAAACATTGCATTATCTATCTGCCTATTATTTTAATACCAGTGAAACTCAGTAAACTTTCTATTGAAAACATCCTCAAGTTCCAGCACAGCCACCACAAGGATCAGCTCCAGGGTAGGACCCAGCTCACTGATCCTCCCTGAAGTGCATTAAACCAATACTAGACTCCAAAACTTCAGAGGGGAACCAAACTGACACCCAAAAGTAAACATATATTCTTAAACCCTGTGGAGGGACCAGACCTAAGCAGTGCCAATTACATATCTCTATAATTGCCCAGTTACTGGACCTGGACAGAGATGTTCCTCAGTCTCTCACATGCAAAAGTGGTGGCTTTAAGTGAGCTCCACCGTGCTGATTTTGGCATTTCTTTCCCTTTGGATTCTGCTGCAGTTTAATGTTCATCAAGGACTGAAGTTGGGAAAACATAGGCACTGCCTTACATATGAAGCTTTATTAAGTTGGGATCATGCTCCCTGTTGGCAGGCTGAGGAATAGAGAGACAGAGGAGAATGAAACTGAGAAGGGAAAAAAAAACCCAAACCAAAACACAAATAACTTTCACTCTTCAGAGCAGACACGCCTTCTTACTCCAGCTCTCGCTGCCGATCATTCATCCCACTCCTCTCAGCTCCCAGCCACTAAAGAGTCAACATCTCACTCCTGTGAAAACACGAGCCTCCCCACTCCAGAGCCACACACCAGAAAACACACTGATGGGGACTCAGGAGGATCCCGTTTCTCAGGATGGGGTTGCATTTCCACAGCAGAACTGAAATATCTTTGATTACACTAGAAACAAGGTCAAGGGAGCTTTGAAGCGTCTTATTTTGCATGGTGTGTGTATCACCTGAGTACAGCCCGACCTTAACTCCTTCCTCCACCACCGGAGGTGCATTCAAAGGCTCCGCAAGGGAAAGTGCTCAGACTCTCATGATTAATACCATGTGCACACGTGTGTGTTTACAAGAGGGATGTGCTGTGTGGTAGGTTCACACATCCAAGGGGTGCTTGTCCAAGAGCTGTGTGGCCCAGGGAGAGAGGGGAGGATGCAGGAGCCAGCGTTGCCCCGATCTGCAGGAGCCGCACCACAGAAGCCACCCCGACCGAGCACAGCCCGGCTCCAAAAACGCTTCTGAGCCTTTGCGTAACACAGATCCGTGGGTCAGACTTCTACTTTCCCCCAACAAATGCCAGAAAAGATAGCAGTGGAGTCAAACAGGGCAGGAATAACATCACTGCCAACCAGCGTGAAAATTGGCAGAGCCTGGCACCAGGACTGCCTATCATCAGAGCCAGGGCATGGCCCGGCACAATGACGAACCCACTTAACAGCGCTGTAAAATTACTCATTTATGAAAACAAATTGAATACTGCAGCAGAGGGTGACGTAAGGAGAGTTGGCTCCAGACAGAAACTCCTGTAAGCCTAGATTAGCAGAAGAGCTCCGTTATGTCAGGGCTCAGGAGCAGGAGCTGAGAACAACTTGGGTCCTACATGAGATTTTTAACACACACAACAGGTTTCCCCTACAGACACACATGGGACTCCTATAGGGCTTGCAGTGACTACTTATATGCCAGCAAGGAGGGGTGGAAGGGGAGCAATCAGCATGGGCAGATGCGGGGGGCAGAAAGTAGATGAAGATACAAGGGCAACTCTGGAAAAGAGTTGTCTTCCAGTCAATCCTGCCCTGTCCCTCAGATCTGTACAAGCACAGAGTTTCCCACTTTGCAACCAGGATGAAAGCTGGGGAGAAACTTCTGGCATCACCAGCAAATGTGCCCCCCTCCCTTTCCCTCCACACACACCCAGGTGGGATCTTAATTTCAGTGGGGTCCTACACATGCAGCTTCAACAGCAGAACTGAACTCCTCAGTCTGTCACATCCCAAAACAGTGAAAATGTGAAAGCCAAGAGTTTTGGCAGCCAGAACCCTTGATTTCCTCATTGAGGGAAGCGTAATCTCTCCCTAAGCTTGCTGCAGGTCTGGGAGGCTGTGGTGTGCGGAGGATACTCTGAGTGAGTTCCTCTTGGACCTCTTCCAGGTGTTTACACACAGAGCCAAACCTGGCTCCTCTTCAAGAGCCCGTGCGAGGGGGGCAGGGGGAGCTTAAAAATAAAATAAAAATCACAAAGTCCTCCAGAGCTGAGCTGGAAGCTCTATGGTGCAAAACTGGGGCATTTCTCTTCTTTTTTCACAGTGGAATGTTATTTCCATGCATAAAATGGGTCAAGTGTTTTATACAGGCAACAACCCAACCTCCCCCATCCAATTGAAATATTTTACTACAAATGATCTTTGTGTGTGTTTGTTTAGGTTCCCTGTTGTGTGAATTAGAGATACTTGCACCAAAGACAGACGTGGGGTCTTAGGTGTTGGATTAAACACATTAAAAAATACACTGCCCGTGCTTTGTTACTGATGAGATCTGTGTAAACCCAAATTCTGCCTTTCCTAACTTGAAAGGGAAGCACTTTGAGCCCTGGGGTTTGAGTTGAGAGTGGGAACCAGCAGAGTGGAATATGAGAAAGCCAGGGGAAATAAAGCAAGTAATAACCTATTTCACCTATGAAATAACTCCTCTAAAGGGACACAGGACCAACCCATGCCCGGCACCTCCTGCCCACCCCGGCAGCCCCACACACAACGTGTCCCCGCTCCCAGAGCAGCCGGGATTGGGGAAAGTTAAGGAAAAGCACTGCTGAGTGCGTCTTAGTTTTTGTTTTCCTTAGTCCAAAGCAACTTTCTGGCGAGACAAGCGGCGCGCCGGGCAGGGATGGGGCAGCGAGCGGGGCATGTGGCAGGAGGGAGGGTGGCAGGGGACAGGCGAGCGGCGCTGGCGGCACCGCCGGCACAGGCAGCGCTGCCTCCCGCCGGGAAGTGACTCCGGTTAAAGGGAAAGGGGAAATCCTCCCTGTCTCTTTAAGGCATCCTAGGACATGGAAACTTTGTACTTTCAGGGAATCTCCTTGCCAAAAGAACTGTAAAANGGGAGCGAGCGCGGCGAGAGGGACCCAAATTCAGGATGGGCTCATAAAATTTAAATAAGAAAAGTGCACTATTCCTCGTTATTGTCCAGCTCAGACAGCTTTGAGTGGTAGCTGCTTTGAGTACTAAATGATTTTATAGGGCTATTTGACCTTAGAATCATTGATGTTACACTTGCCATTTCTAAGGGGAGACAAAAATACTCAACACATCCTCTAGCTGCAGTGTGAGTCCCAGCCCTAGCTGAGTGTCGAGGGGTTGGGAACTTTATAAACTCATTTGATTCATTTGAGGTTTCACAATAGCCAAAAGTTCCTTTATAGCTTTTTGGAAGCCACACGCTAAGGTTGCATCTAAAGGGCTAAGAGTGAAGTACACTAAAAAGCTAATAAAACTAAGGAAATCGTAGGGGGACCTTAGATATGCATTTCTTTGCAGTCACACGCTGGACACACACACTTCTTTTCATACATACAAACAAGCTACTTTCAAACGCTCTACTTACAGTTTTCCAACCTGAAAATTAGATAAAAACCCACCGCGAGCGCTGGCTCTTCTATCTGCATCTCAATCCGTGCACACAGAAAGACAGAAACCACCCAGGGCACTGCCATTTCCCTATGCAAAAGTTTACATAACTTTTTTTTTCCCGCGAGCATACACTTTGAGGCAGTTTCGCGGAGCTCCGGGATCTCCCCAGATGTATGGATAGTAAAGGCAGCCGAGCGTGTTTGCACATGCACTGCCCTCCGTGTGCCTGCTGCGGGGCACACACGCACGGCTCGATGTGCACACACACATATACTGTACACACGCACGCCTTCAGCTGGCTGCTCCGCCGGCTCCCCGCACGGAGCAGGGATGCTGCTGCAGCCACAGGCACGACCAGCTACCTACCTGCAATGACAGCCGGAGATCTCTGTCCTCCTTCAGCTTTCAGCCACACTTGCAAAGTGAAGGCATCTCGGGGCAGCTCAATATCTGCCTTCAGCCGCAGCTGATCACCTTGGCCACTGAAATAGAGCGCCCTGCTCGGGGTAAGGGACTCCTCTTCGTCCTTTACCTCCCGCTGTTGCCTCCTGCGGGGGACATGCCCAGGCTCCAGCCCAGCAGTGGAGCGCCTTCCTCGGGCTAACCTGGTGGCACAGGTGCCCGGGGCAGTGTGGAGGAGCTGGCGGCTGTGCCTGGTGTCCCTTCGTGCCCTGCGGGAGCGCTCGTCCATCCCACATTCGGGTCCACTGGCTAGGGCTGTACAGAGAAGCGCAAGAGGCAGCAGCAAACTCCAGAGCTGCATTTCCAATCTTCCCCCCCCTTCTCCCCTGCAAATCCTCCCGATCTGCCAGCTTTGGGCTCCTCCTTGCCTTGACTTTCTTCTCTTGTTCACCCTTCTTGGTATTTGCTCTTTTTATAACCCTTCTCAGTTGCTTTTTCTTTTCTTTTTTTCTTTTTCTTTCTTTCTTTTTCCTGCTTATAGATTTTTTTGCTCCTTAAAACAAATAAAAATCAAATAAATCAAAACTCCTTCTTGGTTGAAATGTATTTCTCTGTTCTTCCTCCTCTATCTGTCTTCTTCTCCTCTATTCCTCCACAGCTGGAATTCCTCTCTCTCTTCTTTTCTCTGCTGGATTTTCTTCCCTTTATTTTTTTCTTCTTAAAAAAAACACACACACACACTCACACACACACAAAACAAAACAAAAAACCAAAACAACCCCCCCAGCTTTCTCCAAGACTCAGACCCACTGATTTCCCTCCCCCCAAAAGATGCTCTAATCTATTTATTTTTTTGGCCTCCTTTATAACATAAGCCACAACCCCCTCCTTCCCCCCAACCTCCCCCCCTCCCTTCTTCTCCACAAAATGAAAGAAAAGAGAAAAAGCCCCTCAGAAGATGAGTAAACAAGAATATGCTAATCTACTCTAGGGTGCTCCACCTTCCCAATTGAATGATTCCCATTAAAACTGCAGGGATCATGACTAATCAATCAGCTTGAAGGAGCAGATAGCTCCAGAGGTTCAAACACTTTTGCTGTTTTGTTTTTCTCCTCTTCTTTTCCTCTCTTCCTCTTTCCCCCCTATCACTTTTCTCCCCTCTTATTTATTTTATAAAGAAGACAATCAAGATGAATGGATCAATGTGACAAAAATCCTGCACCCCCCTTTTTGCAATCTCCCCAGCCTTCTTTCTCAGTCCAGTCCAAAACACACATTCCTATTTTTTTTTCTTGGCAAAAGAGAAAGCTATTTCTCCTCTCAGACTCCCCGTTGCACTTTGCTGGTAAACCTTATGCTCCTCTGCAGCACATAAAGAGTCTTGAAACTTGAGTCTCAGATATTTTTTTTTAATTGCTTTCCTTCTTTCTTTCTCCCTTTTCCACTCTCTCTCTCTTTTTCTAATTCTTTCTTTTCCTCTTATTATTTTCTCAAAGTTATGCAATCAGCCAGGCTCCCCCTTTTGTGGTCCCCCTCAGTGCAGTTGTGTGCAGCTAATCCAAATGTTGCATCAAAGGTCCCCATCGAATCATCTCAGGAGCTAAAAGGAGAGAAGCTTTTTGAAGAGCATTTGCCTTCCAGAAGCTGTAGCAATAGAGTAGGATTTGGCTTTTGAGTGCTCCAAAGACTCCTGAGGTTTTTTTTTGTTTGTTTTTTGTTTAAAAAATAATAATAATTTAAAAAATCAATTATTAATTTTATTGGTGGATTGAGTCAAAAAATCCTCTCTCAATATTGCTAATTTTTCAGCCTAAGGCATTCAGCTCCCCTGGTTTCCTTGGCTTAGTTGTAGCCACAGGTAAGCTTCTGGCTGCTTGCTGGCTTGGAGATCTCTGTTTCTGAGCTGGGACGTTTATTTTTTTCCTCCTTTCTTTCTTTTTTTTTTTTTTTTTCTTTTTTTTTTTTTTTTTTTTTTTTTTTTTTTTCTCCTTTTTTTTTTTTTTTTTTTTTTTTCCTTTTTTTTTTTTTTTTTCTTTTTAATATTTTTTTTTCACTCCTGAAGGATCTCAAAAGCTCCCCCTGATGGCAGCAAAAAGGATTTTTCGAAGTACTTAATCAGTGGAAATGACTTAGCAGGAGCGCACACTGAGTCTGCGGGCCACTGTTCCCCTCCTCAGAAACCCAGCAGAACCAAATTAAATCACACCAAATTCAGTCACAAACCCAAAAACTCACATCCTCCTCCTCTTCCACCTCTAAATTAATGATTTTCACATCTTGCTTTCCCATAAACTTTTAACAACAATCCCACACAGCAGTTTTCCTGGGACTGTAATCTTTCTGCTTCTGCAGATTCCCTTATTAGCACCACTTCTTTCTCACTATTTACACTGAAAATATACATTATAACATGAATGAAAAGCCAATTTTTCCAATGGGAAAGAGTTGCTCAATACTCATGAGGCTTCTGGGAGATGTTATTTTAAGTCTCTTACTAATTTGTGAACACTCAACAATATACATTTGGCATTTTCTGAGATGTTGGGTAAATCCATAAAGTCCCACCAGAAGCCAACAAGAAGCACAGCAGCTCCTGTTTGTCCTAAACACACAGCTCTGCTCACGGGACAGACAAAATACTGACAACATCTGCAAAGATTTTAATAAAAGACCTCAAAGCAGTTAAGCCTCACAACAACCAAGAGGAAATGTTTAACTAGGAAAAAAAACGATGCCACGGTACAAACTCCTATAAAAATGTCTTGAAGAACTTGAAGGGACACAAAAAAGGCACTTCTGTGTCCGTACCTGCTGGGCAGAAATGATTTAACATCAGAGCTGAAGTGCTGCACTTTACTATTCTAATTTAACACAGAGAGGACAGTGCAAATAGACCAAAAATTTCAAAAATTTAAAGTGAACCTGTTCAACTTCAGCAAGAGCTAAAGCAGGGGGAGTCCTGCTGTTGGGACACTGCTTTCTGCACTAGACAACTGCTCTGAAGTCCCTCAGAACTTTGTCCTGGAAGACCAGGCTGTTTAACTTAAATAATTCTGGTTCCACTTTTTCTAGGAGAAAAAACAAATTCTGTGAAATCACAATATTTATTGGGGACATTGTGATTTGGCTGAAATCCTTAAAGAAAGTTACCGAGACACTTCTGTTTGGTGGCACTGCCCCATTTAATTTTGGAAGTATTTGATCGTCTATCTCATAAAAAATGGTTTCACTGTGACCAAAACACAACACCTGCAGCTCCAGTCTCAAATTCTGGGATATTCTTTCTACAGAAGAAAAGCCCAAAGCTCTGCTTTTTGTACCTATGAAGACAAAAGTAAGTAGGAAAAGATGGGATTTACCTCTAGCACACAAATTACATAGTCAGTTTTATTCCTAAGACATATCAAAAGCATAAAGAATATGCAATAAAAAACAGAGTGGAAGAGATGTGATTTCAGGAATAGCGAGTAAATCTTGGATTTCTGAAGTCTGTGGGTCAAGATGTAACTTGCCTGACACCAGATGAAATTCTACCCTGCACAGATGGACATTTATTCTCTGCTTAAGTCAGTACTTAAGTGATGCACAGCCATTCTGGCAGAGCGGTTCCTACCCAAGGAGAATAATCCTACTGCTGAACTCGAGTGGAATATTCTCCTAAGGAAAGAGAGCAGGAGATTGTCCTGCATCTAGAGGTATTTTCACAAGGAAAAAAAGGACCTAACCCCAGATACACATATAGAGACAAGAATGAAAATAGATATTTATGACACTATGCCAAAAAATAGCACTGAGCTAAATGCTGTATGCAGTCATTATAAGGAGAAATACTCAGCAGGAATCTTAGCTGAAGCTGCCAATAACTCCCAGGTTCGAGACCAGAGCTGAGTGAATAAATCATAACAAATAATGGTTTTGTCAAATTTCTACTTTTTTCCCCCCTCCTATTTGCAAGCAGACTGTGAAACCTCTCAAATATGTTTGAAATTACATGCCCATTTCTTCCTTGTATTTAGTATTTCTCTGAGGCCAATTAGCACACAATTTGCTGTAATGTACACATTTTCACATTTGTTCTGTGTTAATTGGGCAAGGAAGTCACACAGCATTATTTTTGGCTCCCCTGGGGGTCAGGTTTAATCACTCGTGATACAGTAAAATTACTAATTTTACATATGATGGGAGTTTTCACACTTGAAACTCTCCTTGTGGAAAGCAGTGTTGGCTCTTCAAATTACTCACACGAAGGTCAATTAAAACCAATATTTCTCTAAAGTTGAGCTATAAAGTCTGCCAGCTACAGCTGAATTGAGGCCCTACTATTTTGGGCAAGTATTTGTACATATTTGTCCTTACTGTGCACAACACCATCAATCACACAGAGGTTTGCATGGTCTTTACCCCTCACCAATGTCCCAATCAAGTCTCTCCCAACTTGGCTTGGGTTGAGGATGGTTGGAACACAATCCAACAGCTACTCTGCTCAGAATCAGACAGGGCCCAGACACCAGATTTTAATGCAACGTGTTGGATTCAGGGCATATTTTATGCAATCAGCAATGGTATGATTGGAATCACGCTGCCTCCGCAGAATAGTGAGGAATGAAACCCAAAAGAGCCGAGAATAGCTTCAAAGGAAAAGGGATTTGGGCATGCTGGGTTGTGAATCCCATGAAGTCCAGCACTTCTTAGGGAGACAGAGCCACTTGCTCGGTGTTGCGATGAGGATGCAGGGGTTGCATTGGGTGGAACATGGCTACAGCTCCTCATGAGCCCAAGGAAAGGCAGAAACACCAAGAACTGAAAAACCAACAGTAAAATATGTCAAACATCTTCTGCCTTGGAAAAGATTTAACTAAAGACCTAACGTGGACTCAGTGTGAATTCACCGGATTTTAAAATGTTTTCTCTATCATTTTCCTCCTCCTATTTCAAAAAGAATGATTAAAAGTCTGTGTTCTGCCTTCTCTGTCACACTCCATGCTGGTAACAATCCTGATTTTAAGAATTTACAACTCTTGCCTTTACACTGATCATTCCACACAACGGCATTACCTTGAGCAGAAATCACACCACCAGCACTAAGTTGCTTTTCTCAATGAATAAGAGACTCTTCTACTGCTGGTCCCTCAGTTGTCCCACAACTAAAACATACCCTATGCTAATTTACATCAATAAAAAAGCTTTGTGTCAATTTGAAATACACCCTTTAATCCAGAAAAGTTTACTGAACAATTAAGAAGCGCAATAAATGACAATCAAGACTAAACATATAATTGATGACTTTATGAAGGTTTCAGTAATTTTATAAAGTAATTTGCAGTCAATGGCTGTAAATTCCCATTTAAACCTGGCATACCACTCTTTTTTGCCCTGCAGAGAGCTGTATTTCCTAACAATACTGATGCCTGTTCGCCTGGAATTCGGTTACTTTATCCTTGAAATTTCCCTCATGAAATATCACATTTCCAGAAAAGTTATATATTCTTTGTATTTTCTTCACCACGTTCTTGAAATACATTCTTGGGGGTGGGGGAACAACGTCTGTCCTACAACACTTGGGGAGAGCAATAAGACACAGTAGATGATGTAAGAAATGGGGCACATTCTTCAATTAAACTATGGAATTGCTGATCCATTTTGATTTGGATTGCATTCTGGGTGTTGGGGATGGATGTCCAGGTGAAATCCTGGCAGCGAAATCCTGCCTTGACTGAAATCCTTGCTCAGGCATGAAGAGCAGAATAACCACAGACCTCACCTATGTGGTGCCACTCCAAGGCCACGTCCCTGTGACCCAAGAGACACACAATGATGCACCAGCCTTAAGTGAACAGCCCCAATGGGTCTCATGGGACAACTTTGGTGCCAGGTCCTTCACCTCCCACTTCTCCAGGGCTACATCCCGATGAGGGAGAGCACCAGGCAGGCAAAGGAGGCAGGTTCAAAATCAGCAGACTGATGGGGGCAGCAAAATCACAGCCTAAAGCAAAAGATGCTGAGAGGAGGAAGGTCCTCCTGGGTCTCAGCCAGTGCCCACAGCACCATGCCCAGCTAGTCTCACACCAGTGAGGTGGCCACAAAGCATCCTTGTGTGCCCTTGGCAGGAATGAACTCCCAGCACCCTCCCCAGGCCCTCCTGGCATTGCCCCTCTATCAAAAGCTCTTCCTGGAGCCACCTGCTCCTCTCACAAAGCTTTAAAACCCCAACAAGAACACAGAAATTCTTTTCCCTCTCTTTAAGCAGCCTAAAATAATGTCTATTATAAAAGTCTATTCACTCAAAGATTTAAGGTTCTCAGATGAAACGAGGATGGTGAAACCCAGAACTGCAGAGCACTGGTTTTATTCCTTCTGCACTCTTTGCCCTGTGAGGAATTCCAGAGGGGCCATGAGAAGGATATCAAATGTTGCTCTTGGAAAAAACAGGTAAAACCCCAGGGAGTGCATGAGGAGACCCCCTGATTTTCCATAATTCAAGAGCTATTATATGGTTCCCAAACCACTTTGCCCAAAGATTTTGCACCCTCCAGTATTTCTGGGATGGGGTCAAATGCTGGGGAAGAGAACAGGACCTGGCTGGGAAGGAACAGGGGAAAAGATAAGCAGTCAACTGAGCAGGAAGGGGAAAACTCCTTGTGATTTCCATCTCCTGGTGATTTGCAAATGCTGGTGTCTGGTTTATGGCTGACAAGAGAGGGACTGCACAAGGCCATTCCTTTATTCATCCCTGAGCATTGTCAGTGGGTTTGGGCTGTCTTGCTACTCTGTATCTTGAGAGAGCTGCACCCATGCAAATACCCACAAGCCCACCCTGACATCTGCTGAGGCCACCTCAGATTCATCTCAGGAATGCACAGGAACATCTCAGGCTCCCACAACAGTCAGGGCCAAATCATGAGGCTGAATCAAAGACTACCAGACAGCACCAGACAGTCAAATAACTCCACAACTGAAAAAATGTGGTCTTTCTTATTACACAGGGGTCTCCTGCCTTTGTAAACATATAGTAAACTAGCAGATGTTCTAGCCATGTATCCATAACACAACCCACACCACTGCAGTTGCTGTTAATTAGTCACCACCCCACAGCAAGTCTCAGCCCAGAGGTCAAGGACTGGGTGAGCTCTGGAGCCTAAACTGTCCTCTTAGACCTACTAATGTTCTCCCCACAAGACAAATGGGTGTGGAGGGAGGAGGGGGGAGCTGCCTTGGGAAGGCATGTGGGGCCTCTGCTGGCTGGGTACCTGTTCAGAAGATACATGGGAGTCATCACTCTTCCAGTGCTCTGCTTTGACATCTTCTCTAACCGTACATCATTTCACAAACATTAAAGAGAGCGAGGTCAGTATTAGCTGTTCTGGAGGAGGAAGGGGCAGGGAGCAGGGTGGGCTCCCTTGGGCAGGGTGGCATTAGCCACTGGAGGAGAGGTGGGTTCAGGAGGTGGGGATGGAGTTGGGGGCTCTGCTTGCTGCCCTCTCAGCTCCCCCACAGCACAGTCAGCACACTGTGGTGCTGTATCAGAAAAGCCATACAAGCTGATCTTAAAAGCCAGAAGGAAAATTTGGTGCTGGGGCACACACAGGGAAAGACAAGGAGCAGGACTCAGAGAGACAAATGGAAATACAAGGCTCAGGAATAATCTAGAAAATTCAAATACATCAGGTCATGTTTTGGTATTCACAGGCATCATCTTCAAGGAAGTCTAACATACCCAAATGTTTTTCCTAAACTAAATTTCTGCTCCAAAGCCAGTACTAACAGGATTAACAAAAGAGACCTGTCACGTCTTGCTATTGGAGACGATAATCAAGCGAGCGATAAACAAATTGATCAAGAGAAAGACATCCTGTGTCATCCTGCAGCAAGGGAGCCAAAAGTCAGGATTCAGAGGAAAAGCTGCTCTGCCTTTGAGAGCTATTCCCAGTGAAATGGGATTTTCCCTTTCTGTTTTCATTTGAATGGCATTTGAAAAACACAGCTGCAGAGGTGTGGAGTCAAGGGGGAAACCCTCCCAGCCAGGCTATCCACGCCCTCAGCAGCACATCTGAATCTGTCTGTCCTGTCTTCACAGCACCCAGGGCCCAAGTCATGTCCTTGACTCAAACACTCCCAAGCCTCAATAAGCATCTGAACTTCAGTTGCACTTGGGTCCTTGAGATCCCCTGTAAATCAGCAGTCAAATGCCAGCTCCTGCCCCAACGCAGCATGGGAGGCTCCATCAGTTCACACGACACTCCTGGCACTGGAAGCAGCCTCTGCCAAGCTGCGGATCATACCCTGGGCCTGAAGTTCAGAGCAAGGCAGGCTCTGGCACTGCAGAGCAAGGTGATTGCCTGGAAGGTGTAGCCAGTCTTTGCAGTCATGTGCTTTGCTCCAGAATTTGAAAAATCTAATAACTTCATCTGTCAACCCCTCGCACCTGAAGCAACCCCTCCCGAGTCCTCCCTTCCTGATCCCAGCCATGCTGTCAAACTTTCCCATCCTTATTCCAGCCTTGCACCCTGACTGCTCCATCTTCCTGTGCCCCCCAGTTATCTGCCCCGAGAATCCACAGATATTAATTGATTTGTCAAAAGAGTTCAGGCAAGGCTGTATTAAATCCGAACATTCCACTCATACCTCCCGGGCTTCCCAGTGCAACTGAGATTCCTCAAATATGGTAAAAAAACAACACAAGACAAAACAAAAGGGAGGAGGAAAGAACAGAAGGAGTGGAAATAGAAACCAGACAGATGAAAAGCAGAAGGAAAAAAGAAAACCAACAACAAAACACAAATAAATTGGAGTACAGCCCTCACTAAAAGCTGCAGGTTGGGGTTTTTTTTGGCTAAGAATTTGGCATCGGTGGCCTTCTGTGATATGTCATAGCATGAAATAAATACAATATAGCAAACATTATAGGAAACAACTGCCATATGTGAGGGTGGTGGCAGCCTGTACTTTCCCCGCCACCCCCTATTGCTTTCGTCTGCACTAAAGCTGAGTTTAAACTAGTGAAATCCATCTCTATCTGTCTAAATGTATAAATACACTTTCAGCCAAGACCCACCACTGGCTGTAGTTGTATGGCAACTCTCAGCCGAAATGTCTAAGCAGGGTTTTGACTTTATCCCCAGCTCACTGTTAATGCATTTAACAGGATTTTCAAAACCTCCCTTTGCTCTTTGAGGTGATACCCGGGTCTCCGGTGATACGTCGCAGATCCCTCTGATGCAGCACAGCTCCCTATTGAGTGTCAAACCCTGTTTGCCCACGAGCACAGAAAAAACAGAAAACATCATATGGACAGCTATAAAAGCTGCAGAGAACTGGATCTGAGAGAGCTCTAACCTTGTTTGTATTGGAGGAGAGCTCATGTATCCTACTTTTAAAACTGCTTGTTATTGCACGAGCACATCTGTGTGCAGAATTGGACACACTGCACGGGCTGGGCTGGTGAAAAGGCAGCTTAGATAGGCTGCTCAGGCAGGTAATTAAACCCATCAGTATGTGAATGACCTGGTTAAGAATCTCAAGAAAATAGAAAATTCCTCAGGAGGCAAAAACTGGAATTGAAATATCAAAATTTATCCCGGAGCAAAAAATAGCCTCCTTTCATTCCTTTGCTACCAGTGCTTTAAAAAAGAACTAGGAAAATGAAAAGTGCACCAAATAATACATGAAAACATTCTCCCAAACTAAATAGACATAGAAGCACAAAGCCCTGTATATATTCAATACTATTTTTAGAAAACATTTAAACCTACAGACTTCAAAATTAATTCTCTAAAGTACATTTCTATAGTGCAATACAAATCTCATTAAATTCCATAGTTCACAATATTTATACAAGACTGTACCCTTTGTTATTAAATGCTATAGGACCTGCCCAGAAAGGTTAGTGACACTTCCTAGGATACCAAAACCTTTTCAAATCAGTTCATCTCTAAAAAAAGCTTGGACTGATTTTAATTTGATCAGCCTTGAGTTGTTGTCAGAATAGTTTACTGAGCAGTTCCTATGAAAAATAGGGAGGCTTTTTATTGACAAATGAAATCAATTTTGTTAGGAGTATTTACAGTATTTCAGCCCTTAAAATGTCATGTGCTTCAATTCAGTGCATGCTTTGTGGCAAATAGTGTATTGCCAACTTTTAATAGGAAATGCTGCATGCGGAACTTACAGCAGAGTTCATGGGGAATGTGGGAAGCTTTCTCTCCAAAGGTGAGTGAGGTGGGGACAGGCTGGGACAAATCAACCAAAACCAGGAGCTATATGGGTATGTTGGTGCCTACTTTTCCAGCTGTCAGGGGAAGTGAAGAATTTACATAGGAGTTGACATTTACACTTTCCATGATAAGTTTCTACCAGGTTGCAGTGAGAACTAATCCCCTTCTAACCTTGGCCATACTTGACAAGGTTATCAAATTGATCTCATCCTTTTTGATTTCCTCATATGACATGATATTTTGGAGAACATCAAGAGTCTTCACTCCTTAAAATTCCACCTAGAATCCACCTGAACACAGCAAGGACATTGACCTATTGTAATGAGTCCAGAAGAGGCACCAAAAAGATTAAAGGGATGGGACCTCTCCTATGAGGAAATTGGGATTGTTCAGCCTGGAGAAGTTTTGGGGTGACCTAATTGAGACCTTCCTGAAGGGAGCCTGCAGGAAAGATGGAGAGAGATTGTTTACATGGGCCTGAAGTGACAGGACATGGGGGAATGGCTTCAAACTGACAGAGGGCAGGGTTGATTTGATATCAGGGGAAAAAAAATCCTTCATTGTGAGGGTGGGCAGGCCCTGGCACAGGTTGCCCAGAGAAGCTGTGGCTGCCCCATCCCTGGAACTGTCCAAGGCCAGGTTGGATGGGGCTTGGAGCAACCTGGGCTAGTGGAAGGGGTCCCTGCCCATGGCAGGGGGGGGAACAAGGTGAGGTTTAAGGTCCCTTCCAACCCAGGCCATTCTATGAATCAGAGGGACCAGGGCAGAGGTCTCAGCAGACAAAAATTTGTGCTGACATTTATGATGCAAGTTCAAGCCTTCATCCTTCTGCATGTAACATCTTTTGCCCCTTTTAAATTCACTAAGGCTGCATAGAGAAATGCAATTGAAAAATGAGAAAGATTAGCAGGCTCAAGAACCAGTCCTTTAAACTGCATCCTATATTGGGGTTTTGTTTCCTCATTTCACCAACTTACTTTTACTGAGGCTGATTGTAACAACAGCATGAAATTAAGAGAGGGAGAGGGGGAAAAGAAAAAAAAAAAAGGAAGAAAAAGCACTCTGTCTGTTTAGATTGGGTCACATTGTGAATTTAGGTTTCATTTTTCTCTTAATTTTGTGCAAAGATTGGCCTTAAGAAGAAACACATTTCTGGATTTGGGAACCTACAGCATGGTACAGCTTTCAAGACACTATGCCAAAGTGTCTCTTTAATTATTTTTTAGATGAATTTTCCTTGTTCTGAGCTAATGGGTAACAGACCATGTCACAAAAATATTCCATATCCCTATTTATTCAGCAGAGGAGAGCTTTTTCTAAGAGTTTTTAAGGGGTTTAAAATTGTAGGCAGTCCTTGGAACCACTGCCAACAGGCTGTAGGCATCTACTTCAGGTTCACAGGAGCCCCATTGAGCCAAAACTTCTCATTTCAGCTGCAATTTAAGGTTAAACTCAAGATGCTTGTGGGGCAACAGACCTGTTTGCTTTCCTATTCCCTCACCATTCTGTTCCCAGAGAAAAACCCTAAGAGAGCTCCCAGAAACTACAGGTACAGCTTCAGCAGCCCTTTAAAATGTGCAAAATAAACCTGCTTGAGCAATTAAGCTGGTTTTGATTTTTGAGATTCCTGAATGCATGAAAGTTAGCAGATACCCCTGAGTCGTCTTCAGCCAGGAAAGCCCTAAGAAACCCTGTAGCAAGCCATTTTTGGCTATAAAAGGAGCCAGGGTCCATGGCAGGAGGGACTGTGGGAAGCTGTCTGGGAAGCACCTCTAGGATCAGTCTTACTCTTCAGGAATCACTGCCAGAGCAACATGTTGGCTCTGGGCACCTCAGGCAAGAGGGATGCCCGAAACTGGAGTGGGATGCTGATGCTGGAGAGAGGGAGGGTGGGATCCTCTTTCCAGAGGAAATACAACTTTTCTCTAACACAAACCCTTCCCAAAAGGGCTGCCTGAAGCCAGCCTGCTTTTTGTTCTCAGTAATCACTTTACCAATATTTCAAAGGCATTATGTAACTGAAACAGTGTAAAGTTATTGCTACCGACATTGTCAATAAATCATTAACATTTCTTAACAGGAACAGCACAACTGTTCATGTCATGGCTGTCTCATTCACTTTCAAATCAAAGCTTTCAAATTAAATATTCATTTAATATTAAAATATTAATGCAGTCCCACTGTTTCTGTAATATTAATTTCTTATGGCATTTCCAGGCAAATGCATATATTATAAACTTCATCTCCCACAGGAGGTCCCTCAGCCTTCCCTTTCCTTCTTTCAGCATTATCCTGATCTGGGGCCAGGAAGGGACTTTGAGAGAAGGAGGGGCAGCCCAATGAAGGGAAGCAAGGTGGACAATTTAACTTAAAGTGTACCCCGTTCCTCCCCTCCTACACAACTTCCCCACCCTTAGATCAGGATATCGAAGGCTGCCATTATATCTCCCGCCTACAGAATGACTCATTCATACATTCAGCAACTCCTGTTGGAAAAACAGTGAATGCCTCTGTCACCAGAGCCCATTACAGAAATTAAACTTTGCAAATCATCAGGGAGGGGCAAGATTTGAAGCCTTCCAAGGTGCACTCCTGGTCTCTCTGGTCTCAGTAAGAGCAGAATTGATTTGACAATAAGCTTTTACAGCCCTAATGTCTACAGTAGGCAGCACGCACATTCTGGGTGGGAAGCAAGTCACAGGAATACCATACTGCTCTCCTGGATGTTTTCTCCTCTTTTATTTTTTTTTTTCCAGTGGTTCATTTCAGGCAAAAAATCCACAGTGGCACAGTAGCACAGCTTGGCACTGAGGCTCGCACGAAGAGCACCCTTTTTCCATCTGGCTCCTGCTGGGTGTCCCTGCATGAGGCTCCCTGAAGGCAGAGCCAGGAGGGAAGCTGTGGCATGCTGTGGCACCTTTGGGCTGTCAAGGGTTTGACTCTGCAGGAAACTCTGCTTGGGAGGATCCAAAGGAAAAGATAAGCATATTTACTGACAAACGGTCAAGGCAAAACCCCACTCAGAAGAGGTGATTTTCTGTTGCTTTGGGCTGGGGTAGAGCTAATTTTTTTCCTAGTAGCTGGCACGGGGCTGTGGTTTCTATTATTGCTGGAAACACTGTCAAGAACTCAGGGATGACATTTTCTGTTATCTCTGAGCAACAGTTGCACAGAATCAAGATCTTTTCTGCCTCAGTGAACAGGCTGGGGGTACACAAGGAACTGGGGGGACAGTGGGACGGATGATCCCAAATGACCTCAGGGATATCCCACACCACAAGGCTTCATACTCAGCATATAAAGCTGGGGAAGCAGGAGGAAGAGGGGCCATTCAGAGTGAAGGCTTCCCCATTTGTCTTCACCCTTATACATGATGGACCCCTTCTCTCATAGGGATGACTGAGCTCCTGCCCCTTGTGGGAAGTGGGGAATGGATTCCTTACTTTGCTTTGCTTGTCTGCATGGATTTTGCTTTACCTATTAACTGTCTGTATCTCATCCCAGGAGTTCCCTCTTTTACTCTTCCAACTCTCCCCCATCCCAGCACAGGGCTGTGAGTGAGTGGCTGAATGGGGTTGGGGTTAAACCACAACAGTTTACTATAATTACTTCTGTTGCTTGTAGCTTCCTTATTCCTCCTCCTGAGACCATTAAACCTACACTACTCTTCTTCAGAGTGAGGAAGAAAAGCTCTTTGGCCTTCAGGCTCTCTTGTATTTTCTCTCACTATTTCCTTCTCCCCTCATGAGACATCCTGGGGTTTGTTTAGGGATTTGGTTGGTTGAGGGGGTTGTGTTGTTTTTTTTAAGCCAAGTACATAAAATCTGCACAAAATTAATTCACTTCCATTTTCAGGAGAAGGGAAATTATTTCTTGCCTCAATTGGCTAGTGGTTCCAAACCTCCCTATCTATACATTGTTTAAAGGCCTGTGGGGTCTCTCAGAAAAGGGATAACATTATCAAGGCTTAACACCAACTTCGACAGAAAGTTGGAACTGAAATACTCTGGTGCTTCAGATTGGTTGTTGGATTCTGACTTTAAAATTGTGTTGGGAGATTCATTGAATCCTCAAACTGTCTGGACTGGAAGGGAATTTAAAGCTCATCTCCTTCCACCCCCTGCCATGGGCAGGGACACCTTCCACTGGACCAGGTTGCTCCAAGCCCGATTCAACCTGGCCTTGGTCACTTCCAGGGATGGGGCAGCCACAGCTTCTCTGAGCAACCTGTGACAGGGCCTGCCCACCCTCACAGGGTAGGAAAAATTCCTTCTTCAATAAGAAAAGCAGAAGGTGCCACCATGGATGTACCACATCTCTGTGTCCTTGTAATTCTGCTACATGCCAAGTCTTTGTGTCTGGTTATTCCTGGCCAGAGTGCTCAATGGGATTACAAGAGCCACTTTCTCAGTTTATTCTGAATACAAGTAAATCTGTTTGCTCAAACGGCTTCTTGCCTTTCTTTGAGGTTTGTCATCACAAGGCATGTTGCAGAAGCCATATAATCACTTAGGATTAAAACCACAAAGGACTATCTTTGACAGTGCTAACTTTGGGTATTCTTATTACTGAGAGAGGAGTCTGGATGCTTGGTCCTCCTGAGGGTGTTCTGTTTAGCAATCTTTCTTTCTCTGCAAATCCCATGCAGAGACCATCTTTAGAAAGAGCATTTCTGGTGCAGAACCTACTTGCATGACCAGTAAACTTATTATTCAAAGGGTATATCCTTAAATTCCCACAAATCCTGTCCCTGAGTACAACCATCACCTCCAGAAGAAGCAGAGAAACCCAGCAATTCAGTCAAATGTCTGTCCCAGCCACTATCCTTTCTCTCACAGCCCTTGGCTCTCTCCCTCTCCTCACAACAGCCCCCTCCCACTGAACCCATCCTCCCCACTCCTGCCAAAAACTGTTCTTCCATATCTAGCCCCAAATGTAACATTTACCTTCCCTCTCCTTTCCCATTCTGTAATTGCATCCTTTAACTCTCGTATTGTCAACTCCTCCACATCCCTTTTCCTTCTCCCATTACTCTCACTTTCCATTCTCTCCCCTCATCCTTCCCACTTGTAAACGGTACCGGTCCTTCTTTATATACCACTTTGCCCTTTATCCCTCCAAATCAGCATCCAGCTTCTGGAATCATTCACTGCCTATTTTGCATTCTCTTTTTCCTGACTTTTTTTTTTTTTTTTTTTAAAGGATGCTACATAAAAATAAACTATCTTCTTTTTCGCAAGTCCTTGTGACCATTAAACTACCACACTCAGCAGTGAGGTTTTACAGCTTATCATAAAACCTCCTGCAGTCCCATTACAGTTGGCTAAGGAATAAAACATAGTTTGAAAATAATCCCAACTGTCTACCATTACTGATTTCCTCCTGTGCTTCTTAACTGGTTTAAAAAATCAACATATTAGATGTCTGTCTGTCCTCAGATTTCAGAGCAGTGCCCAAAGGCGACAGGGGAAGGGAAAACAGAGCCTGCAGGGCAGCTCCTGCTGAATCCAGCACACTGGTCACCAGTGCTTACACAAATCAGGGAATGGATGCAACGCTCCCAACCTCTCACCATGCCCTGCAACTTGGAATTGTCCAGTCACACATCTAGACCACAGAATATTCTGAGTTGGAAGGGACCCACAAGAATCTTCAAGTCCAACTCTCAAATGAATCACCTATCCAAGGACTGAACCCACAATGTTGGCATTATCAGCACCAGGCTCCAACCAGCTGAGCTCATCTCAGGGTGTCCCCTGCTGATGAGGACACCTCTGAGTGACATCAATCCAGCTTTTTGGGCAGAGAACCTGGAGGGGATCCCAAAGCCTCCAGAAGGAACACAAGAAACCAGGAAGGAAGAAAGAAGATGAGAAGCTTCAGGCACAGACAGCAACACTGGAATGGACCCTGGTCTTGAGTGCAGGACCAAGTGGCCAAAGGCACTGTGGGGCACCACTCCATGGATGTGTTCTGGGGTGGATGAGGAAGCGGCACAAACATAAAGAATGAGCCAGAGCCACAGCAAGTGGCTGTCACCAAGCTCTGAGACTGCTGTGCAGAAGACTCTGGCATCAGCAGGAGGTTTCCTGGGTTGTGGCCAATGAAGCAATTGCTGTGAAGGATATTTGGTGTAACAGGATGTTTTTCCAGAAAGGGCCAAAGCTTTGGCTTCTCTTCTTCCACACCTCCACTATGATGGGATGAAAGTGGATCCCAAGGTGGGGAAAAGCTTTGAATGTGTAGTCAGGAATTCACTCTCCCTCCTTTTGAACAAGTTCTTTAAAGGTCCTGATAATTGCATTAGGGATGAGCACATTTTCCGGCTGTCCAGCTCATTCTTCCCTAATGCTGACGTTCCAAATAGACTGTTATAGAGTTATACCATTACTAGATTAAAAGGATGCCACAGGCAGCTTTGATTATAAATTCAAGTGATTATATCAACTGAAAAAAAATCTCCTGAAAATAATTATATTAGCTTTATAGCATTATTGTCTGGAGTTGTGACATGTTCTGTGAGTAGCAGGGTGATACACCCTATGTCAGAAGGTGGGTAATGTCAGCCCAAAGTTCCTCTTAGAGTCATACAACCACAGACTCAAAAGGGTTGGAAAAGATCTCCAAGATCATAAACTCCAACCTTTGACCAAACACCACCATGTCCATTAAACCATATTGCACCACTCGTTTTTGAACACTTGCAGGGATGGACTCCAGCACTTCCCTGGGGACCTTGTTCTAATGATTAATCATTCTTTCAGTGAAGACTTTTTCCCTGAGCCTCCCCTGGTGCAACTTGAGGCCATTTCCTCTTGTGCTGTCCTTAGTTGCCTGGGAAAAGAGACGGACCCCACCTCACCACAACCTTCTTTTGGGTAGTTTTAGAGGGCAATAAAGTCTCCCCTGAGCCTCCTTTTCTCCAGACTGAACAAACCCAATACCCTCAGCTGTTCCTTGTAGGATTTCTGTTCCAAACTTCTCACCTCTCTCCTCTATGTGAGGATTCTCAAAACTTTCATACAAGAGAAACACAAGATGACCAGTAAAATCTACAGCAGTACAGACTTGACACTTTTCTCAGCTTATATATGACTTCTGTCCCTTGGGAAACAAACCAAGCAAAAAATCTGCCACTAAACCATCAAGTCCCCAAACCCCAGCAACACAGAGTCCAGGGGATCATGCTATAGTACTCTGGCATTGTCCTTAGATCACTTACAACCCCCCAAAAGTTCAGAGGCTTGTTTGAAAGACTGTCCCCAAAATTCAAATGTCTTTCTGCCTCTGCTCTAGGCATTCCACAACTCTTCAAAATTCAAAGGAAGGCAGGAAACCTTTCCTAGGATTTACATCTTGAACTTGGTTGAACTATGGCATCATCAAAAAGGCCTCTGTCATGATGTTTTGACATTCCTGGTGCTGAGGGCCAGGAATTGCAGAGGTTTATAGAAACTGAAGGTTTCTGCAAAGGTAATGTGAATCTCCTCTAAAACACCAGGCTCAGAGTATAAATTAAGACAAAGATTTTGAAGGAAAAATTGAATTTCCTTTCTCCAAACTTTTATCACCTATCCTTAGCTGGTAGCCTGCCAGAAAGACAGGATTAAACCTTCCTCCTGTTCTCTGTCTCAGCTCAGTGCAGGTTAAGATGATGATGATCCACATGGCAGAGCTGTAAGAGCTATTGCAGCAATAAGTGGCTGTCACCAAGAGAAAGTAGTGCACTGTGAGCTATCAAAACACAGAACCAGAGATTTTTATAATATTGATCAGGAAAATTGCATTTTATAGCCAGGAATGTGCCATATGTATGTTCAGATCAGAGCCTGACACTTCACACAGTCTATAACGTCACAGTCCCCAAGATTCTCCATTTTTTGACTATTTCAGTTTTTGCCGCATCACTGTTTAAACCCACAGCCATCTGTTGCAACTCCAGCAACAAATTTCACCACCACAGATGGGAGAAAATTCAGAGGGTTGCAGAGTCAAGATTTCAGCGATTAGGAAATCCCTGAATTATGCTTGACTGTGCAATCAAAATTTGCCCCCCTTGTGCACACACACTACAACAACGTCCCCAACATTCCGATCACGTGCTCCATTATCACACACTCCCTAAGGCTGCCCCATTCCATGCACAGATCCCAGGAATGAACTGGGGTGGAGAGCAAGGGAAGCTGGTTTTGGCATGTGAGTATGGGCAGCAGGCACATCCCCTGATAATCCAGGAGCAGGGCCTCCAAAACCATGCACACATTTGGAGAATTAGCTGCAAATTTAGGCTGAGAAAAATGCACATCAGGAGAGTGAGGCCCCACATCCTATTAACAAATGTCAAGTGTTTTTGTGTGGATGTTTGAGAGTTTAGCATTTGAACAGCTGTGAGTTTGTTTGGGTTTTTTTTTTAATGGGTAATACAAAATAATTTCCTCCCAATTTGTTCCTGGAAAGAGAAGACTACTTTGGCTCAGATGTTTAAAAGAGATGAACCAGCAGGAAAAATTGCAGCCTGTATGAGCAACTGAAAAAAAGTCTTAGTTTTATATTGACAGCACTAGGAAATCATAACCTTGACTGTCATCCTGCACCTGGCCTGTGCTCAGAGGGAGCTCTACATGAAGGCATTTGTTTTAAGGCAGGTTTGGAGTTTTATTTTGGGTTTTGTTGGTGTTTTTAAGCTGTAAGTGAAATTCTGGACCATTCACAATTTCTCTTGAAGCTTTATAATATTAAACTAATAGTTTTGGCCAAAGGAAATGAAAACAAAGGGAAAAACAAAGGCTTTTGAAAGAGTCTCAATATTTCAGTTCCAACTTTTCACAGTGATGGGATTTATTTTTATAATCCATATGAAATTTTGATAATGAGTTTACCCCCATTTATATTTTTAACACTGAGCATGTACATTTGATAGTCTGTTTTGAGCTGCACAGAAACTGTTGTCTAACCTGATGCCCTCCACCTCTTGGGGGGAAAGGCACTTCAGGAGGTGGCAGTGACAAGAGGCCATTGCAACAAATGTCAGCAGAACTCTTCTGCAGGCTGAAATACTTTCAAGATCTGCAGGAGCCTCTTTCCAGGAGTTTTTGGACACACAGTACAAAGAGGAAAGTATTTCCAAGCCTCCTGTTATCTGAGGCTCTGCTTTCCCTCTCTGGGTGTGGTTTGGAAGATGCTTTCCAGAGACATCCTCAGTTGTGCCGTCACTGCTGCCTGCAGGAACACCTCCATATTTGGCTAAATTCTTGACTCAAAATACTTTCTGGGGGTTGGTTTTCTACTCCCAGTCTCCATGGTGGAAGGTTCCCTGCCCATGGCAGAGGGTTGGTACAAGATGATCTTTAATGTCCCTTCCAACTCAAGCCATTCTGGGGTTTTCACTACTGGATTAGTTGGGACCACTGTCTGCCAGGGCATTTGGGTTCACCTCTAGAAAGCTTGCAGGAGACTGGGGAAAAGATGTTCATTGAAAACATGCCAGTGTGGTGTCTTGCCTGTCCTTGGAACAGTGCAAGGATTCCCTTTCTGAGATAACTCCTTGTCCTCCACAAGTTCTGTCATGGGTTATTTCATTTTTTCCCTCTGGGAGGGGAGAAGTTTCCCAAATTCATTGTATATCTCCATCATCCTGATTCTAACAGGGCCTATTTATAAACAAAGGCATCTGTCACCTTGCAGAAGAGAGGTCAGCTCTAGACCTAGGGAGGAGGATTCTCCTTCCCTTTTCCTTGCAGGAAGCATCACTCAGATTGTGTTCTGCTATCAATACACCCAGTCTATTTTTCTATAAATTTTTTCCAGCAAGTGCACTTAAGTTTGTTTGCCAAATGCAGTGGTGTCACCTCCCTCCTTGATTATAGTTAAGTGGAAGTGTTTTTGTTTTAAATGGAAAAACAAATAGGATAGATTCCCTGGCCTCCCAACCTTCGCAGGCACCTCTGGGAGGAGTTTTATCACTCAGCAAGGGTGAGGGGGAGGAAATAACTGTTTTGGATGCCCCTTGTTATGGTATGGACAGCTGATCATAATATGAGATAATCCACCATGAATTACTTCTGACAATGTTTTACAAAAGTGCCACAATGGTATGCAAGTCAGAAAAAAGCTCTCGGCCAAATCCCTAGAAAACATAAATGGATTTATACTGGAAAACATGCCCTTTTGCCTATAGCTTATGGAATTATTCATGCCAAGTCATTTCATAGAGAGGTTTGGCCTTTTTTCTTATTGCTGGACAAGTTACTTGGGATGAAGTTTTGATGGTTCCTGCATAAGAGGAACCTCATGATCAGACCCAGATCCAGCTCAGCATCCTGTCTCCTGCTGTGGCCAGGAAAAGGACCAGAAGATCCTTCTTCCATGTGACAGAACAATAGACCTGAAGGCAAACCAAAGCCATTCACTTTTTATACAGGAGGAAAAATGAGCCAAGAACCTTTATCACTGTGTGGCTTTTGGTATTGCAGCCCACAGGTAATGAATTCCAGGTTTCCCTACCAAGTCTGCATCAGTAGCCATGGATTTATTTCAGCCTGCCACCTTCTCCCAGATCAATGCCCAAAGTGTGTGTGCCCGTGGAATGCTACAGGCACCTTGCTCTGGGGGGTTTTAGATGAAACAAATGCATTTCCCTGAGAGAGTTAAAAGCAAGCACTACCTATTTCTCTCATCCAAGACTGCAAGAAACATTCAGAGCGGGATTTCTTATCTCCTAAACATTCCGAGGGCTGGCCTGAAGGACATGGGCTCTGTTTCCTTGAAATAGCACACAGCGTATTACATCAGGCTCGCGTCTGTCCCAAGCTGAACTACAGAGTAACTGGAGAATGGAAAAACGCTGCCAGCGCCCAAGTTGCCTGTTGCCACCTCCCACTGTAAGCTCCTTATCTGGGAAATGCCTCGTGAATCAGATGGCAGAGTTTCAACTGAGGAGCCACTGCCTCTTCTGGTGCCCGTCCTGCCCAAGATTGCCCAGAGCCGACCCCAGGCAGGACAGCCCTTCCACCACAGCCCAGCAGGAGGAGGGATGGGGTGAAGGGCCAAGTGTGTGGAGGTGGATTGCCCTTTCATAGCTTTCGTGTGGCCGCGTGTAACGCAACAGGATTCTGATAAGGAGGGAGGGGGAGCAGCTCTTTTGCCATCACATGGAGTAAAATTAGCTTAGGTGAGTAAGGGTGTCTGGCTGGCAGACAGCCTGCTTCAAATAGAACCCAGTGAGCTCAGCTCCACAGCCAGGAAAACAGTGGGATTTGTATTTTAAAGTGCTTCGTTAGATCAAGTGCTCGTAGCCAAAGCTGAGAGCAAGTCAGAGGGGGAGGAATGGGGTGGTGGCAGCTGGGAGTCTGGCAGCTGTGTGATCTCTGGGGGCTACAAATGAACATGTAAATTTCTATATTAAGCAGCAAAAGCATCTATTAGAGTAAAAATGCTCCAGCTTAATTGTTAGATAGGCATGTTTGTTAAAATACAATTTAAGCAAGATCGTATCGCTCCTCCTCGCTCAGGAGTGTACGCTCGATAACGTCGTTTGTCAGCAACTGCCTATTATGTTAAATAGCTGAGGAATTGCTGGATATCTTTCTGCTTAGATAATAACATTAAAGTTTCTTGAAGCATTTTAGAAGTCTGACTAATCTCTCTGTCTCTCTATTTTATTTTTCTAAAGCGAATTTAGTGCTGGTGAAAGGTTCCAGATTGACAGCCCTGGAGACAGGAGCTGATTGCTTATCCACATAACACGTACAGTCCAGACAGCTGCAGTGCACACACCGCTCCCTCCCAGCCATGGCTCTGGGTCTTTCCTGCACCTTGCAGTGACATTTGGAACACCAGAGTGGCTGCAAGGTGTTGCTGGATGGGTGATGGTGGTGGGCACTCACACACTCACACAGGTCATCCCTGGTTTTGCCAGGTTAACCTCCCTGGGTTTCCTTCATAGCCAGAGAGGAGGTTGCAATGATTCACCCTCCAGAAAAAAAACAGCAAGAGCCCAACTTTGTCTTATCCATCTCCTTTAGGCCACTGAGGGAGCCTTGGGACTTCAGGCTTGCAAAGCTCAGACTACATGGATCACTCACAGACTCACGGGGAGTCTGAGTGGATCCCTGATGATCTGGGAATGACAGCTTTGTGCCTTTCACCACATGCAAGCAAATACCCACAGCCTCAAAGTGGTCTTGATGTCCAGACCTTGAGAAACATCTGCAGCTGAGAATGGGCAAAGACATGGAAAACAGTCTTTGGTTAAACCTGCCTAAAAGTGCAACAACCACAGCCAGACAAATGACAGAGGAATTGTTTGTTTGCTCCTGACACATCCAGAGCCAAAACCACCTGGATGCCTGGACAATCATCTACTGGCAACAGCGCTCAGACACCAACAACTGAAGATCAGTTTGAATCACAAACTGGCTACAGGAAACCCAACAATATGTGCTGCTAAAGCTGTCCAAGTCCCTGACTCACACCTTCACTCTCCATTCAGCTCTCATTCCTGGGCATTCCCACATACTGAAAGATAGATGTATTTGTAAGAACAATATCATCCTGCAGGAGACACGGCAGCCTGTGGGAAAGGACTTCGTTGAGGATGGAAGGGCAAAAAGGCACCTCTGGAAAATGCATTGAGTTAAAAAAGTGCTCTTGAGTTCTTTACATGTTGCACTGTCAGGTTTTCTCCTGCTGGCAGCACTGGAAGATCTGCTTTGGCAAATCCTACTCAGTCAATGCTTTAAGTTGAATCCATGCAGAGCATGCAGCAGACAGGTTAAGAAAGCAGGACATCTAAACAAAGTGGGAGGATCTGGATGCTATTTTAAATAAATGAGGAGGGTTTTTCATTTGGCTGTCATTCCTGTTTTCGTTTGTGGAAATGTTTTTGCTCTTTGGATACCAACATGGCAAGCAAGGAGGTAACAAACAAAACAGGCTGTTGCTCCTTCACAGAGGACAGGCCCTTCCTCTCTCCAGCCAATTGCCTCCGAGCATCCACATCCAAGCTCAGGGCTGGCAAGCTCGTTTCTGTAATGAATTAGGGCAGTTTCCGGCATCAAACCCTTGTGACAGCCAGAGTGGAAAGCAATCCTAGGGAGAATCATACTAGATAATTGACCTTTTACTCAACAATTCTTAGGTTGCTCTTGAGAAACTGTAATTGTTGGAGGAGGGAGGAGGAGAAACCACAAGCCTCAACAAGGAGAAAGGTTTTATGCAATAGCTCCTTGTTTTCCAAAATTTTCCCCAAACAAACATCACAGTGGCAAATTCTATACTTTTATTTCATGCTGTTTTGGCTTTCAGAGGGAAAATATCTACATTCCCAGTCTTGTAAAGGTGTATGTACATTATTAATATATACCTTGTGATTGCTGTTTCATGCAGCTACTCCCAGGATGCAAAGCTTTGTTTACACACAAAAGCCTTTATAGAATTGGGGTTTTGTCCTCTTACATGTTTATTCAAATGCAATCAGACATCATCAGTTTCATTTCCTACCATTGGAACATTACAATTGCAAATAATTTCTCCTTTATCCCAAATATTGACTATTCCAAGGCACAGAGTGAAATTGCAAACATTTTGGTTATAGCTCTAAAGAGCACACACATCATAAGAGCAATGAGCTGAGCTCACTCCAGTCTCAAAATTGATTTGGCTTCCACACCTCTACAAATGAAGTTACGTATTTCCATGCTCAAGTGAAAAAACCAACATGCAACATTTAATGCTTAATATTTAAACAAAGTGCTTAATGTTTACACACCGAGTTCTTTTTTTTTCCCTAAATTTAAGCCTTTTACCTAAGTTAGACAGAAAATAGTAATAGGTGAACCTCAAACCATTGGAAGGTTGGGTCCAGTTCAGAAGCTTATCCAAACCCCTTCTGTGTTTGAAAAACATCAGCATAAAATCTTGCAAGAACATGAGTCATCTGGATGCCACTCTGACTTATTATAGACCATCAAACTTTGAGTGATGGTCCTCAAGTTCTTTCTGATCACCAATTTGGCTATTGCTTTCAAGTTTAATGATGCTGAGTCACACCAATGATAAAATCTTTCAGAAAACCAGTTCTGTCTGTTGGCAGAGCCACAGCCAAATGAGGTTTGTCTGAGCCATGCCCTGGTTTGCTCCCATCTCAGCCTGTTCCAGTCCACCCTGGAACATTCCCCAAGGCCACAGCTGATGCAGAGGTGATACAAAATTAATAGATCTGCATTGGACTCCCCAGCCCTCCTATCACTGGGGTATTCCAGAAAGGCCCTAAGATTTCACCTGCAGCACCTCTCTGTCAGTTCAGTTTATGTGAAGAGCCACAGAAAAACGCCCAGTCAAGCCTTGTGGCTGATGCAAGATGTACATAGTTGATGTGGTGGAGTTACATAAACTGATGACAACTACATTCACCCAAACTACACCCCAGGGCTGGGCTATGCACCACAGGAAGAGCAGTTTTTCCTCTAAACTGAACGTGTGTCCACTCTAAGGAGAAACCTTCGTGCTCTGCAGTCACCCATAGTGACTCTTGAAACTGTCCAAAACCCTACAAGGCAGTCATGACCAGGCCTGGGGTAACTCAGCGGCCTTTGGAATATCCCACAGAACTCTTGTTCTGCTAAAACTCACCAATAACCCACCAGGTTGAGGCATCCCATCTAATTTTATCTGTTTATTGTAGGATGATATGATCCACCACAAAAATCACATCAGCCTTTATAAAGCAATAAACAATTTAAATATTCCTGGCCCAATGCTCCGGGAATAATAACCATTCTTATCATTGAGAGATAAAAGGAGACAAGAAAAGACAATAAAGGGATAAGCAAAGGGTTTGGAACCTAAGCAGGACTTGATACAGCTCAGAGTTTCAGTTAAGTCACAATCTTCTTCAGCTTCAGTCTTAGTGGATAATAGTGCCATTGAGTTCATTAAAAAAACAAACCCATCAGGGTAGGGGATATTTTGCAGGGAACAGTGAACTGGCAGTGTGGTTCTTAAAAGAAAAACAACCACAACAAAAAAATCCTGTTTATGCTCCTTCAAGACTGCATTCAAGGCCATCCATGTTAACAGAACCTTCACTGACTTTATCATATTTTCCATCAAAATTGCCCTTCCTTTATGGAATTACCTAACTGGATTCCAGGCCAGTTTCACCTCCCTGCTGCTGTTCATTTTAGGGCAGATTGTGAGCATTCACATGCTGCCAGAAGCAGCAGATTTCCTTCCACTGTCAGACCACTGGGTTGCTTTGACATGGGGAACCACCATAGTGGGCATTTTCCCTTGGGTATTTATGATTACAGTTATATAATTCCAAACAGAAACAGAAAAGATGAACAGAGAGAACCAGAAATAAATAAAAAATAAAAATACTGCCTTTAAGTAATAGCAGTAATTTACACCAAAATTATCCATCATCTGTGACGCTCCTCCAGGAATTTCTGGACCCATTCCTGTCACAACTTCAGAGAAAAAACCTGGGATATGGAAGGACCTAAGTCATGTCCTCTGATGGCAACATCACCGCGATCAAATTCAATCAAGGGAACCCAAATAACTTGTTTTTATTCCTGCAACTTCTGGTAAATTTTATTTCTGTGACTTGAGGTGATTATTTTTCCCTTTTGATACCATTTTCAGTGCATGCCCTTCATCTCCCGTGTGGAGCCAGCCCAAATGTCACAGAGACTATTAATGGTGTATACTTAACACACATACTTACAGTATGTTCATTCTCAGGGAGACTAAACATTATTGAAAGGTTACAGCATTTATTTTGATGTGTGTCTGTTTAACCAATTCTAGCAAATGTTACACAAACACAGAATGGGCTTTCCTTCTCTGTTGCTCACAAGCCACCCTGAACCATAGATTTCCAAACAGGAATCCTCCCCCAAATTGACGAGGAATTGAAAAAACACTGATGCCACATTAAGGCACATTGAAATAGTCTGAATGTACAGCAAACAGATACCTAAGGGAGAAAAACATTTCATCCATTGCTCCCTGAGCCCTCCTAAAGGTCTTTTCCAGCTTCAAGTCCATCAGCTTCTGGCTGATTTCAGGGATCACCCCTCCAGCAATAACGTGATATTAGGAAGAATCAGCACTTTGATTCCTCACTTTCCCGATTCTCATTTAATAAATGAGATTTGAATGGATTTCTTGTGATTTCCAAGGTTTTCCTGTTTTCATTGGGACTGGACACAACAGTTGATAAATACAGCCCTTCTGGTGGCCAAGCCCCCAGCAAGGAGCACAGCCATGGAGCAAACACCCAAACCTGTGATCCCTTGTTTAGAATTTAAATTTCTGATTATTCTATCTGCATTTTAGAGAGGCTCTAGCCATGATCCATCCTTAACAGTCACCATTCCTCTGCAAAAGTGGGATTAGTAATTCCTACTGCAACTACCACCAACTCTATTGACTCTCAGGTGTTATTTCAAGACAGACCTTTAGGAAAAAAAACCCACACAAACAAACCCAGCCAAGTAGTTTCTCCCTCTTACCTCAAACTCTGTATAAAGACACAAAGATTTAGAGCAAGGGAAACCCCACATCACACCTCATCTGACTGCAAAGAGAGGAGAGGGCATGTGAGGCCATAGCAGAGTCAGGTGGTTCTGTTTATCATGTGCTTGTTCTACCTTGTTTCACCGTTCCTCAGGGGTTGCTCCTGGGGAATACATCCAGTGCCATCAAAGCAGAGCACTCACATAAACACTGCTCACACGAAACCAGAATCATAAAGCAGCAGCAACTAATATTCAGAATATTAGGAAAGCTAATGAATAGGTTCCCTCAGTGCACAACCCCGGTCCAAAAATACAACCTTCCACTGCCAGTCATCAATTAAATTCAGTGTATTTTCTTTATGCTGGAAAAAATAGGATGACTGGACTCCTTAACCAAAAGGTCAGATGTGAAAATAAACTGAGGAAAACCAGGCTGTCTTTTCCTCAAGCATCACATTCCTCTGACACCCTGTCCTTGGACTCTAAACTTCTGTTTTTCTCAGCAACTCACCTCCAAGCAACCCACCACTCACCCCCTGTTTCTTACCTTCCTTCCACCTGCCAGCCCAGCATAGGCATCTGCCCCAGCCCTGGAGAAGTTGGAGCAGTGAGGAGGTTTGCTGCTGCAGGCAACTGGGAAGGGTGGCAGAGGCCCTGTGGTCACCTCTTAATTGCTCCCAGAGTGCCCTGTAATTGCTCCCACCTGTGCCTTCTCCAAAGGGACCACAGCTCTATCTTGGGTGGTATTATGGGGTAAAGGAGGAGCTTGGAGTAGAAGTAGTATGAAAGAGCAGCTGGTTCTTCATCTCAGCCACTCTTCCAGCTTTCCACAATGTCCTTTAGTTTACATCCCAGCCCTCCCAGTCAGGCAGACTGGAAAGGTCTCAATGCCCTGCCTCCAGCTGAGCAGCCTTGGAGGAGAGGAGGGAAGAGGAGAGGAGGGAAGAGGAGAGACTCCGTCCTCATCTAAAACAGCAATCCTTGGTCCTCAGGAGATGACCTTGAAAGAAATGCCCTTCTCAGGGCAGACAGCCCAGAGATGCTATGGAAGGGAACTTAGCAGCTCCTGCACAAATAGCCATTGGCATTTTCCTATTGCCAAGACTGCAGCCCTACAAATAAGTAAATAAACCAGAAACCTGAGACTGGCAATATCTCCATTCCTTCGCCAGTCCTCAGAGGAACAGAGAAGGTTGCACCCTCTACTACTGTAGAAGAAGGTCACTGGGGCAGCAGTTTTCAAATGTTTTACCCTTGGCTTCATTCCCACCTGCAAGCAACATTTAACGGGAACTTGTTGCAGGTTTGTGAGCCCCCATTGTGCCAGATCAGCCTCCCTGGGCGACCAGTGCACAGGGAGCTCACAGGGATCCTTTCCTATCATGGCATCCCCTGTTTGCTAAGGACTTATGGTGACACCCCAGCATAAAGAAATGCCCTTCTCTCACCTTGAAAGAGGAACGAACCAGAAAAGCACAAAAAACTTCAATGCAGCTGGGATAAAACAGGAACTATTCCCAAATGTGACACCAAAGCTCCCACTGAAAGTTAAAAAGCAAATATTTTCAGAATTCATTTTTCAATTTCATGCCACCTCTCCACTAATTCCTTGTGGCCAGCACCCTGCCTGCCAAGATGTTACAAAACACTACCAAATTGATGCTACGAGAGAAATCTTTTGGGGGAATTCTCATACAGCAGCCCCAGAGCCACAGGGAACAACAGAGGCAGATACACTTCCAAAGGAGCCACCCAGAGCACTTCATGGATTTCATCTCCACCCCTACACTGCCCTCCCTCTCCTCTCCCCCTCCCCGTGTCTGCAGCAGGATGGTCCCTGCCAGAGGCTGCCTGACACAGTCTGTAGGGCCCTACAGGGTGTGCAGAGCTGTTGGAGCAGAGGAATCAAACAGCTGCATAGTTTCTGACCATCTCAGCACAACAACCCCATGTGGATACGCGGAGAGGAATGCGGAGACCTCGACGGTGCCTCTCGACACCCATCTGTTTTTTAGAGTCAACTTCCCTGAACTCCTCTGCAAGCCATTAGCGCCGAATGTCCAGTCGAGGGCTGTGTTCTCTGGGTGTGCTTTAATTCCAAAGTAAACTCTTTTGCCTCAAGAAACATGCAACACAATAAACTAATTTGAGTTGAGCTTACTTTAATCTTTCTGGGCTTTTTGTTGTTTTGATCTGATCCCAGAAGTGGAAGTCTGTTTTAGGTATCATGTTTTTGTTTTGTTTTGGGGTTGAGGGGTTTTTTTTTGCTCTTTCTGGGATTTGCTCTCCATAAGCCAGATTCCTGGACTTGACAAGTTCTGTTTTATGCTACTTACACTGCCACCTGCACAGCGGAGAGAGATTTAAAAGGCTGACTTCCCTGTTGGTAAAAGCAACAACAAGCAGAGAGCTGTGTTCAGGACAAGCTGAAAGGAATTTCAGCTTCCTCTCTTCATATTAATTTATAGATGTGTCCTTCCCCATTTCCCTGTGTCCTATACTTGTACCTGGCCAATGCTTTTCCTCCACAATTCCCTATGTCCTATACTTGTACCTGGCCAATGCTTTCCCTCCACATAGTGCACTTAAGTTGTTCTCCTGACACATGAGCTTTGTTTAATAATCACCTTTTTTGCACTTAGTAATTTCATCACTGCCTGAAGACAATGTGACAGGGAGCACACAGGTACAGAGGCTGCCTCAGGGACACTGTGGCACCTTCTCCTGAGTGGCATCACCTCCGTGTCCTCTCACCAGCCCAGGAAGACCTGGAGCCCACAGCTGCCCAGTGATGTCATTTGCCCAATATTCAGGAAAAATGAGGCCAAACTTCGAAGTGACTCACGTTGTACAGAGAGTCCTGCACAGGGTCGGGGGGAGGTTCAGGAGTCCTGATTCAAAAGCTCTTGCATGGCTGGACAGACCACAGCTCAAACAGGAAGGGTGGGGAGCAAAAGCGACAGAGCAGAGAAGAAGGAGCTTCACTGCAGCCCAAACCCAGCAGCACCAGCCTGGATATTGAGGTGATAAGCCAAATGTACACATTCCTGCTGCAAATTTTACTTTTGGAAACCCAAAGGTCAAGGGATTGGAAGTTTTGCTCGGTTCCCTCTGAGGTCTGCCAAGCACTCCTGTAACAACACTGCCTTCTGAGGACGTTGCAGTCACAGTAACGCAAAAGGAAAACCAATATTAATAAAACAGAAACAAGTCATCCCTTCATATAAAAATAATAGCAAATGATGCACTGTAAATATAGAAACTATTTGGAGAGGTGACATCTGATGTTACAACTCAATGGGATCCTCCAGTCTACTGTACATCTCAGAAAGATTCTTGGAAAAAAAATGGGTGTTCCTGGACTTTTCATGATTTCATACTTGTATCACTATTTAAAATCAATCAATGAAATAAAAATCTAAAAAAAAAGAGTAAAGCCGAAGTGTTTCTAAATGTAAATGGGTCCTTTCTTCAATCTGTGTACCCTTCCCACTCCCTCCAGGTTCCCTCCCTCCCTATTCCGATAAACCAAAGTGAATAAGCACACCAGGATGCAAGAGCAGCACAGAATGACTAAGACTCTGATGTGTAATAATATGTCTGTACTTTAACTAGACATAAACCTTTTAAAAATTCAAAATAGGTGACTCAAAGCTATGGAGACTTTTCCAAACACTAGACAGAACAAAAAGCCCCACATTAGGATATTTTCAGTTAAAGCAATTACATTTAAATAAAGCTGCTTATTATTGTAATTGCAGAAAAGCTCTACAATTCAGTCTGGCTTTGATAAAGAGGCACTGACTGAGACGCATCCAGGACATGCTCTGCCTTGATTTGACATCTGTTTTGCTCCCAGTCAATCATCTTCACCCACTGGAGAATAGAATCATAGAATGGTTTGGGTTGGAAGGGTCCTCAAATCCCATCTAGTCCCATCCCCTGCCATGGGCAGGGACACCTTCCACTAGCCCAGGTTGCTCCAAGCCCCGTCCAACCTGGCCTTGGACACTCCCAGGGATAGGGCAGCCACAGCTTCTCTGGGCAACCTGTGCCAGGGCCTGCCCACCCTCACAGGGAAGGATTTCTTCCATATATCCAACTTAAATTCCCCCTCCTTTCAGTTTGAACCCATTACTCCTTGTCTTATCACTCCAGTTCCTGATGGAAGAGTCCCTCTCCAGCCTCCTTGTAAGTCCCTTCAGAGTACGAACAAGATATTTCAAGCAACTGCAAATGAGATGCTGTTTCAAAAGAGCTTTGACTTTGTACATAAATCACAGCTTCTTGTGGACATTATAGTGTCTATTGGTCTGCAGAGAAGGAGGCAGTGCCAGCAGGTAGAAAGGAGATATGGTCACTCCTGTGCTGCAGAGACTGTGTAAACGGGGGACTAAAAGCATGAGTTGTTAGTCTGAGCTCAGCCTAGGACTGAGATCCAGACCTTGAGTGCCAGACATGCACAGAATGCTTGTACAGCAGTGACTACACACACCTCAAATCCCTCAGTCCTTTAGAGAGGCAGCTTCACAAACCAAATTCTTCTACAAATATCAATTTTCAGCTCAAGAACTCATAAGAAGACCCATATCCATGAAAATCGGTGCAAAGAATAACTGTATTCAGTATCAGTTGATCAGATAGGCCCTAAAATACATTTTTTTAAAAAAGAGTAGTGTAATTGAATATTCAATCTACAGTTGACAAAAGATAACTCCACATCAAGGTACTCCTGGAACACAAGAATGCAAAATATTCCCCTGCAGGCCTAATCCTGATTAGGTGCCTTAGGCTAAAAGGAAATACTTTTTATTTCTGTTACAAAACAAGTATAAACAGAAGGCTTGGGTAACGCAAAGTGAAAACCCCTGAGTAGGGATTCCAAGATTTACCCCATTAATCATAAATTGCTAAGCAAAACAAAATAGAAAATAGCTGGCTTTGTTTTCTTTGGTTTTTGGAAGAAGCAGCTGCCACAAACACGTAGGTAGGGATGATAAAACAGCAGTGCTGGTGTAGAAATCACATCTAGTGTGTGCGTGGCGGGTTGTTCATCGGGGTGTCTCACTTCCTAACGGAAGGGGCAGGTTGTGCAATGACCCAGGGAAGAATTACCAGCACAGTCTCTCTGGTGCCAGCAGAGCCGGGAGACGCCCGTCGGGACCGTCAGGGAAGTGGGTCTGCCCTGAGTGACTCAGGCAGCGGGGCCTCAGCTCCCCTCCTGGGAAACTGGGCTTGTGTCTCCAGAGCTGCAGCTGGACAAGTCCGGTTGGAGCATCGAGCTCGTTTCCCTGCCAGTGCAGGTTTGTCTTCAAAGACGTTTTCTAGGATTTTGTCCAGCTGCCTTAAAGAAGTCCTTAACAATGGGATTCCACCATGGTGCTGCAGTGAGTGTTTCACAGAGTCACAGAACATGCCGAGTTGGAAGGGACGCACAAGGATCATCCCATCCAACTCTCAGCCCTGCATAGAACCATCCCCAAGAGTCACACTCTGTGCCCCAGAGGATCATCCAAACCCTCCTGGAGGTCTGGCAGCCTTGGGGCCGTGCCCACTGTCCTGGGGGGCCTGGGCAGTGCCCACCACCCTCTGGGGAAAGAACCATATTCTAATATCCAACCTAACCCTGCCCTGACACAACTCCAGGCCATTCCCTCAGGTTCTGTCACTTCACAGCCCAGTGCCCTTGGCTTGTAAACATTTCCCAACAACCACAACTGTGTTTCTCTCCTGTGTTCCTTCATGATTTGTAGCCCCAGACTGCTGCCCCTCTGGCAAGGCCATGGTATAGAAGGAAAATTCTCAGATTCACCTTGTTGGGATGGCAGCATTTTATCCTGTGGTGACAAAGTTTCTCTTTCAAGGAAATACGTACAGGAAACTGTATGTCCCCTGAACCTTTATGATCTTAGGAGGGCTTGGTCATCAGCTCTACAGGTCTGGAAAAGGTCCCTGGAATTGCCTTTTTCAGTCCTACTCTACATCTTGCCCCCTTGATTTAGAAAGGGCTGGGAGATTTTGCCCTGTCTCTGCTCCTGCTTCCCTGTGGGACATTGTACCCTCATGTTGTATTTCTTGTTGCCTTTACTTTACAAAGCCTCCTTTGGCCATGTCATTACACAGCTGTTCTTCTCTCTCTCTGTCTTTTTGTTTTGCTCTGGATTTAGGGTTCACACCCAAAAGGCCAGTGTACAGAAAGTATCTGCCTCAGCCTATTTAGGCACTTCATCAAGTAGTTCTCCCCACAAGGCTGTAAGAATCCTAAAAGTCTTACTGATAAATAATGCATTCCAGCAAAATATAAATCCATTTCCTCTTATTAGCTACAATTACAGCCCAAAATAGTAATGGAGATATCAGGTTACTAAAGCAGCCGTGCTTTCATTGAGAGCATTCACCATTCACGTGGCACTTTGAGCCCAAATAGAATAATTTCACATTCACCTTTCCTTTGGTCATCATCTCCCTCCCCTTATTGGCACTGAGAGGTTCACCCTGTTTGCTCCTTCCAGATCCTTGCAGGGGCTAATGACTGAATCAAGCCTTCCTTTTCCTGGGTTATTTAATCCCACCTGGGCATAATAAATGGGAAATCCCCAGCTCTCTTTACAATATTTGTAGCACTGGGACACTTTTACGACATTATTACAACTGGAGCATTGTTGTACCTTGAGATTTTTTAGAGAGGTCTCACTACAAGGAATTTTCTCTTGATATTTGGCCTGAGTTTTACTTATTTTCCTTCCCCTGCCTACAGGTTTGCTTCTGTTGGCTCCAAAGAGACATTTCTGTTTCTCTTTAGTATTTATGTGTTTGAAGATAGTTATCATATACCTACTTAGTAATTTTAAACCAAATTTAGCAATATTTAACTCTTTTTAATCTTCTACTCATAAATCATCCCTCCCTGTTCTCTTTTGCCAATGTCAGGCGTGTTTTCCTACAGTTTCAAAAGAGAAATATGCCCCGGTTACAAAAGAGCTTACATCTGATTGCAGTGAGAAGGAAAAATCAATTCAGAAATTACAAGAAAAGGGAAGCTGAATATCCTCTGGCAGGTAAAATTCCCAAGAGTCCAGAGCCTCCTGCCTTATGTTCTCTGCTTCAAAATCCTTAAAGTACCTCAGAACTGAACAACAGTGTCTCAAAATACACAATAAGGCACCTAATCATTCATGTCACTTCTGACCCTTTGCCACTTGAGATCAGGGCATTTCCTTCCTTGCACTTTGTTAAATGTGTTTTTAATCTGCTTAAATTGCACGACAACATGGCATGGTGTGAATGGGTGCAGAGCCCACGGGGTTTGTTAAAGACCTTATTACAAAGGTAGCTCTTTCCCACTGGGTCAGTGGAATGGGTTGGGCCACAACTTGCCTCGACCTTGTTTAGGGTCTGAGAGAGAGAAGGAAAGACAAGTCCCAAATCCTTTGTTCACACTGATGACCGTGTGGTCCCTCCACCACCCTCAGGCATGTCAGGCTCTGTCCTGCCCCCCAAGCAGGCCAGGGTTGCCCCAGGACACTGGGACTAGTGCTGTCCCTTCCACCAGTGGACACAACACATGTCTCTGGGAGGCAGAAATGTTCCTTCCCAATCCTGGCCCCGAGGATCTACATACATCCACACCACATACCTTCCCTCTTGCTCCTTGGGTCCCTTCCCATCTTTCATCCTCCCTTTTCTCCTGGGACGACAGGTAGGGAGCTGAGAACCCAGGGTAATTATTCTGTAAACAAGCCATTCTGTATTTCCTCTTTTTTTCTGACCTTTTTAAAAGAGTTATTTCTCTGGATGTCTGTCTGCAATCAGCCAAACATTTCAGTACAACTCCAAAAGACAAAACAAGGCTTTTTTTTTTACTTAGTACATTTCTCCCACTGTTCACTTGTTTATAGGACTCAGTCATTCTCATCAAGCCAAACCTGGCACGACTAACTCTGATTCCACATTCAACAAAATCTCTGCTGTGTTTATATATCCAGGGGGACTTTTCAGAGGGGGAGAAAAGCACCTCCAGTATGTTAATTCCCAAGGACTCAACGATTAATGAACTAATCTTATTACACGTGCCGGGGGCAGAATCCTGGTAAATGAAACCTGAGCTAATGAATTAAAGCCCAAAAACTCCTTTGGCTGCATAAATGTGCTTTTAATTTCAGCTAACCTTTCAATAATAATCCTTCAGGATTTTTTTCCATGATACTTATAGTTTCTGAAGATATGTGACTCCTCTTGGATACAAGCTCCTTTGTTATTTTATTTCTTGGAAATATTTAGCAATGTCCCAATAACTTTCTTGTTAAAAGTGTATTTGCTTTTCCTGTCCTGAAGGTTGTAGCTGAGTTTTCCTCTCGCTATGGAAGGCCCTTGGCTTTTTACTGAATTTTTACTGCTGGGAGTAAACACAGAATAGGAGAAATGTTTGCCATATGTTGATATAATGGTCACATTGTGGGAGGGGAGCAGAGAGGAAGGTTGGGCCCCTGACATCATGGTAGAAGTGCCCTTTTTCACAGTTAAAAGTAGGTAAATAAATTATGGTAAATAAAAAACAACCTGAACTTTCACTAAGGACTTCAAAGGAAACCTAAATACCATGTGGTTACAGAGGTTGAAAAAAGCTCAGTTAGCATTCCACATGTTTAGAGACATTAGTCAGAAAGACACTCACATTATGAGTAGCTTATGTTCACACAGGGACACCTAAAAAAAAGTCACTTTTACCTGTGAATGCCTTAGATGAGTACCTATACCGGACAGCAGCAGAGGGAGCACAGAGGTGGAGATCTTAAAAAATATTTCAGAACCATTCCCATCTCTGGACTTTCTGCTCAGTTTTGACCCTTAGTGGTCTCCTTTGATTTACTGTCTGAATATTGTCCCTGAGAAACCACATAATGCTCTCTTAGCCCTGCTATATATTCCCATCATAAATCATGATTGATAGAACTTGTGCCAGAATATTTTGGTTGAGTCACTGATTAACCTGTAGCCTTGGTCTCTGTTAGAAACAGTTTGAAAGTTTATTCTGGGAACATTGAATAGATTTTAGTGTCTTACTACCCAATACAAGTGGTCAAGGAATAATAAACACGAACAAGCCTCTGCCTCAACTTGGTCCATCAAACAGACTGCCAAAGGATTCACAATTTTACCTTAGTTTTATGTTTCTTTGCAATTTTACACCAAGACAACCATTCCCATGTAAAACACAGTGGGCAGGGAGGGTCGTCCCCGTCATATCCACATAACTGGCTATGAAAAACCTGCTTGTGAGGAACCAACAGACACATCAAACTCTGGAAAGAAAACTTTCCTTTACGCCCTAGGGACAGTACAGATTCACCTCCAGATAGCCAGCTCAAAGCAAAATGCTTCCTTTCTTTTGGTAAAACAAAACCAACCTGATGTTTCCCTACAAACATATCTCACTTTTCTCAATCCCACTCTGACAAGGTGGATGCACACCCACCCACCATTTTCAATCCATTTTGACTTGATTAACAACTGACATCAATTTTATGCTTTCTCTATCTTTCACCTTCTGCTAGCCCAGGTTGCTCCAGGCCCCATCCAACCTGGCCTTGGCACTTCCAGGGATGGGGCAGCCACAGCTTCTCTGGGCACCCTGTGCCAGGGCCTCACCACCCTTATCGGAATTTCTTCCTAATATCCAATCTAATCCTGCCCTCCTTCAGCTTAAGGCCATTCCCTCTTGTGTTTGCTCATGGCTGCTCTGCCTCTTGTTCTACAGCAAGAATCTCCACCAAAGCATTAAGGAAATGCTAAAGGAAACAAAGGGGGAGCAGGACTGGATGTCATCAGGGATCCCCTGGACATAGAAGATGCCAAAGCATCGCTGCCTGTCTTGAATAGGGCAGTGGTGGGGAGGTCCTGCATCCCAGAACCCATCAAACCCCACCATGGGGCAACACCACCACGCCAGGCCAAGTAGCTCCTGCAGTACTGAAGAAACTCCACCACACACACACACACACACACACTCCTTTTTCAGGCACACCACTACAAAACATCCACCCTAATGACATGTGCCCACTGGAGAAGTACACAAACAATTCTCTCAGGTGGGACAGCAGCGACGAGGGCGGCCACCCTGAGCCCTTCTCATGGGCACTGTGTGGGCAAGTGGTGGTTTTGGTTGGCAGCCCCCAGGTCTGAGCCCCTCATGCCAGGGAGAGCAGGAGGATGGGGAAGTCAAAAGCAGGCACAGGCTCTGGCAGGCTTGTGACAGCCGACCTTCCTCCTGACACACACACATGGGTTTATTCCACGCACTGCCCTTGGCTATTGCCGCTATTTTTTCCCCCTTAGACTCCCCCTCTGTCAACTCCATAAAGCAATACATGAGTATGTGATACCTCAGAAGTTGGACGGGGAGGTTGCGAGCAGAAAAACCGCTATTTTAAATTCTCTGGAAAAACAGGTTATAGGTTCTATGTTTAAATAAAGGTTAGAACAATAAAACTGCAGGGTTTTTCCACAGTAACTCTCACCTCAGACAGCAAATGCTGAGTAACCGCTCAGCCCTCCTCGCCTGCTCCCTCCCGCACCCCGGCCGCGGGGCTCCGGCTTCCCTCGTGTTTACTGAACGTCTGCAGTGATGGCGGGACAAGCCACAAGGCTGCTCCCTTTTGGAGACCGTTCCACTTGTCACCACGCTCGAAAAAAAGCCATAAAAAGGGGGAGGGAGGCAGGAGCAGCCAGCCAGAGCCCAGCACTTCCACACGCCTCCAGCCGGGATGGGGCACGGCCGTGCTGCCGGCCAAGAGCGCGGCGAAGAAGGATCCCTGTGGACACGAGAGGGGCACTGCCTATTTTTAGGCAGCTGGAGTTTCCACGAGGATTCCTAAATCTCTAGTTTCATTAGGGCGTGTGGAGCTTTTTTAAGAACAGGTCATTTAAAATTGTGGTTGCATCGTTCGCCTTCTCTCCCTTCCACGGCGCAAGGCTTGTGATATAAATAACAAAGCCATTAAATAAACAAGTGTGAGCCCGACCTAAGGCAGAAATAAGGCCTGGTCTAAAGGCCAGAGCTGAGGTGATGAACATGGGTGATGGTGGGGCATGGCCTAGCACAGAGACTGGTGACAAGTGGCCTGTGCAGTCCCTGGCAGTGGCCTGTGGGTTCAGTGATGGACCTTTTTCTGCTCTGGGCTATTTTTCCCAGGCTGTAACAAAGTCAGATTTACCCAGTTGAGCCATTTACAGGCCAAATCTGACTGTTTCCCACAGGCACATGGTTTCTATACCCTTTGAAATAAACAATGTGCATTATACCCAAGCTCTCATGCCAAGCACTGCGATGTTCTCACTGGGATCTTCCAGCCTGAAGCCTCACACAGCACTTACAACTGTCCAGTGATTTGGCTTGTCAGCTCACTGGCATAGCCACTTGTGCACATTACCCTCCTGACCCCAAAATAACAACCCCTCCTCCTTTTATTTTTCATTCTCCCCCTGATTGACGAGGCTAAACTGTCTACTTACTGTTCCCCACACAGCAGCAGCAGCTGGGAGCATCTGGCATGGGACATATGGAATTTAATTTCCCGATATTTACATAGATTGAAACAATTCCGACTCCAGACTTCAGAAGGCCCTATTGCAGCAAACCTCAAGGCAAAAGCTTTCAGTTCATTTCATTTTCTTCCTCTTCTTTTGGCAAATGAGCTGGGAATACCAGTTTAAAGTCTGCATGGGCTTTAGGATGTTGAAAGATACTCAAGTCCTTGATCTATAAGGCTTACAGGGTAAATGCTGCTTTTTTTGCTTCTGGGGAATCCAAAAGGAGTTTTAAGAGCCCTAACCACTTTAAAAATATCTTTTTTCAATGACCTTGACTAGATTTGAAACAGTCCATTTGAGAGTTTTGCACATGTGGCTACAGATAAAAGTTTCTTGGGGAAAAATAAAATAGCTGAAGGGAAATACTCGGTCATACAAAGGAGAATGAAAAGGGACTGCAGGGCCAGCACTGCTGCTCTGCTGCTGTTGAGCAGAGAGTTAAACCAGGACAAGTCTCTCCTGACCAACACAGATGCTCTATGAAAACAGCAAAGCAAAATGTGGCTGAAGCACCACACTTCTCCAAAATAGCTGGTTGTCTTTACTTTGTCTGTCACTTGCCACCCATGACATGTCCAATAATTGCAGAAACAGAGACTTGAGAGGTGGTGGAGTCCATTATCAACAAAGAATTGCCAAGGATGGCAGCACACCAGCCCAGCTTTGCAAAATCCCTCTTGTAACAACACTAGAAGAGAATGGTTTAAAAGTCCCACCTTATTTTAAGGATGTCCATGACAGACTCTTCAGTTAGAAAAGCCAAGAGGGTGGCTCGTCTTCTTTATGCCTACAAGAGACCCAGAATCTTCACATGGCAGTGGTGCAAGTGTGAATACCAAGACTATCAGTCATGGAGCTCCTCCAATTTGCAGCATCTGAGGACCTCACACATTGACATGAAATTTGCCAGTAAAATCCTTTTGGCTGGGCTAGAAAGATACTATGGTTTCCTGGGAGAGTTCATCCAGCAGAAAATATGCCAGTTGTTTGGTGTACACACTTTTTTTTAAGACCAAGGTAATTTTTTTGAGAGTGCATCAGGACAAGGCCAAAATAGGGCTTGGATTTTCAGGTTTAGATTCGGAATTTGGATTCTTGTGCTCAAAACAGCAACCTGAAATTTTCTGCCAGCCCTAAAGGCACCTCACTCCATTCCTTTCAACTCCCCAAGCTCCTCTGGTTTTGCTCAGCTGTGCCATGGAAAACACTTGAATAACCTTGGAGTTACAGTTGGAATTCAGGTCTCCTATCACTGGCAAAGACACTTTTTACAAGGCCTCAGGTTTTTTTTTCCCCACCTCCTCCTTATCCAATGGCTCCTGCATTCTGATTCGGAGAGCAGTAAAACTAATTGCCATGCTGGAAAACTCACCCAGTGCAGAGCAACCAGCCCCCGGGGCAGAGATCTTTCTAGAAAGGAGGAGATTTTTATCCAAATTCTCCCAGGCAGAACAGAAAACTGAAGGTGGGTCTCCGACATCTTAGGTGAGCGCTCAGACACAAAGCTGGTATGTAAGGAAGGTTCACTTTGGGGAATGTGACCCACCATGAGAACCAGGTCTTCAGTTTTTATCCAAAAATGCCAGTCTCTGTTAACTGTTCAGGTACAGTCATCACCAGGCAGGGTTTGCAGTACACAAGGCAGATCCCCACTTGTGCTGAATTAGAGCAGCTGAGACTGGAAAGAAGTTTTAAATCCGCCCTCCTAATTGCTTATTTAACTTGCTTGTTAAATTTGATTTTGTACTTGTGTGCCAAAGGATCTCCTTGTTATGGACTTCTAAAAAAACTCTGCTAATATATAGTGTTTTAATATTGTGTTTGTTCAACTTTTGTTACTCTATTTAGAAGACCTTATTATACTTTTATTGCCATTATAGAACTGGATACTCCTTATGATTATTTTACAGGGCTCAAGACAGTTGATCTGGATGCTGTCTTATTAACTGTACCAAGTGGTAGAAATACCATTTAATCCTCTTTAATATCAGTAATTCAGACTACATGGCAAGGCTGACCTCAGCATCTCTCATGCCCCAGGAGGAACTACATTATATCACTGCATAAGGGGTCAGAGATGAGAGCACTTTTGGCAAGGGACTTTCACTTTGTAGATGAAACATCCTGATTAAAAATGATGCTTCCTGCATAACACTGCTGTTCTCAGCTCACAGTTTCCAAACCCACAAAGGCTGCTTTCTAAAGATGGGTAAAATGATCCCTCTATGGTTTATGTAATATATTTGCTGTGGAGTTTTAGGGTTTCCAGGATGAAAGACTGTAGTACAGTCAGGCTTCAGGACAGGTTGTTTAGCATCCAAAAGTAATTGGTACTGAGGAGGAATCAAAAGCTGGTGAGATGCCCCCAGGCTGCTCTGAAGTGGGCTTCCGAATCAGTGCATGGGATTTACACTCTCTATTAGTTTAGCTCCCAAACACTATTTATAGCTTTTGTCCTCACAAATCCCTAGGAGGCAGGAATTTTAGAAAGCAAACAAACAAACCGAGAAGTCAGGGCACACCAGCTGAGAGCGTGGCCAAGTGCCTCCATTCTCACCACCTTGTCTGGAGTATATTTGAGAGGGCAGAGGGAAGTCTTGAAACCAGGTCCTTTCAAAGTGTCTTATTTGACTTCCTTTTGACCTCCAAATATCCATTAAAGAACCTAAAAGTCCCAGCCAAAGGCCATCTCTGCTGGAGCAGGGAAGGAAATGCCCATCTCCCGTATCAGAGGCCTCTTCCCTGTTCATCCCAGAGCATCCCCAGGATGTCACAGCAGCCCAGCCACTCACACTGGATGGTGTCACACCACTGGAAACCCCAAGACCGGGGAAGGGAGAACCGACCCCAAGGTATCCCCAAACATTCACTGTTTGTCCAAGAAGGACAAGTTTGAGGCCAAATTTCTGCAAGCCTTGAGCCCCAGAGTAGACATGAAATGTAGACTCTATTTTCACAAGTGTTCAGCACGCAATCTATTGAGCTCTTCTGAAAATCTGGACCTTATTTAGGCAAGTAAATGAAAGCCAAGCTCTTTTTAAAAAAGAGGGTTTAATAGAAATGTCTGCCGCCTCCTATTCTTAGGCCCCTAAGTAAGTGGTGCTGGCTGTGGTGGGAGCTGCTGGTGCATGACTGGTGACTGGCTTTGTCATCCCAGGAGATCCCCTGGGTTGCTGCAATGTTCATGAAGAACCAGCAGAAAAATGTGCACAAACCCAGTGGGCAAGGGGGGAAAAAAATCAGCTTCACACAAATGTACAGGGAAATGTTTGTGCAGGTCTGGTGTGAAGTGGTTAAAAGCAAAACCCAAGTGCTGGTCTCCTGGCAGCTGAACCAACCCCTATTACAAAATCCCATTGCCTCAGTTCACTCCAGAGTTGTCTCAGCTACTCATTCCTCTATCAGTGGGAAATTTGGAAGTGACTTTGGATTTGCAGTTTCCTTTTGATAAATGTATTAAAAATACCAATATAACAGCTTTTTATATCATAATAAAAATACATGGAGTATTAAATCCTGCCTAACTCTTGCTGACTTGGAAGCAAGTTTGCATGCTTTCCTCACATCCAGATTCGATTACACTCCTAATGTACAGCTTTGCCAGAAATGTTTTTATTAGAAGAAATTGCACTTAGTCCAGAATGTGGCAGCAGGAATGATCTCTGGCATGCACACTAACAGCCCTTTTTTCACCAATCTGAGATCTCTACATGGGTTTCTAATTTCAGTCAGAACTGAGTTGAAAAATTGACTTTTGGATCAGCAAGAGATTGGACATCATTATAGGTAATGCTGGACTTCGGAAATCTTGGACAAAAAACTTTAGGCCAATAGGCTCTTTGCTTTATATTCCTCAGCTGGGAAGCTCTCTGCCAGAGTGTACTCACATTCACTCTTGACTTGCCTCCTCTTGTTACTAGAGTGTATTTTATTCTTCAAAACATGTTTTTTAAACCCTTTCTTTCCCCAAATAATTTAGTTGCCCCAGGATTTGTACTATCTATCCCTAACAGCTTTTAGAAGTATTGATAATTTTGTGAAGGGCTTTGAAGTAGCAGCTGGGAAAGGTACTGAAGAGGTGAAAAGAGATTGAATAGTTGACTGTCTTGCTTCTTTTTTTATTGGCTCACTTTGTATTTAATTTAGTCAACCAGACATCCTTCTATAGGGTTTTTTTCTGCAAGCACCTTTGGCATCATCCACAGCCAACACAAAGCAACCCACTGATGGTTTTGAACACTGAGAGATGATTATTGCATTCATCTCTCACCCAGATGGATAATTTTAAATCCAAAGCACTAGAATTATCCCAAGTGCTTTCCTGGAGGTGACCAAAAGCCAAGGGAATGTATCTCAATGTGTTTGCACAGTGGTTCCCCAAATCGCCTCCTGCAGTTGACTACCACCAAAAGGAGGCAGTTGCAGTGCAAGAGTGGAATTACTACAACACAGGACTGAGGTCCATCAAAATCTTGCAGCTGACTAAATTCTGCACAGCTGAAGATGCTGAGGAGCACAGGCTGCAAGATCTGCATGTAACTGCAAGAATCATGTTGAGAGTTAAGATTAAATTGAAGGACAGGTTGAGGTTTCTGAAACCAGCTGAGAAAGCCTGGGTCTCCACCTGTCTGGATTCCTGAGGCAATCAAAAGACACTTTAATTACATGATCAATAGGGTTTCAAAGTAAGACAGAAGCCACAATGACTCTGAGGGCACAAACATTATTTGAAGGGTAAAGTGAAATCCTGTTGAAGGAAAACGTGAGATCTCTGCCTTGGAGAAACCAATCAATGCCTTCTCAGTCTCCTGTGTGTTAAGTTTAGAAACATTTGAAGACATCTGAAATGGAAGTATAAAGACAGTTATGCAAAAGCTCAGCAGTTTCCCAGAGCCCTGAGAAACTGTGCAGATGAACGGTCGATCTAGAGCAATGAATTCATCCTCCTGAGAAAAAGCAGGTGCTTGAAACATGGCATTGCTTGTTGCAAAATCACAGGACTCCTCTCATGCAGAACAAGGCTTGTGAGTAGTTTGTCCCCTTCTTCACAGGCTGTTGCTTTCTTGGACAAATTAATGAAGATTTCCTTTTTCACTGAGAAGACTCTGGAGCATCCCAAGAGAGAAATTAGACTGAGATGCTGCAGCAGTAAATTCATAAGCTGTCCTGTCTTTACCAATTAAGTTGATATTCCCTAATTATGTTATTTGCAGCACAGGAGATAAAGGAAGAATATTAATGATACCTATTGGAATGTATTTGTTTTTAGAGAAGATGCTGATTTCTTCCAACAAACATTGTAGGGATAAGTTTCAGCTACACTGTAGTTTTAAAAGAAGATCAAGACGGGATTCATAAAGCTATTCCAGAACACCCTCTAACATGATTAAGATACCCACCTAGATTTGACTTAAGGCCCAGATAAAGAAAAGGAGGACTCTGAACTTGAGTCATCTCAATCCAAGCCACTGGACAGTGATGGTTTCGGATGGGTGTAATTGTATCCTTCCATCCCCCACAACCTGAAAAATGTTAAAAGATTTAAATCTGAGAAAAAATGAAAACAAACATTAGAAAGTCGAAAAAATGTTTTCTGTTGAACTGAGTTCTCATTTTTGGGCCAACTGTAACAAAAACATTGTAGAAGTACATGAGCAAAGTCCAGACTTTCCAGGCTGGAACGCAGCACTGGTCCATCAAATGAAGGCCATCACAATCAAGTGCCTCCTGAGAGAGACCACTGCATCATTTCATTCCTTGCAGGAATCCATCCCTCTCCATCCAATAACCTCTGGGATTTTCAGCAGCTAAGTAATGCCATTGCAGTATAACCCAGAGGAGAGGTGTCAGAAGGAAGGATTGTAATGCCAAGAATGAGGGAAATTTAGTTGATAAGGTTAAACAACAGACAAGCTGGTAAGGAAGAGCTTTTTCTGATATGCAAAGCCAGACTCTGCATTCTCTTTTCCAATCATTTTATGACCTGTCTAGTTGAGAAATAAAGTCTTTGAGGCAGGGACAGTATCAGACTATATTGGTCTCCCTCCAACATGACACTCTAAGTCAGTTCCAACACACAACACCCAAAAACCCCACAGTCATCTTTGGTCATGCCCCATCAGGTTTTGCTGAGGCTTTAAACAGACCAAGAGGCAGTGGAACTTCCACTGAAATTCAGCAGGATCCAGGTGCCAGCTTTTCTAGGTTCATTGAACTACCCTCACCAGTACAAAACTTTCAAAGTACTTTTCCCTTCAAAGTTAATTTCTCTTACCCAGAATGAGTCCAGAGCTAAATTTTATGAACTACAGGTTTAAGGGCAAACACATCCAACAGAATGATAAAACATGTCCCTCCCAAGGTGTCTCTAATTCCCTACGATTACAGAATGAGGACACTGCAGGTTTTTATTGCTGATGCACTCCAAGAGCAAGAAATTTTCTCTGTACTTATTGAGAATGATAAAGATGCAAGAGTGATTATTAACGTGCATCTCATGCATTTGCAATTATGCAAATACTCATGCAAATGAAACACAACCTTTGGGCTCCTGTCATGTTGCCAGTGCTTCCCTCTGTGGCACAAATTTTGGATACACTCCTTCTTTTAGTACTTACACACAGGGCCCAGATGCCACAGGATTCTGAGCATCTTGAAGACCTCAACAACTTGGGGCTCCCTCTGGTTTCAACAGGTGCCCTTCATACCATCTTCAAGCCTCAAAACCTCTCTCAGGCACGTTAAGAGGGCACAGAACTCACCACTCACAGGGGAATCTGTGAGATAAATCACTGATATGTGAAGCAAAGCAGTGAGCAGTGCCCCAATTTGCTGACTCTGTCATCATTCAAGAGATTATTTAGCACTGTGACTCGCAGCAAAGCTGCCCACCTTTCTGTTTAATTAAGGCACAAAATGTAATTGGTAATTCATTTGGTAGTTCTCTTGGGATGGTGAAGAGCAGACCTGCTAAGGAAGCCAAGGAGATGCAATGTGTATGCTGAGGTGAACCTCATCTGAATGCACCTCACAGCATCCTGCCCTGCGTGCACAGAAACAGCTCTCCTGCAACCCACCCCCACCAGGAGCTGCTGAAACAGGATTAACCCACCTCCTAGAGGAATTAATCTCTTGGTTTTATTCCTCTCCAACCATACATACGCATAGAAAACCTTGATAAATGAACAGGTTGTAAACTTCCTACAAGAACTGCTGACAAGTTATTATAACATCAAAGTTATTGTGCCTCCATCACTCTGGTGGTGGTGGGAATCGTTTGTGGGACAGACCATGATCCTCTACATCCAAGAGCCAGGAGGGGGTGGAAGCATATCCTTAGCAGGTTTCTCAGTCTCTGAGTGCTGAGCCTGAATCTGCACCCTGCCTGCTCTTCCACTCTCCACCTGGAAGCACAGGTGGACTTTTGGCATTGTGCTGCAGATACAAGTCCATTGTTTCTTCCAAAAATTGTGAAAAGCACAAGAAAGCAGAAGTGAAAGGCTCTTGTTACACCAAAGCAAGAACACCTCTAACTTTTAGTCTCCACTCTGGCTCAGTGACATTACCCCTGAGCAGGGGCAGATAGGGGTTGGTTCCTCCCTCCAGGAACAGCAAGAACAAAGTGAAGAACAAAGAGTGAGCAGGCACATGGCATTTGGGGTATTTTCCCCTGCAATGCAGTCTGTGCTTTGTGTTCCCTCTCTTCAAGAGATGTTGAAATCCAAGTCTGATTTGAGTTCCATCAAAAAGTGCCAAACAGAACTCCAAGATCACAAATGTGCACAGAGTGCACGTGCCTGTGAGTACTTGCTAAGGTAGTCTCTGTATGAATCTCTTACACATCCAACACCTGAGGATCATCCACCCAGAAAGGACAAATTCTTAATGGACAAAACAAATCAAGAATCAAATCAGGGGTTAAATACGCAAAGGCCCAAAGAAATTAACTGAGAAAACATTTGGCAGAATATTTTTAAACTTTCTTTGGTGACTCTGGGACTGCAACTGTGGGTGGAGGTGGAGTATAAGCCCTGACAAAATCCTTTCTCAGCCAGTTATCTGCAACACAACATCAGTGCACAGAGTTTTCTACTGTGCTCAGGACAGCAAGTGACTTCATGTCCCAGCCAGTGCCAGGAGGATTGTGCAAGCATCCTCTGGACCGTGCTGGCAGTGGGGGACCAGTCTTCTAATTCTGTGGGGTCAGAAACATGCTAAGGGTTTCTTTTGAAGGCACTTTTGCTCTGAAGATACCCCCTACAATTAAGCCTGGTTCCTAATTCCTGCATTTCTGGCAATCCTGCCTTGCTTCATTAAAGCCTGTAAAACCGTTTCTTCCTCTCACAGTGCTGGAGTGCCTAAGAAGTCTTCCATGTTTCTCCCATTCTATCAGCTCAGGTAAAAACCAGCCAATAAAACCAGTGGCAAACAGAAGATAATCCACATCGTTTTCATAACCTTCTCAATCATTCACCTTCTAATGCAATGAAGAGTGAGGGCTGTTAAACCACAACTCTTTTTTTCTTGCTTTCCACTGGGACTGCCACAGGGCTTATTGCTCATCCAACAGCCACCACCAGTGACTGCCCCACCTTTCACGCTGGGCAATGCACAAACACATGGGGAAAGGGGGAAAAAAATGCAGAAAAGCAAGCCAAGAGACAAGAAGACTTTCTCAGAGCAAAGCCCAGACACGCTGCTGCAAACTGCACTTAGTCAGGATGGTGTCCTCCTCAGCTATGCAAAACAGCTGAAAGGAGAACACCATGCACCAGCCAAAATTCTTCATGTAGCAGGATGTCATCAGTAAAGCCAGAGACATCAGAAATGTGCCAGAGGACACCAGAATTTGAACTCTGAAGCTCTGCTGGAACGCGCCCGTTGAGACAGTCCCTTGGATCAACGTGGGCCAGTGCGTGTTGGGAAAGTTGTCATAGGTTGAAATTCAGAAGAAACTGGCCCTGTCTGCTGATGTACTTTGTTGAGTCTACACTTCACAAAAAATGCAGTGGCACCATTCAAAGCATGAGCAGCATAATCCATCATCACTGAGATACCATAGGAGCTCAAGGAAAGGCTGTGATTTTGCCCTCACAATCCCAGGTGTAGCAGTGGTACACGCTCTCTTAACACTGTCAGAAATTGATTACCTGCTATAAATCAGGCTTGAAATTCTATAGAGAAAAATATCTTACTCTTACACTGAGCATCTAGGTACCTCTGTCTATTAAAACTCCTGTTTTGCCTTTAAAATATATCAAGATCAGAGGAGAAAAAACAGGGCATAAACCAAGATTTTTGAAGCAATTACAGGTCTAATTTCAAGAATTTACAACTCATTGTTTGCATTTCAAAATATCTCAGAAACAGAACCAACCAGACATCATTTTTTTGGTCCCATGCAACCAACTCCATCAGTCAACCATTTTTCTTGTCCCAACAAATGGGACAGAGAGATGAAGCCATGAAAATATCCAGATGGTTTCAAAACCTAGGTTGGAAAATGCCAAATGAATTTTCCTCAAAGCAGCTGAACTTTTATTATTTTTCATTAACAAAAAAAAAAAATCAGAACATTTAACTGAAACACCTCATCTTCCTTCACTTGCAGAGGTGTTTGATCCCGTCTAAATCGGTAGGCTCAGCTCCAACCATCTCCTGGTGAGACACGACCTCACCATTCATAAAGAGCCTCACAACATGCAACGCCACAAGGACTTTGCTGGAGAAAAATAAAACTTCAGGGACCAGAACAATGGCAACTTCAGTCTTGCAGCTCTTTCACGTTCACTTTCAAAAAGGAAAAGTAACAATCCTGGGAGGCTGCATTACCACAGGCACCGATCCCTCAATATGCATGTGAACTCAAGTAACCCCCTATTCATCCAGGCCCTAAAATAGGAAGGCACAGTTCTGGACAAGCATATTGATCTGGATTCCTGTAACTATCCCTTTGAAACACAAATAAACTATTGTTAAAAAACCCCAACAGATCTCAGTGTGTGCTCTGGTTCCTTTGCAATGTGTACTATCTGACTACAATCCATCTTGGCAGTGGAGCAGCTACGCAGACGTTCTTCTGAGCCAGCTCTAATGTAAAGGGGTGCCAAGTATGTCTTCCTTTTGTATTTACAGTAATAGTCTCAGCTTTCCCCACCGCTGGGAGTGCTGTTGGGGATCAGCTGGCAAAAATACACTGATCTAAAAGGACCACTGTAATTCCACTTGAAGCTGAACTGTTTTGCAGGGGTTGTCGGCAAGGACCTTCTCCCACATTAATCTACAGCAAGTAACATCATGGTGCTGTCACTGGCATGAAGCTGACAGCAAATCCTGTTTCTGCCTCCTCCCAAGTTGGACTATCTGTTGACAGACCACTGGCTCTGTTACACTGGTCTATATTTGGAGTGAGGCTCTCTGGCATGTCTGAGCTGTGCTGTCTGCTTTGGAAGTGGAAAAACAAGGGTGATCTATCACAGTAGTGGATGCTTCAAAGAGACAGGTATACAAATGCTTGACTCAACCACTGCTAGAATGCAGCCAGGATATTCTGACCTCCAGGAACCATCAGGGACTGGGGAGAGGTGCAGGATGTGCCCTATCACTGTGCTGAGCAACCTACAAATAGGGTTGTTTTGTGGTAGGAAAATGTGCCAACTTTAGGGCTGCTTCACACTGTAAAGCCTAGAACATGATGTCTCCAGCTGCCCTTACTACACAGCTGGCAGGTCACCTCAAAGCAGCCAGTGCAGCACTGGCAGACAGACAGACAGACTGGCCACTGGCTTTCATGAGGACTTACAACATCTGGGCAGCAGAAAGGTTTGCTGCTGATCACAGAATCACAGGACGGGTCACGTTGGAAGGGACCACAGTGGGGTATCTGGTCCCAACTCCCTGCTCAAGCAGGGTCACCCCAGAACACTTGGCATAGGATTGTGTCCAGATGGTTCTGGAATATCCTCAGTGAGGGAAATTCCACACCCTCTCTGGTCTCTGTTCAGTACTTGGTCACTGCACAGCAAAGTTCTTCCTCATGTTCAGGTGGAACTTCTTGTGCAACAGTTTGTGCCCTTGCCTGTTGTCCCATTGCTGGGCACCCCCAAGCAGACCCTGGTCCATCCTCTGCCCCCTCCCTGCAGACACTGACAGACATGGATGGGGTCCCCTCTCAGTCATCTCTTCTTGATGACTTTAACTACTAAAAACAAGAGTTAGAGATCAGCTTTCCATTACCTTGAATGACAGATGGGCCCCCAGGTCTCAACACTGCCCTAAGCAAAGCACCCAAGAGGCTGCACATGGGCTGTGGGTTTGCCAGCAGGAGAACAAGCTGCTTGTGAGGGCTCAGGTTTGGCAGATTGTGGAGCAGGATTAAGATTATAATTTTTCACACAACGCTGATGAGCAAACCTGCTCCAGATTTTTGGGAGGTCTCACCACTCTATACCTCTTCCTGAGCTACACAAACACAACACCCTGGATCCCAGGGTCTTACCATTTGTGGCCATATTTGTTCTCATATGAAGGAAAGGTACAAATCCTACACCAACATGACACCACATCAGGCTTGCTGCAGCTCTCTTGCACTGCTCCACACTGTCCCATCTGCCCAGCTGAACAGTACATTATCTCTTAACAAAACACATAGAGATCACAGTGAAGATTCCTCTGCATAGGAACTTGGAGGAGGGAGAAATTATTTTATCTTTCCATGATATGTTTCTGGTGTTGAAACTCTGCCAAAGGCACTGTGAAACACAAAGCAGTCACTGAAGCCTATGGAAAGGTTAAAGAATTTGGGGGTACAAAAAGTTTGAAATCATCATAGTATCACAGAATAGTTTGTGTTTGGAAGGGAGCTTAAAGATCATCTCATTCCAATCATGCCACAGACAGGGACACCTTCCACTAGCCCAGGCTGCTCCAAACCCTGTACAACCTGGCCTTTGACACTTCAAGGGTTGGGGCAGCCACAGCTTCTCTGGGCACCCTATGCCAGGGCCTGCCCACCCTCACAGGGAAAATTTTCTCTCTAATATCCAATCTAACCCAGCCTTCTCTCAGTTTGAAGCCTTTCTCTCTTGTCCCAGCACTCCATATCCTTGTAAAACACTCCCCTCCAGCTCTCCGGGAGCCCCTTTAGGTACTGGAAGGTGCTCTGAGGTGTAAGAAACTAGTCCATGCCTTCTCTCTTAAAACAGGGCACAACCACTGTAAGACTGCCCTGTCTTTTCAATACTGTAGAATAATGAACAGTTTTGCCACAAAACTTAAGCTCCCACCAGGATTTCGGAAGGACCTTTTTTGTTTGTTTTATTTTGAAGGTGATAATTCATGTAAACAAACCACCCCTCATGACCATTTAACATTTAACTTATTATACCATTATTCTAATTTATATTTTGTTAAGCCTTAGGGGATTTAGCTAGGGGAGAGCACAGATCCAGTGCAGCAAGTGCTATAAAGACACACACAGTAGAAAGCAGCCCTTGCTTCAATGAATTTACAAGTCTGAATAGACAAAAGGCAGGAGAAAGGCAAAATTATTCTCCAGGCCCCACCAAAACAGCCAATAAACTTACCCCCACTTCCTGCTGACTTGTGCTCCAGAATGTCAGCTTTCATTTAAAAAAGCAACAGCAACAAAAGACATTTCTAGCTCCTGTGGTTGTAAAAAGACTCATGAAGACACACTAAATCAATGCAATCACATTCCCCCAGCTATGCAGATGACTATGAGAGAGACACAGCCATTCATCTCTGACAGGGTGCAAATAATTACACACTTCTGCACCCACAGATCTCTCCATTTCAGTCCAGCCACACTCTATCCATATCTCTCTTCATCCTACCTGAAGTGGCGACTTGTCCTCCAGTTTTCCCACCTCACATCAACATTAATATATAGATTTCCATCACTACTGCATTGGTGACTAAAAGTTTTGGCTGTCAGAGCTGGTGTCCTTATATTCCACAGTGGAAGCACAGCACAGTTAAGAGAGAGGAGACTGAAGTGAACTGTGCTGGAACAAGGACCCAGGGGAACAGATCAGTGGGAATGTGCAGAGAGAGAGGAAAAAACTCCAAGAAAACCCCAACATCCTCAGAAATATCTCCTAAAATCACGTGTCCATGAAACACCCAGTCTGGGGGACAAAGTGCATTTCATGGAAAGGAAACAAAACAACCGTGGCCACCATCATAGAATCACTGAATGGTTTGGGTTGGAAAAGGGTCTTAAAGACCATCTTGTTCCACCCACTGCCATGGGAAGGGACACCTTCCACTACCCAGATTGCTCAGAGCTCCATACAACCTGGTCTTGGACACTTCCAGAGATGGGACAACCTGTGCCAGGGCCTCACCAGCCTCACAGGGAAGAATTTCTTCCTAACATCTAGTCTAACCCTGCCCTCCTTCAGCTTGAGGCCACTCCCCCTTGTCCTATCATTCCATGCCCTTGTTAATAGGGTGTTATTTAGGTTTGTACCACAAAACACATGAAACACCATCGAGCATCAAAGAGCTTGTGTGACTTCAAAGTCAGCACTTCTGCCAAAACTTGACCTTCCTGAGTGAAACCAGCAGTGTCCCAATCTCTCATCCTTCTTTTCCATTAGGATACTGCACGCTAGCAAACTTTCCCACCCATATACAACTACTTGTGTTGAAAGCACAGACAGGTCTTCAACCAAAACCATGTCCCAGCCCTGTCTTCTCATCTTGAAAGGACGTGGCCAGTCAAGGTGATGTTGGGAACATCACACACTTGGGAACACACCAGTGCTTTCCCCACCTGCTGGCGTGCTCCAGGCAGATCGAGCTCTGTGAACTTCACCTCCCCTGCCAGCAGAAAATAAATCTTGTGGTTTTAGAGTTGGAGAGTGAATCCATATTCAGTTAGGAATTTATGGTGACTTTATGGATCCCACAAATGCTTCACTACCACCATTTTCTGGAAGCTGTACAATTCCTGCAGTTCATTCACTGCGTTCAATTGCCTCTTTTTCCAGGGAAGCACTTCTAATTGCTTTTTTACAGATATGGGTTTCTGTAAAGAATAGAACATGCTCATACTGTATAAAATGTTACCATTGCCTTTTCAGCTATGTATAGCTTTTATAGCTAGTTTTAATTTCCCCAGAGTATTCATCCCAAAGGGTCAAATCTGTCCCTCCTGTGACTCAATGAATGCACACCAAAGTGTATTTGACACAATAATCATGGTGCTACAATTCAAGCAAAGTTTTCTCATACATTTTCTACCATCTCACAAGGGCCCTTTCCTCTCAGCTGCAATGAAATGTACAGCAGTAAGCAAATACCTGTGCAGGCTGCACTGATTTACAGATATCCAAACACTGTTACCAGCCCCTGTGTCCCCATGGCTGTTTGTTTGTTGTTGGGTGGGTATTTTTTTGGTTTTAATATTGCATCAGATTGTTCCGCTCTTTCTCTGGGAAACATTTGTACACGTTTCTGCAGCACAAACACTGCAAAGCCAGTATCAATTTTCTTCCTTATATTACCCCCTCTGGTACCTTTACATTAACCCAGAATGAATCACTGGCCTCCCAGTCATTTCTTGCTACATACAGTTTTGAGAAATGGTGTAACTCACATTTTGGAGAAGGCCTGGTTCCTGCAGATGGGTGGGATGGCTCCCACATCCTCTGGGCATGCAGTCCATCCACACAGTCCTTAGCAGCTCCTCCACCTTTTCTCCCAGCTCTGCATCCTATGTGTTGCCAAAAAACCTCCACTGCAGCCAGTGCCACACACACAAGGTGACTTCAGTCCTCCCACCAGCATTGTTTCCACCAGTCAGTTTTCAGTTCCAACTTGGTGTCCTTTTGCCATCAAAATTGTTCATCTTTTTCATCAGCCAACTCTGTCGCCCTGTGCAAAGAGAGACACATGTACCCTGTGTGCTCCTCACTGGGGGAGCATCCAGCTCTGCCAAGACAAGTTAAAGACACAGCACACACAAGCTAAGCCAGGCTTTAACAAACTGTCCATCCACAGCAAACTAATAATAAAATAAAGCCCATAAGTGCCTGTATTAGACCAGTGAAATGTGAGCTGTGTTTCAGACTCAGATGGACCAAAGTGTCTTTAGCCCAGACAAAACTCAGTGCTCAATGTATCCTCACAGAGGTGGGATAGGGAATACAAAGGACATATCAGTGACCTGAGGATTTAAGTCCTGCTTGGTCTTCTCCTGCCTGGCCAGCAGAAAAGAAAAACACAGCAGTGAGTTCAGCAGTGTCTGCTCTTCTCACCAGGGACCCAGAGTGAAAACCCTTGGACAGGAAAGACTGAGTGTTGTCTTCCTCTGCATTACCCCCAGGTAACTGCAGAAAGACCTGTGTCACATTTGTTAAGTTCAGCATCTCTTCTGGGTCCTGTGAATGTCACCCTGAATCCCAACAAATACTGGCCAAGGTGCCTCTTTCCCTTGCTAAGGGAACAGTAGTAGCAACACAGACACTAAATGACCCACAAAGCTGACGGGTGTCTAATAGGTGTGTGCCCCTGTGTACCAGAACACAACTGAAAGGAAATTCAAGTCACTATTTCAGGAGCAATGAAAACAGCAAAAAGGAACAAATTCATTTAAACAAAATAACAGGGCCTGGGAGAGAAAATACAATTTTTTTCCATCTTCCTGGGCAGGAGTCTCCTTTTTTCATCGGCCTTACTCACTCCACTCCCATAAATGTTGTTATCCCCACTTAACTCATGAGAAACTGGGGCATAATAGAAGTAAGTTGTTTTTGAAAGGCCATGCAAGGTTTGTATGGCAGAGCAAGAATAAAATATTTATGGTGTTAAACGCCCAGGCCTTTTTTTCCTTCAGGCACTGGCGGGCTGAGGTATTGACTTCTACAGCAAATCAGTCCTGACAACTACAGTAAATCTGTCTCACGACAAGGGTATTAGGATCAGCCCACTACAAAACATGACATAAATCTGTCCCTTACAGTCTGAGGAGAAGGTGTGGATTTGGGTATTAAAACCATTGAAATCTCCCATTACAAACTCCCAGATCTCACAAAACACATCTGTTCCTTTCAGGGCCTGACTTTCAGATCGCTGAGGTCCATGAAAAGCTTGATTTGGGTTAATACATTTGGAAAACACAAGACTGAGATTCAAGAAAAGCAGTTTTGGTCCACAGCTTTGACATCAATCTTGTGTTGCTCTTGGCCAAGGGAGCCCCGTTGTCTGCCAGGTTAGAATAGCTGCTGTCTTGTCTCCTTAGCTCCTACGTTCTTCACGGAGAGGGTCATCTCTACAGGATTACACAGACATGGGAGCAGGAGGATCTGGAAGCACAGCTTAAAATGCCATCACATACATTCTGATATCCTGCAGAATTCCGGTGTTACCTAAGTTTGGTTTGGGGGGGTTTTGGGGTGAAAATTCTGGCTGGAATCTCATGGAAAATGCCTGAGGGCTCCCCACGATGGGGAATCAGCATGAAGAGAAAAAACACCATCATTCAGTCCACACTGGTGTCACAGCCCCACCAAAGCCACCTTGTTGGTGCCTGCCCAGCTGTCCCCAAGCCCTCTTGCCTGAACAACTCATCCACAACAACAGGCAACACCTTCACAAGGGGGTCCCAGGGAACAAAACAGCACATTTTAAATGAATGTGTGGCTAACAATGTAAACTGCATTAAAGAGCACTCCACTGGTAACACACTACACACATTTGCCAACCCAACACAAATCCATTTGAATAGATTTCTTGTGGCCTTTTATTTATGAGGGGAAAATATCCCCCAGTCTCTGGACTGATGGGAGCCTGCACTTTGCCTTCTAATCTTACCTGCCTATTATTAGCAACCCTGTTTATAGAATGCCCCTCTGCCTTATATATCCCAAGTCCCCCAGTTTTCCACTCTGCATGGGTACGAGCAGGGGGAGACACAGAGCAGTCAATTAGTGGCATTTCAATGTGCCTTTTGCAGCACACTCCTACACTTGGGATAATCTAATTACACAGGGCAGAAACCTCACGCAACCATATATTTTCCTTGTTGCCACCAGCTACTTTTACTCCTCATTGAAACAGAGTCTCCCTCTTTTTTTATTTCCTCCTTCTTTTTTTTTTTTCTTTCCACATCGTTAAAAATTTATTATTTAGACTGATGATGACATCATCTGGAAAGGGACCCAGGCTGTGGTCATCAGGGCCTTTTTCTGCATTACAGAGAAGCAGTTTCTCCTCTCTCCCTTGCAGATCATTAATTTTTAAAATAGAGCTTTGCTTTAAATATATACAGCACATTTTGCTTTCAGCTGATGAGTCAGAGGAGCTGTCTCTCAACCAGGTCAGGTGCCCCCTGTGCCATGTTTCCTACCCAAACCAGCACGCACAGTCCCTGATGGAGCTCTGGCTTCAGGGCTCTGCAAGGAACAGGAGGGAATTTCTGTGTAAATAAACAAATATTGGGATTTACAGGCTGCCCAGATTTGCTCTGCTGTGCATCCCAAAATGGCTTGGAGAAAACAGGCCTGGCCTGCAGGTACTCCTCAGGGGTGGGATCCCATCAGCTTTGCCTGCAGGTATTTTGTTTAAGGGAAGGCTCTTGCATAAGGAACAGGAGCAGGTTTCAGCTCAGAATGGGTGTATTTCACCACACCTCAGTGAGATTTTATGGGGACTGTCCCACCAATCCTGGCACTGCTGTGCCAGGTCTCCTGTCCCCTGCAGACACCAAGTCAGGTGTGTGCATTAGCTGGAGGATTACACAAAGGGCTGACAAAGCAAATGCCAATTGTGGGATGCACTGCTTGGATCCCAGACCACATCCCTTTCATTAGGCGTGTGAGCACCCCAGGTCTGCAGGTTGGCTGAGAGCAGCACCCAGAACCCTCCAAGAGACATTATCTGTCACAGGCACCTCACAGACGGATCCAGGACAGAGCCTGGAAATGGAGAAGCTGCAGAGAAAGGCTGGGCTTGATCTTGGGGGTCTTGCCCAGCATAAATGATACTGTGATTCTGTAAAGTGTATGTCTGTAGTGCCCTTGTTTGCAGGGGAGCACCTTTGCCCCTGCAGGACCCATTGTCCAGCTGTCACCTTGGCAGGAGCAGGAGCTCTGGGCAGCACAACTGCATTCATCCACCTAAACTTTAATCCAGCTCTAAGTCTGCAGGTAGTGGTTGTTCACCTGGGGGAACCACATTTTTCCTCAACTGTGGGTATTTCTTCACCCCTTACACATGCAAATCCTTGCAAGCACTTCTCTATTTAAGGCAGCATTTTTCAAGTCCCTTCAGATAAAACAGATTTTATCACCCCCATACACATCTAGGTATTCACAGAAGCACATGGAATCATGATGGATGAGCAGCTGTCTTGGAAACACTTTAACATGACAGCAATTTAGGAGGAAGGGACAAGGCATATCTTATCTGGATGAGGATGCACAACACACCTAGAGAGTGGGGGTGTAAACACCACTTGCTTTTAGATACCTATCTTAGCCTGCATTGTGAGACTAATCTCTTTAGACTTCTTATATACTTAGCGAGGAGCAAAAATACACTTTCAGAAGGGAGGTAAGAAAAGAAGCTTAATTTAGATGCACTCTCCCTTCATTGACTCAATGGAGAAAGAAAGTGATGGAGAGAGCCTCCTAAATAAGGTGTCATAAATAGCTGCAATCAACACAAAGCAGAGACTCACTCCAACCTGTGTCTGACCAGGGCAAGGTGCTGCTCATCCAGCACAGTGAAAGCTGCCACAAGTTCTTTAATGAGCACAAGTGGCTTCAGCTTTGGTTTTAGGTTTACTCCAAGCACAACACCAGTCCTCAAACTGTGCTGGGGCATGAGTTCAGGACAGGTCCATGAAGAACAGTGCTCCCCATTCAATCATGTCCAGCTATTGCTTTCTTTAATGCCTTGTTTTTCACTGAATTTTCCACGTCCTAGAACAGGCCCATCCCTTACCTTATGAGCACTCAGAAGCTACTGAAACATGGAATGCATGCATTCAGGTTTAAGAAAAAACAACTTGATAGTCCTCTATTATGTTATTATATTATTTTCCATAACTCCCTAGAAGATGAAGAGGGCTGTCACAGTACATACATAGAAACCGGTGTCACACATTGCTACTGAAATGAAAATGAAAAGGTCAGAAGTACGAACTGGCTGTTACATGGACATGTGTTGTAATATTTTCTTGGAACTCAGTGATCCAGTAACACAGTTCAACAAAATCTGTCAGAACAATCCACAATGCTTTGCTCACTCCCCAGATCCTGCTTTCCCCTCCAGCTCCTCAACCTGACTCCTTTCAGGTCCTCAGCTCCCCCCACACCCTCTGAGCTTCCAAGGGATGATCTACAGAGCACGCAATAATCCTTCCTTTTTGGATGAAACAAACAGAACAGATGGGAAATGGAGATGAAACAAAGAACAAAAGAAGACAGTGCAGTCAAGTACGTTTCACTGCACTTAGAATTCTAACTACAAGAAGTATTCTCCAAGCACAATTTCTTGAGGGAATGGCAAGGGCAGACAAAGGAGGGTAAGATGCTCCATGGTTACCCATGGAAAGGAGCAGCCTGTCAGACAATCCTGCAGTGGAGACAGGCTCTGTGCTATGGACAGTTTTAACTGAAATATAATGTCTCTCTATTTCAAATTAGAGCCGTGCACCCCTTCCAAAACTCGGCACTTTATCTGCACCTAATTTTCCTATTCACTCTTCAAACCCTGAGTGCCCCTTTCCTAGACATCCTGCTACCCTCCACAGAAGACCTCTGCCAGCTCTATCATGTCTACTTTGCCCTTGCTGAGGCCCTACTGCTTAAAACCTCTCAGCCCCACTGTGCGGGAACCTTCCCATTACCTGCCATGAGCCTGTGAATTGGGTCCTAATTGTGCTGCTGGAGGAGAGAGGAAGGTTTTATATGCAGCAAAGAGAAGTTAAAATGAATTAGATTATGGTCATATTAATTCAGGGCACCCACCCAATCCTTTCATTAGCTTGATTCTCCTGCTGCTATAGCAATCTATAAATGTTACAAGCTTTAAATGCTCTATGTACTTGAAGCTTTATAGGAGCCTACTACTATTAACAGTTCCACAAGCTGGGAGGAAAGGGAGATGCTATTCAGGGTTATATACTAGCCTGTCAATGTACAATCTTATGCTAAACATTCCCAGAACTTGGGATGAGGCTTCCAGATACTTCATCTCAAACAGCTCCCAAGGTGACATCTAAGGCAACACTTCCAAGAGTGCTCACATCCCACCAGCCTTCCACCTTTTTGGCCATTCATTGCCTCGGAAGGAGACATTCCATGAGTGTGACCAGGTCTGAAACACTGAGCAATTCACCCCAACTCTTCCTCCTGCAGCCCAGACAACCACAAGCGTGTGGTCAGCGAGAGAGTTCCTTGAACTTCTGAACTCTGTTTTTTTCTCCTAGTTGGGGAATTAAGTGGACTTAGTCACACAGAGCTTCAGTCAGGGGTCTTTGAAGATGAGGAGCTGGCAGTGATAACACTCTGTGTATGTGGGGAGGCATTTTTTTCCTCTTAGTCCTGAGTACCACGTTCAGCTTCTCAATGACAACTAAAACAGGGATGAGGGCAGCAGCCTTCCCATAGCAATGAAATCACTTCTTCCTAATCACCACTGGAGCCTCAACAGCAGGAGACCATCAGGTCACAACCTAATACCTTTTCCAGTCATAAATTTCTAGATATCTCTACCAATGGGATATCTCAGTTTATTGGATCTGGGCTTGCTTTCTGTTAGTTTTTCTCAGAATAATCTCATGGAAAAACACCTTCTTCACAGGCAGCACCGCAAATTTCAGGAACTTTACCTCAGCCTGACCATAAATTCCGTATTTACACCTCTAGCCACATGGGTAAACAAGTAAGGACAGTAATTTTAAAAGTTAAACCTGCATTAAGTCTTAATGTAACTGAAGAAGAGATGACAGTACATCAGCATCAAGCCTAGGCTTTCCAGGAACACGACTGTGCTGCTTTGGTACCTTCCATCAAGAGATGGGGACCAAATTAACCAGTAACAGTTTCACTCCCATTTTATAAATGAGGAGTATTTCTCCAAGCCAGTGTTTCCTCTTGTTACCAGCAGCTGCATTACCTTCAGGTGCCCATTCCCAACCTTACACCTCAACAACAGCAAGTCTCAAAACACCAGTTTCACAATAGGATACATTTCGTAACCAAAACACACAACAGCAATAGGGGAAAAAAACACAGAAGCACTTGCTCAGAGTAATAACTATTTTCCTTTCCTCTTAAAGAACACAATGAAGCAATTACTGTACTCTGGGCTTCCACGGGCTGCTGCAGCCAAAGCAATTGGCTGGGCGGCTCGGAGGGGGCTGGAGCTGTGGCACAAGGAAAAGAAACAACTCCTACCAGATATGATTCACTAACAACAAAAACATCCCCATGGTACCTCTTACTTTTCATAGGGTGAGGACAGGTTTTCCACTGGCAGGGTTTCTCAGATTAGAGGAATTTTTCTGTAATGGGAGTGATGACGTAGGTGTCGGTATGAAAATAGGAAGGACCTCAAAGGTTACAGCTAAGCTGGGAGTCTCCTTGTACCTGAGCCACTGTGGATTCTCAGAAAACTCCTTGTGGTCTCAGGGGGATGTACTGTATGGGAAACCCTTTAATTTACTCGAGAAAGGAGAAGGCATTCATGGGTGATTATCTCCCTGGAATGACGGAGAATGTAACAGGGAATATATGAATAAACACGGAACGCTCCTTGTTAGGGGAGTCACCACGTCTCACACAAACACCAACCAAATAGTGCTGGACACACAGAGCAGGGAACCAACCCATTAGAGCAGGGAACATCACATAAATTAGAAATAGATTAAAGAACATCATGTAAATGTATTTTGTCTCCGGGCAACAAATTAAATGACTCATCAGACCCACTTTATACGTATATATTCTAAAACATATCTTCAGTTCCGATGGCCTTTGGCACACAGCTCTGCTATGAGTGTGCCTCTAAATCTGTATTTGTTTTAAAAGTATTAAAGGCAGAATTGGCAGCAACTTCTACATTTAGCTTGCTTGGCACTTTCTTTTACAAAAGGTTCTTTAAGTCTTTTTCTGGAAAGTTACAAAAATTATGAGACACCCGCAATAAAACTCAGTTGAAGGACAGGCAGGTGGGAGAGAAATACTATTACCATTTTTCTTCATGTCAGCAGGCACTAATAGTTCTATGTTTTATATTATAACACATAAGCTTTTGTGATTGTCTCCCAGAAATGAAAAGTCTGATGAGGCAGAGCTGAGGCTGGGGGTGTCTGAGGTTTCTGCCTGTCATCCTGTGGAAGTTTTCTTAATATCCAGGTTGTTGCATCTCAGCAGGGAGTCTGATGCTGCAAAACTGAACGCAGTTAAAGGTTGTGTTGGTCTGACAAATTATTCAATTAGTGTATAATACAACTGAAGCAGCATTTCAATATGAGCTTACATTATTTTGCAACTTTGACTCACACATGCTACTCACAGCTCCCAGTGAGTTCAACCAGACATGTGAGTGGTTGGTGTGTCTTAGAGTCAGACTTTTTTTTAACCAACAAGCAGTGAGAAGTATTCCTGTGAATAACTAAGCAGATGATTTCTTCCACCCCACAGCTGTGCCAACACAGCAAGTGGAATGGTCATTTTATACCCAAAATGTGCTTTGGAAGAATAAATAAAGAAAAAAGTGAAACTTAGACACAAAGTGTTAATGTTTCCTGATTTTTTTTGCTTTTTTCAATAGACAACGGAACAATGTCAAGAAGCATAAACACTAATTTAACTGCCCTTTCAAATTACTGGATTAATGACGGTGGATTTAGATGGGATATTAGGGAAAAAAAGTCTTTACTGTGAGGGTGGGCAGGCCCTGGCACAGGTTGCCCAGAGAAGCTGTGGCTGCCCCAGCCCTGCGAGTGTCCAAGGCCAGGTCGGACAGGGCTTTGAACAACCTGGGCTAGTGGAAGGTGTCCCTGCCCATGGCAGGGGGTGGAACGAGATGAGCTTTAAGGTCCTTTCTAACCCAAAGTATTCTATGATTCTATAAATCTGTCACAGGGTAAAGGTCTATTAAAATCAGATTTCTAGTACTGGATAAAATCAGACCTAGATAGAGCAACTTGTATCAGAGGAACCCAAGACATTGGCAGAAATAGTACAAACTGTCAAAAAATGGCAGGAAAAGGCATTTAAACTGCTAAAATAACATAGCTTATATAGACTACTATCTTATAAAAATATAAAGAAATATGTAAAGTACACTAATACACAAAATTTGAAATTAAAAAATGCCATTGAATGCCAACAGTTTCTATCCCATCTGACACTGCTCACAAACTTTGTATACTGAGGAGTAGGAAAGCAGAGGAAACCTTTTCTCCAAATCTCATAATTTTGATGGTATTTAGAAGAATGAGAAATTTCTGTCACCTCAGTTCATCAACTGAACAACAGCCAGTGTGGCCTGAACTTGACATTTTTCATCTGTGGATATTCCACCCCAAAAACAGACGTGAAAGACCTAAAATATTCCCATGCAAATGGCTGTATGTGTCTTTTATATACTTAATACTGCAAACAGTGCCCTGACTGAGCAGCAAGAATCACACCTGCCTGTCACAAAAACATAAGAGCACATCCCCTGCCAATGTCAGATAGAAGTGCAATAATACACAGCACTGTCCTAAAGGATCTGCTGATTCGTTAATGCTTATGCTTTCCCTTCAACAGCAAATATCTGGTTTTGTCTCAAATAAACACATGGCAATAAAGCCACCATTTATGTAAATAAATTAGGTTTTGTGTACTTCATTCTCATGCCAATGGGAAAGATGTTGTGAGAGAAGTAGTTCGAGGATGGTCAAAGAGAATTGCAATTAATCTGCCAGAAAGAGTTATGGTAAATATTATTATTATGATTATTAATGATTTGTAAAACACTGTAAATCTCCATGACAGTAATTATGATGTTTTGTATATATAAATTTGGCATTCTGTGTATACAAGCACTTGGGCTTGAACTCTTCCGAGATCATTAGGAAATCAGAGGTCAGATCATCGGTCACTTGAAAAGTAATTTCCTGCAGATTTTCAGGCGATTCTCAGATTTATCCTCACTGTTAAAGGTACTAATGGTTTCTCCCCAGGCAAAGAGAGTCCGTCCTTCACAGCCTTTTCAGTGCAGCCACCAGGGCTGCAGAGGACACAGGAATGTGGAACCCCACAAGGAAAACCAGGGTGGGCATGGCCTGTCAGGGACAAGGAGGTGGCGGACAGAGGGTCCATGTTCTACATATGTTGGTGAAGTTTCCAAAGATAAACTCAATTTGTGGAAAACATTAATCTCTGGGGCCTCCTCTAGACTCTGTGTCACTTAATGTGTTGAGAGTAGCGGTGGGATTGCAATGATCTGTCGTTCTCATGTTAATCCTCCATGCAAGGGAATTCTCCAAGAGAGGGGTCTGCTTCTTCCCAGCTCCATTTCTCAAGGTTTAGAGTTAGATGTCCTGGATGTCCCTGATTCCAGGTAAGGGATTCTCGCAAAGAATGACTTGCTGCTAAAAGAGGCTGCTTAGTGAAGTTGTGGATGTTCCATTCCTGGAAATTTCCAAGGACAGGTTGGCTGGGGCTTGGAGCAACCTGACCTAGTGGAAGGTGTCCCTGCCCATGGCAGGGAGTTGGAACAAGATGATCTTTCAGATCCCTTTCAAGCCAAACCACTCTATGATTCTATGAAAAGGCAGCTTCCTATCTCCTCTTGCAAGGAATCAATAACCTTTCTGCTGGCAGTGGTTCAGCTGCATTTGGTGCTCTGCCCTCTTTTTCAGTAGATTCCTCCTCTGATGATAAACAAAAAGGACATTACAAGTCAATTCCATAGAAGATTAAACCCAAACACTCTCTGCTCAGCGCAATCAGCACTTTCTGCAGTCTGAATGCCAGCCAGAAATAATTCACCTATTGCATCTCTTCCACTAGAACGCCCTACCTTTCATCCCAACCGGGAGCACTGCTCCCCCACACTTCTGGGAACACCCATGGGATATCAGGGGGAATATACTGTGCAAACACACCACAGAGCACAGCTTCTGTCAAGGAATGTTCACTCAGAGGTTCAGCCCCTGGCAGCAAAACCAAGTCATAATTCTGATGTATCTCCCTGCTCAATGCTGGCTAAGCAGGGAGTGCCCCTGCAAGCTGGGCTCTGACATGACATTATTTGTCTATCAAAAAATAAAAATATAATAAAATCAAAGCCATTGGGAGCACTTTATCCACTCTATTATGACTGAGCTCAATAGCCTTGTGATTCCAAGCTTTGGAGTGATGGCTTTATGAGACCATCAAAAGCACTGAGCCTGACCAGCCCTCAAGGATACAGGCACGCTGCTCCTGTAAGGAGCCACAGGCGGCTGCAGGCAGAATCCATTGGGAGCTTCCCAAAAGAGAACCCTTCCTGAATTATGAGCGGGCCCACACACACACACACTCAACTTCACAGTCCATTGCTTTCCCAGGAGCGGAGTCTGTGCTGTCTGCACCAAGGCAATATATCTCTTTATGGCCTGCCAGTGACTTTACAGAGAGATAAACAAAGCTTTTAAATCAAAAGGAGACGGAGCACAAGGAAAAGTTTGGCACCCCAGAACATGCACCACTGTTCGTGCTTTAACCCTTCAGCAAAAACAGGAAGGCAGGGGTTTCTTATCCAGGATTTGCCCATGGGTGCCCATGAGACAAATGGGAAATGCGAGGGTGGAAATGCAAAGAATCCTCCTAAATTTTAATGTTTATGTTAATATTTGAGTTGACTGAAGAGAAGGTCTGCATTTAGGTAGCCTGAGAAATGGGTATACACCAAATTGAACTGTAGGATAAGTGGTCTTAGAGTAGAACAGCTTGAATTTGCTATTAACCAAATATGTGTAATAAATTTGCCTCACCTGTATTGACTGTAAATTTGGAGGGGGAAGGAGAAACACTGATTTCATGTGCACAGCATCAAGAATCGGATTGTCATCAAGGTCAGAGTATATGGGGGTTCTGTCATGTAAATAACACCAAAATAAGTCCAACTCTTGACATATTGTCCTGATCTGCTTCTCCAGTGTGCAGCCTTTTGGACAGGCAATATCAGGTAAGCTTGAAGCTCCATCAGTGACTGAGTTTAATCATCTTTAAACTGACTGGAATGTTGATATTTTCAAAGGAATAGAATGCCAGAGCTACTCCAAGTGGGAAAACATCAGGAGGACCCAAAGCATTCTGGTGCCTCATTTCTTTAAAACCTTCATAATTTCCCTGCCCTACAACTTACTTCATGGATCTGGACCATAGTTTGTGAATTTGGTGCTTGGAGAATGGTAAAATCCATTAAACATCATACAGAGAATCTGAAAATTTCTTCACCATTTCACTGAATGTGCTGGAGGTTTCCCTTCAATCCTTCCTAGAGAACTTCTGTCTGCAAAGACAAAAACTCCCCTTGTCTCCCAAGAGGAACAAGCCCAGATATTTCTCAGCAGCTTCTGCTGTACAAAAGTCAAAAGAAAGCCTGTGGGGACAGATTTCACAGGATCAGGTCATTCAACTTCAGGCAAAAGAAGAGAATGAGGGCTCAGGGGTGTCCAGTCCCTCAGGTGAGTCAGGATCTGCTGGTTTCATACCCACTAGACTACACCAGGTGGTTTTAGGTGTGTGCACAAACTGTTTGAAAAGCCACTGACTTGAACATAAAGAAGTTGCAGCCAAAAGAGAGGGTATTTTCTAAGAAGGCAGGTGCTTTCACTAAAATTCTAGCCCATATGAACCTGTCTTAAATCCACCTTCCCAAATCCTAGTCCAAGCCATTAAACCATTAAAAGGTTTGTTTCAGAGCAGGTTCATTCATAAGAAGATTTGCAAAATTCAGAACCAGAGTGGGAAGGAAGCTGGAAATCCTTCCCCACCTACTCAGATGCTCAGAGCTTTCCCTCACTCCAACTGCACAGCAGCTTCATTATCCCAATCATCATTCCAACCCCACCAGTTTCAGTAGGACAATTCCTGAATTTATCCGTGTAAAAGTCTGAGGTCAGAAGCCCAAATTCAGACCAAAGTAAAACAGACTTTCCCTTCTGGCCATGACCACAAATCTCACCAGAGCAATCCCACCAGCTCAGCACAAAAAGCTGCTTTTCAGTATTTGTAGCTGTTTTCACAATTCTCTTCACGCCGAACTTGAAATGCATAAAAGCAACTCCATGTTCTTCTGATTTTTTTTCCTTTTTAAATTATTATTTCTAGCATTTTGGGGTGGTTTCTTTCTCTGTGATCACAGCTGAACTTCCTACTGGCCCAAAGGGAGTACAGAGCAATAACTTTAAATGGCCTTGTAGATGCAGCCATGGCTTCAAGCCAGCACCAATTTCCAATCTTGTTATACTGAAGAAAG
>VXBX01008140.1:385066-644235 GCA_013400415.1 Scytalopus superciliaris | reverse complement strand
CCCCACTGCCCCCCCCCCCCCCCCCCCCCCCCCAGACACCCCTTTGCACACAGAGACCCAACACCATGTGCAGGAGGACAGTGCAGAGGCAGCATTTCTCTTCTATGGCAGCAGAGTCAAGGCCAGCATTGGAACATGTGGCCCAAGAACCAGATGTTGCCTCCTAATGTGCACATGCATCTTTTCCCTCCCAGTGCCGATTGCTCCTGTTGGTCTGATGCCAAAGATCCCCTCAGGAGACACACACCCCTCCCCTGTTTTTCACCTCCCTGCACTGGGCTAAGCTGGGAGTAATTTTTTTAACATCATAATTGCCTGGGTACAATTGCAAGTAAATCCTGCTCAGTGTGCCAAAATGAACTGCAGGTTTAGAAAAAGAAATAAATAAATAGAATCAAAACACCCAAACAACAAAAATAGTCATAATTTCTCAGCATTTTATATCAGCTGTGGGCCCATGCAGCAACTAAGGCAATTTGGTCAAAAAAACAGATGTTAACTGAGGAGACGCATCCTGCACTGCAGGTCCTTGGCAGTAATGAACAAGCTGTGCTAAGAGTCTTGTGCATCTAAATTGCCTTTAGAGGAAAATTATCCCTGAGAGTGAAGACTGGAAGATATTTGGGGCAGGGACTGACTCAATTGCTCTTTGTATAAGGATGTGGATGTTGCATTAATTCCTAATTGCAAACAAACAAAAAACCCCCAAAACACGGTGTTGGAAAAAATCCCATTGTAGAGGGATTCTGTGCAGGAGGGTTGGGGTTGTGGAGGTGCCATTCGAGTCCTGCCAGTCACCCTTTAAAAATCACTTGAACTCTTTGAAGAGGCTGTTTCTGTGGAGCCTCATCAGATGGCCTGTTCACCACAAAGCTAGTGAGCTCTCCGCTCCCAATGTGCTTTGAGAGCCCCAAATGAAGGTGCTTGGTGCAAACAAACAGGAAGATAAATTACTGCTCACCAGCTTTAACCTCCTGTTTGAAAACCAGCACTGAGGAGCACAGGAGATGCTGCCATGTGAGTAAAGAGTGAACAAGCAGAGCCACAACCACCATGAAGCCAACCAGAAGCTCACCNAAAAAAAAAAACACAGTGACAAAAACTTCTCAGGTGCCCAGTTCTCTTCCCAAACTGGACTTAATTTGTCTGCTTTCTTCTTTTTCACAGAGAACAACCAAAAATCTGGGCCAGGGTNAGTCATAATTTCTCAGCATTTTATATCAGCTGTGGGCCCATGCAGCAACTAAGGCAATTTGGTCAAAAAAACAGATGTTAACTGAGGAGACGCATCCTGCACTGCAGGTCCTTGGCAGTAATGAACAAGCTGTGCTAAGAGTCTTGTGCATCTAAATTGCCTTTAGAGGAAAATTATCCCTGAGAGTGAAGACTGGAAGATATTTGGGGCAGGGACTGACTCAATTGCTCTTTGTATAAGGATGTGGATGTTGCATTAATTCCTAATTGCAAACAAACAAAAAACCCCCAAAACACGGTGTTGGAAAAAATCCCATTGTAGAGGGATTCTGTGCAGGAGGGTTGGGGTTGTGGAGGTGCCATTCGAGTCCTGCCAGTCACCCTTTAAAAATCACTTGAACTCTTTGAAGAGGCTGTTTCTGTGGAGCCTCATCAGATGGCCTGTTCACCACAAAGCTAGTGAGCTCTCCGCTCCCAATGTGCTTTGAGAGCCCCAAATGAAGGTGCTTGGTGCAAACAAACAGGAAGATAAATTACTGCTCACCAGCTTTAACCTCCTGTTTGAAAACCAGCACTGAGGAGCACAGGAGATGCTGCCATGTGAGTAAAGAGTGAACAAGCAGAGCCACAACCACCATGAAGCCAACCAGAAGCTCACCTGAGAGCAGTGATACTGCTGGGGGAGACACCTCCACCTCCCTGGGTTTTTCAAAGTGCCTTCTAGGTCTGTATTTTGCCAGGCTGATCCGAGGCCAGTGAGGATCGTGGTGATATTTTCTTTAATTTTTCATCTCTTCCTTACATCTCCTCCCTAACAACCTCTGCTACAGCCACATTCTATTTTTTTCCCCTTTACAATTGTTTCAATGGATTCTTTATGGTTTATGGGTTGGTTTTTGGTGTTGTTTCTCCCCCCTCCCTTTAAACCGAAGCCTGAAATATGCTCTGAATTAAGAAAAAGCTCCATGTCACAGGGGATTGGACTGCTGCTGAACTGTTCCGTGTGTGAGTGTGTGTGTGCACACAACCTCCTGGCCAAAAATGCCTCAGGGGCTCTCCCAAACTGTTGGGGTCCTAAAAAGGGTCCGTTTCTCCCGATTGGCCACCCCCTGAACCGGCTTGGGAGGGGGGAGCTTTCTCCACCCCGACTAACACCACACTCCCTCTATAGCACATCTGTCCAAGCTTGCTCACTGCTGGCCCTTCCCTTCCCCATATGCTACAGGCGTTTTTGGCCTGGCTGAATCCTCAGTGCATTAAGCAGGAGGCCCCTGGTTCAAGAAATCTCCCCCACTTACAACATGTAGTAAGAATAAGTGATGTGTGCAGTGATGGGGTGAGAAGGGAGCAGTGAGGAGGGACAGAACAAAAAGGTGTATATGGGGAGGGGGAACATCTCTCCTGTTATCGTTATCAGAAAAGTAGTAAATTCACTGCAGGGAAGTAAGACACAGCTTTGGCTTTTAACCTCTTGTGTTCCCCAAGCAAAGCTTGAAGGTGGGATTTTAGAGAGTCTGGCTGGTTCTGAGCCCTGATTTAGAGATCCAGGTCTCCCTGGTCCATAGTCCCTGTCCCTACTTAGGGCAGTTTATTCTGGGATGGTGCAGCTATGTAGCAAAACAACACATATGAGCACACACCACTACCCCCTCCAAACTAGAAACCTTCTGGATGGCACTTCATTTAGTCCCAGGTCTAAAACTGGAATCTGGGAACTTGTCAGTGCAGCTGGAAAACATCCCACCTGGACTGTGCTGGTCCAGCCTGAGCAAGGGTCGTGTGCTGGGATAGCTGTGCAGCCTCCCTCCAACCCACCATCAGGGTACCTAATGCTGCACGCCAGCTCCCAGAGCATGGAAAACAGCAATCCCAATGCTAAGCATGCACACCAGGGAGGAGGACTTGGCTCCTGCTGCTCAGACACACAAACAGCATCACACAGGGTGCTGTGAAGGCAGAAGTGCTGCCAACTCCCACTTCTCTCAGACTGTCTTTGGGGCAGTCCCTTAACCAAAAAACTCCAGTGCACAGGTCCCCAGCAACCTCAGAGTGCTGTGTCAATACAACCACAGGCATTCAGTGCTCCTGGAAGCCTTGCTGAGTCTCAGCTTCACAAATTGGGCTTCACAAAGGCCGTGAGATCCCAGGGAAAGGCAGTCTGGAGTGGGATAGCACCTGGTAGAACTTCCCTGCCATGGAAGCACAGACCAGTCCCTGAGGAAACACCACAAGGTTGAAAGGGCAGAAATGTTTTTTTGGGGGGGTTTCGTTTGTTTTCTCAACAGTGTAATGAAATTTCAAATGCTGATGGCTTTGGGTATTTGACCTTTCCAGAGGCTGCTTCCATTGACTCAAAATCCATGTGCAATGACTGCTTACACTTTATGCCCCTTTTAGACATGTGCATGGGAAACAAATATCCAATAACATTTAAATTCTTCTAGTCACAGTTCTAGAAAGAAAGAAGACAGGACTACATCCTAAATTATCCTTGTTTCAGCAATGAGCTGTTCATCAGTCTCAGGAAGTTGTAGGTCTCTGTTTGTATCACTGCACCACTTCCACTCTCCAGTTATCTCACAGTCAACTGTAAATAACAAATTAAGCTATTTGAAAACATAAGCATGTAAATTACTAACATGTAATCACAACAAAAGGAAGGAGAAAAGGAAAACAAAGGTAAAGAAACATACAAAAACCACTACTTGCAAGGAAGACAGTGATTCCAGGGAACAACTGTTCCCAATTGCCTACTGTGCAAACAACCAAAGATCAGACAGGCACTTCTCATCAAACCTGAGGATCTTTACATTGAATGGCACCTGGCTTGGTTACACAAACTGCTGACCTTATATAATACAGAATAATCTGGATGAAACCACTTGCTCTGCCTTATTCCTTTTCTACTGCAAGAAGCATAGAATTCACCTCACAGAAATGTTGGCTGAATGTAACTTTTCATGATTATATGAATTTATCTGCATCTACAGCATCATCCCTCTGGAAAACACAGTAGACAATCAATCAACACTCCATCTACCTGCCAGTTCCTAACATTTTGTTCAATCTGATCTTTAAATGTTTAAATTAAACATTTTGTTCAATCTGGTCTTTCAATCTGGTCCTCTCACAGAGGGCAATCCAAATCCTCCCAGACCATCCCTCACACATGACTAACTTGTTTTTAAAGACCTCCAAGGAAGCAGCCCCAGTAACCTCCTCACAGGGCTTATTTTAGTACTGGCATAGCCTTGAAGCTAGAAAGCTCTTTCTACTATCTAAACTAAATCCTTTCTGCTGAAAATTGCGCCAATTATTTCTCTCTTCCTCGCTGTTGCTCCGAAGAACAATTCATCACCATTCTCTTTCTAGCAATGTTTTACAGATTGGGGGAATGTTATCACGTCCTGTCAGTCTTCCCTTCCCTAGACTAAACAAATCCAGTTCTTTCAATCTTTACTCATAGGTTGCATTTTCCAAACCTCTTATCATTCTTATGGCTCTCCTTTAGTCCCTCTCCAATTTGTCAAGATTTTTCTTGAGCTGCACAACCAAAGTGAGACACAGCCAAGGCTGTATGAAGGTTGCCTGAAAAGTAAAATTCACCCTTGTCTTTTAGCCACAAGCCCCACTAAAACTCTCCATTACATGAGTTGTCTTTTCTGAAGCAGTTTTATGATACTGTCTCATATTTACTTTAGGATTTTCCACCACTCTGCATTCTTAATTGTGTTAATATTTAAAAACTGCTTCTCTTGCAAAGTCTTTTTGGTTTTTCACTCTATTCTCTACTTGCATTTATGTCACGGACCAATATGATTTGGTTTTAGCACATTTCAGGTTGCAAATTTCATGTTAACCAGGCATAAAAATCATTCAGAGTCTTGTTTCCCTTTTCCAAATCACTGCCATCCCACCCAACATGAACTCTGATAATTCTATTAACATGCACTTTGTATTCTCATGCAGGACTGAGCTCTTCCCAACCCAGGGCAGCCCCCTGAGGGACCCCCTTTTCCCAGCCCTCCCACTTTGACAGAAAACGATCCACAGCTACTTTGTGAACCTTAATTTACAACTAATTATGCCCCCAAAAGGTGGCAATTTGAAATGGAGCATGTATCTCTGCTTTGACTATGAGGATGCCATGAACTCAAAGCCTTACTAAAACATCCACAAACATGACATCCCCTTCTTGTTTTTTATTTACCAGTTCATCTCCCCTGCACACAAATTGTACTGGTTTGACATGGCTCGCTCTTGACAAATCCATATTCGCTGTTTCTTATTAACTTCTTATTCTCTGAGTGCTTGTAACAGCTAATTCTAGAAACTTTTGGGGTATTGAAGTCAATTTTACTGTTCCATAATCCCCCTGGTTCTCATTTTCCCCCTATTTAAAAATAGACCTTGTGTTTACCCTTCCCTGGGCCTCTGGCTCTACCTTGGTCATCTTGAACTCTGAAAGATAATCTCTAATCACTCTGGGATTGTTTCAGCTAAAGCCTGAAGTACTCCAGGGTCGATTTCATCAGGTCCTGCTGAATTGCAGAACATCTAAATTATCTAAATTTTAGCCAGCATAGTCTTTTGCTATTCCAGATGATCCCCTTGTTAAAACTTACTGCATTATTATGCAGCCACAATCAACCTTTATTTTGGAGAAGTAACCAAAAATGGCATTGAATGCTTCATTCTCTGTACCATTTGTTATTTCCTCTCCTTCCTTTTTAAGTAAAAGACTAACTTTCCCAACTCTTGTTGTTTTTATATTTGCATTTATGTTTTTAAGGGGTTTTGACTCAGGGAGTGATTTATGGGGGGTAAAGTAATGCAAGAGCAGGATGTGTATTATCTTGAAACTCAGATACTGTGAGCAGATGAGTTTATGCAAAATTTTTGGCTTCAAAATTAACTCAAAGCCATTTAAATCAAAAAGACAACATTTCCTTAGAAATTAACAGGAGTCTAAATAATATAAATACATATTCAAAACTTTCTGCTTTCCTTTTAAAAGTTTATCATCTGCTGTAACCACTATACACAAGCCCATGTGTGCGTTTGCGTCTCTGCATGGGCTGATGACCCAAAGCATTTTGAAAAGCAAATTTATATGCTAATGTGCTCAATATTTAATTTCTCATCTAACTGACCAAATCATCTCCAAACACATTTTGTCCACAGATGTCACAGAAAGAAAAGGAAGATGACGACAAAAGTACACAGTGCACTTGGAAAGCAAAATAACTTAAAGTACTTTTCTTTTTTCTTTTCCAAGTGTAGCCATTAGTAAGAAATCCTTGGAAACCCTGAGGGTTTCATGAGGTTTGATGAGCTCTTAATTAGAAATGGCTGAAATTTGAACTGAGAACTTTTGAATGCCGTGTCTGGATGGAAACAGAAGGCTTGTTTCTGCCTGATTTCCTACTTTAAACAGACTTGTGTGCAAATTTGAATAAACCTGGCTAAGAATGATGATGTCAAAGTGGTCTGGTAGCACAGAGCCAAGTGTTTCTGATACACATGGAATAAAAAGAATTTATTCCCAAACTCAGATCAAAATATCCTTTGATCAGAAAAACAGGTAAGTGGTTCAAGAAGCAGGTTAGAGGCTCCAAGGAAGGAAAGGAGGATAAGGCTGGGTCAGAGGAGGCCAGGGGGAAAGGAGTGGAATTTGAGCAATGGAAATAGTCAGGCAATCACAAAGGCTCTGAAAAGCATCTGGGAAAAAATCCCAGATTCTCCAGGCAGGAGAGGTGCCTCACTTTGGAGACCTTCAGCCTAAACTCTTAACTGGTGCAGATGGATGTTGCTGGAACGAAGGCAACAGAGACCCTGCTGATTTACAAGGCAGCTTTGCTAATTCCTTCAGACAAGCCATATCCTAAGCATGAAAGAAATCATCCCTGCCTGTAAAGGGATGATGGAACATCTTCTCTCCATCATCCATCTCCTCTTTATTAACTCATAAACCCCAGATACAGCAACAAAACTGTGGCGCCCCCGGAATCACTGAATTTACAGGAGCTGCTGAACGTGTTACAGGAGCTCTGAGAAAGTTCCCTGCTGGATCTGAGGCTTCTTCCCTATTTCCAAGCTGTTCTTGAAATCAATACAATTATCTCTTGCTTGCACATCTTAAGTGTTCTCCTTTCCTTGGAGTTTTGTGCTGCATTTGATTAACTCTGCTAAATATTTTGGGATGTTGTGGGTCTGGAACAACATACACAGAATAGATTATGATTATGCAGAGGGAACTGAACATGAAGCAGATTAGCAGCTATATTAGACAGCCAATCTATTTAAGTCTTCTGCATTTCATTGTGTTTTAATTTAATTAAAATACTGTGGGTTTTTTCCAGAGCATTACTTGAAAATAGGATTTCTTTTTTATATTAAAGATTAGCATTATTAAATGGTGTTCCTATCCTGGACAAAAGCCCTCAGTATTTTTGGTTAATGTTCGACATTTCCTAGAAATTCCAGCTTCTAAAAGTTATACCTCTAATGAGGATGGTTCTTGCTCCCCCTCCTCAGCTGAAACACAAAACTCTTAGAAATTAAAGACTCAGTAAAAGTTAGTGAATGACTTAAAAACATCACAGGCCTAGAACAGAGGTATTGCTATTTCTAATGGGAATATTAATTAAAATCATTTGCCAGATTCACAGTGCCCTTTGGTGCTGAAGAGCTGCACCTGATGCTCTTCAGGGCCTTCTGTACGTTCTAAGCATCTTCACTTCTGCTGTCAGACACTGGGACACAGTGCAGTATCTTTCTTTGAACAGAACATGTGATTTTAAGGAAAAGAATCTCAGATAGAATCCAAGTTAAGTGTTCAAATGATCATCAGCACAGATTTTCTGACGGCAGAGGTGGCCTGTTCACACCCTGGGTTTAGGTAGACACAGTCTGGGCTGATGTGGAGCAAGCTGAGGGCAAACCATGAGCTGCATGATGAGCAGGAGCTCTCTCCTGTAATTTTTTATTTCAGCAAACTGAGGATAAGTATCAGCAGCTGGGCCCTGAGCAAATCACAGTCACAGAGCCTGTGTAAATACTGAGGTTTCTGGAGGGTGAGCTCATGCCAAAGAGTTTTGTGCCGGGAAGGGGAGCAGGAACGCTCCGTGTTTGGGAGAGAAGCTCCTGCCCGTGGACATGTCCGAACAGGCCCGAGCTCACCAGAGCTGAAAGCCAAACAGAAACTTCTGCCTCGGCCCCTCTGTTTAAATTGGAGTGGTGACATCAGAGGAAAGGAAGGATCAGCGATGGGGCGAGGGAGGGAGCCTGCAGAGCCCTCTCGCTGCAGAGCCGCAGCTCTCGCTGCTCACACACCTCGGCTCTCGCTTCTGCACAAGCTGCAGGAAATTCAGCCCCTGTGGCCAACCCATGGTCAGAACACAGGAGTGATTTGATTAATGTGCATAGACACACACATGTGAGGGGACGGATGGGGAGAAGGAGATGAGACAGTGCGCTCTGGAGGCTCTGTGTTAATTAAGGACTGCTCTCCAATGGAATAACCACCTACAGAACTGCATTCCAATTACAGCTCCTCCCGGAGCAATTTGAGCATCTCCTGCCTGTGCTCCTGGAGGTTTCCACACTACGCCTTGTTCCCTCCCATCATTGCTGTCCCAGGGTGTTGGGACAGCTCCTCCAAGCCTGCCATGGGGCTCACAGAGCAGAGGAAGGGGGCACATCTCAGGTGACCATCCCAGTGTTGATATGGAAGCGGGGTGGTTACAGTCACTGGAAACCAACCATCAAGCTCCCAACAAAAATCATTGGGAATTTGGACATTGGTTTAGTTGTCCATAAATGTGTCCTCTGCACCCTATGGAAGGCTTGTGTGCTACAAGGTAAACCCAGGTTATATGAACTATATGTTTATTAGTATTTTATTCAGTCTGAAAGATCTTTCGGACTCCTTTTAACTCAGTGTGTGGGGGCACAACCCTACACCTGGCTGGAACTCCTCTCAGAAATCCAGAGCCATCCATGTAAGAGCAGGGTGTCCCAAATAGATCCTGTTTTAGGTCTTCCCTGGCCTAATGTCAACAAACAAACAAACAAACCAACCCCAAAAAACCCCAACCTATTCAATTGTTTCATTTTCATAGAATCTCATTTTACAAGAGTTTTCAGCATCCCCTGTGATCATGGTAGAATTGAGCTTTACCTGTCCTGTAACATTTATTCTGCTATCTTGCAACGTGCTGGGTATTACAATGTGAGGGGAACTCAGCCAGCTTCCTTTTTCCTTTTTTTTTTTTTTTTTTTNNNTTTTTTTTTTTTTGTAATTTATCAGTTGTTTCTGATGTGAAGACAAGAGACAAAAAGGGCTTTGGGGGACTGCAAGACAACCCCTTCATGAGAAAGTTGCTCTGGCCCAAAAAGGTCGCTCTTTGTGTCACATTATTGTAACTCAAGAGCTTTATCCTAATTGTTTTGATCAGCAATAACATCTTCTGTTTTGCCATTTTATGGATATTATGTAAAGTAAAAGGACAATGAAGTAAAATGGATTTTGTCAAAGCCACCAAACCATTACAAAAGAAGATTCATTGCATAATGGATGCCCTTTTCCCCACAGGGAAAGAAAAGTACTCTGGCTTCAGCTTAATTTTTTTGTTTTGTCTGTTTGATATCTGATGCCTACCAGAAGGATTTGTAAAGAAACCTAAGGCATTTAGACTCCAATTTAATGGGATTTAAGCGTTTACTTCTGTTGGAAATGTCTGAAAACAATATGCTAAAGACCAAATGAACTATTGAGTTCTAATCACCTTCAAACTCTGATACCTTCAACAATAACACACTGAAAAGCAGCAGAAAATTATGGGGCTGGAGGTGGCAGAATGCAGTCCGTGCCCTGACTTTCCAAAATATTTCAGGCTATTTATTCTCAGTAATGTCAACTGGGGCTGCAATTGCTAAAGACTCCTGAAAGTCAGCTGTCAGTTTTTAAAGTGTTTTGTGGTGGTTTTTTTTCCTCCAATAATAGCAGATGGTTTGGAGACACAATGGCTCTAAATGCTCGCTTGAGGAACCTGAAAATTCCAGAAGTAGGAGATTTTTAAAGCTGACAGTCAATTGATAAGATTTGAGGTTATTCCATGAAGCTGAGAAAAGGGGAAAAGATCAGGAGGAGATAGTGAAAGAGAAAATATGAACAGGCTTTCTCAAAACAACCAGAGCTCTGTGGCAGTAGCTGGGGAATAACAGAACCTACTCTGTGCCTGACTCTGCTCCTCCTGCCCTTCCTCCTGTTGAGCAGCAGCATTAGTTTCACTGAAATCAATCAGGCTGCCTCTGGAGTCAGCTGTTATTTAATTTCACTGAAGGGAAAGGGCAGAATCAAGCCAGTAAATACTATCACGTTTATAGATATGTTTTGTTATGTTACATGAGAAATAGTAGCATGGGACTGCTGGGAGTTTTCAGGCTGATAAAGCTGTTATTGCATTTCTATTTTTCACTGGGGAACTGCAGCACCAAGAGATCAAGGTCATGTTTAACAGAAGGAGCTTAAGGGGTATTTTACATGTGAAGAACTTTAAGCATATGTTTAAGTGTTTGTCTGAACCAGAGTCTTTACAAATGGGCTAAGACAACACAGATCAGGTGAAGTCCACAGCCCTGAGCCCCAAGTAGATGTTCAGGACTGTAACTGCAAAAACCAGGAAGTCTTAGCAGTGATAGCTCTATTAATGTCACCATCTTCTTGTCCCTAAAAACATTTCTGCCCCTTATAACCCATCCAGCAAAGGAAAATAAGGAGACACAAACTCCAAGTCCCTCTGTCTTAGCTAAATACAGCCTCTTAGTTCATCAAGAGCATCACAGTGTCCTAAGCCTCTCATTTAACAAGACATGAGTTTTACCTGAAGTGCTTCAGCGACTCTCTTAGACAAGTCTGAAGCTCTTGAGACTAGTATTAAATGCACTAGGTGTTTCTTCTGCATTACTCAGATCCTTCAAGAAGTCAGAGGGAGAAATGAATATGTATTCTATATGTCAGCTGGTTATATCAGAGCCTGTCTGTGTCTAATTATGGAAAACAATCTGCCTATGTGAAGTTAACGGGGAAAGCTCTAAACAGATGTTGATTAAAGAGTGCCTCTGTAGAGTACTTTTTGAGAGGTCATTTTGCTGAGTTTAGATTGAGATGGATGAAGGTGAGGCATTTGGCAGTGAATTGCATCTTTGAAGTGAGTGACGAGATCAGGTTTTGGGATAGAAGCACAGAGGTTGCAGTGACATTCATCTGCAGGGGAGGCAAGTGGGATATTAGGAGAATGAACAAACTCATTTGTGTGAGCAAAAAACCTTTCTGAAGTTAGTGATTGGATTTACTTTAAAGGTACATGTGAATGTAAAGGTGAGTGTGAAAATTAGTGGATCTTTCTCTAGAAATAATGGCATAGAGAGGATATTCAGTTTCTAATCAGTCTGAAAAAAATGAACCTTTAATTCAGACTTAATTCTTCCTTACTTTGAACAACATTAGGGTCACTACATTCCATGGATACTTCTTCACAGCCCTGAAGATACTAGCAAAAGTCAATCAGCTTACCCAAGAAGAAGGATGGCTTTTTGGTACCCCTAAAACACTGTAAATAAAACATGGTGTCATCCTAAAGGATGTGCAGAGGAAGGGCCCAGCCCTTTGGTGCTGGAAAATGATACAGCTGCTGGGCAGAGGATTTGGCTCAGGTATCCAAGATTTCATAGAGATGATGCCCAAGCTGGAACAAAGGAAATGCCACAAATTCCTCTCTCTCAAGTGATGCTGGAACTCCTTGTGACTATCCCAGCGGATTTAGTACTTCTGTGAAAACATCCTCCTGTGCTTTATACCTCTTTGTGGAATAGCCACCATTTACTGGTAGTCAGAAGCCATTAGGTGGAGATGGTCCTTTCTCCTTCCCTTTGATTTCAACAAACAAAAATCCAATGTACAACAAAGAGCTGTGGAGAGGAACTTCATTGAATGTCTGACTGTAAATGGAACCCTCAGTAGGTTATTGCTTGGAAGAGAGAGCAGAGGTTGAAAAGTAAATGCACTCGGGTCCAGGGCAGAGCATTACTAAAATAATTCCTGACAGCCTGTGCCAAAGCACTGAAGTCAACAGACTTGGCTAATCCACCCTGATAAATGCAACAGTTACAAAAATAAATATCTTCAGAAAGCAGCTGGGAACTGGCCAACACGAACAATCAGACAGCCACACTGCCACACCTACACCCCAAAACGGGCAATAGGCAAAATTACCTTTCCAGGGACATTTGTGTCAGGAATGGACAGTCCCTGCTCACCACCAGCCATGGACACCTCACTTGGGAGCAGCCTGTTTCTCTTCCAAAGGACTATTAGTGAGTACCAGCTGCACAGCCATGGTTTATTTCCATGAGTTCCTTTCTCCAAATAAGCACCAGCTCTAAAATAGACCCAGTATTCAAACTGCTCCTTAGGACCTTCTGCCTGCTTTGCTGCTTGTTTGGTGTTGTCGTCACCTCATCACTTACAGAACAATTTGAGGTGGCTTTTGAAGCCAAGGCAACAACACTGGAAATAACGTGACACTCATATTTACTAGTTCTGCTGGATTCTTTCATACAGAATAGAGAATGAAAATATAACTTTACTATTTTCTGGCAGTTAATCTTGCTTTTTTGGCAATTCAACTTATTTCAAAGCATATTTCACTGAGTACAGTTGCTGTGGAGAGAAGTATATAAAGGAGAAGAATGAAATAGATAATGTATTTAAGAACTATCTTTCCCTTTGGCCTACTCCCCATGGAGTCTCTCCACCTAATTTATGTGGCACTGTGAATCTCCAAGAAGTCAATGGACCTCTTTGCAACTTCCAGAAGAAGCCAGGAAAGAAAGATGCAAGTACTTGTAAGGAAATCCTTGACTTTCCAATAGCTTTTTATGCAGTGGCTTAATGTCTAGACTCTTTCTTGGAAGAGGGCTCTGGATGATTTTCCTTTTTACTCCCCCCAAGTACTGCCCTGCATGATGAGCCAGCCTCTCTCAAACTGCACTCGGTGCTTTCACTAAACTTCTACCTCACTTCCAAAGTTTATAAAATGGGATTCTGTTATGAAAATAGATATACACAGAAAGCTAAAAGGATATTTTAATCACCATTGATTTTAAAGATTTTTGACTAATTCTGCGTTAAGTAAACTCTCAGAATATCACTGTTCAGCAACTGATCACCATCTCACAACTCAGCCAGCACTTCATGAATTATTTTATATATCTTTTCACACAACATTAAGCTGTAATTCTCCACATAGTTGTTGCTAATCTGAGATTCATTCCACTTTAGAGCTTGCACATGACTTCAGTTCCTCGTACAACGTTCTGTTGACATCAGTGTCAGTCCAGCCTCACTGCACTCCTGCTAACACAAAGCTTTAGCTCTGCTGCTGCACTGGCTCTGCAGGTCCATCCTTATGCCTTTAAGAGGATGTCAATTCACTACAGTTTTCCTTAGACTTCATTCTTTCCTCAAGTGCTAACAACTCCTGCTGAAATATTTCAGAGACAAGCACCCACTCCAGTACAGCTCAGCCCTGGACCAAGTGCAGTTTGGTTGTCACCAGCAGTTATGTGACCACCAGCACATCCAACTTTATTCCTACCCTGACCCTTAACTATTGCCTCCAAGTAGGGAAACCAGAATATATGAGCACGGCAGTAGGAGGAAAAACCACTTGATAGAAAGAACCCAAAAAACCATATCCCATCACAGATTCAAACTCACATCTCCATAACCTCAGCAATGCCACCCCAACATGTCACTTCTGCACACACAGATCCCCTATCCTGTCTCCAAAGGAACTAACATAGTGTGGGTCCCACCAGAATAATGGAGTGCTGTAAAGCAGATTTACAGATATTGCCAATTATGGTGTCACTGTGCATCCCCAGTAGGAGCTTGTGGTGATTTAACATCCAGAGGTTCTAAACTGGTCTTTATTTTTCATGGGTTTTAAGTTTAAAGTATAGAACAAAGTCATGGTGGCAATGGCAGAACATTGCCTGTCAGGCAGCCCTAAATCTGGGCTGCATTATTGGTGGCTGGAGACAGACTATTTATCAATTCATACCGTAGGTTGACAGAGTTGTTGTCTACTAATCTATTAATTCAGGGACTTGTTGGTCTGAACTTGAAGGAGTGTGGGATCATCTAGAGAGTGTCTTCTGTGACTAAGGCAGAGATGAAAATGAGAGGCTTAGATATAGAGAAAACATGGGTCAGCTTTATTTTGCCTGGTTTATGACTCCAGCAGCAAAACTTTGCAGAGGTTTTTCAGACATTGTCTCCCTTTAGTCACAGATCCTTATCCTGGGTATTAACACTGAAATAGGATAATCAAGTTTATGAAAGGCCAGCTCACGTTATCTCCTGCCCATGATGCACTCCATGGGATGAGCCAGAGTGACAGGACAGAACCCTGGAATACATCATGCATTATGGATCATTCCTTGCACCTCAGGCACTGCATTCTGACATCACTTCTTCACAGGAGGCATGAAACAGGCACTAATATATGCATGTCTTAGCACAGTGTGTAATGCAGTGAAGTCCTGACCTTGTTCAAAGTTACTAAGTGCTATTAATATATATAATGGAAATAAATATTAGCCTTGCTCTGCAGATGGAGCAACCTGAGACACAAGGCCCCCAGGTGATTTGTCAGGACCGACAGGGAGCCAGGTATCCTGACAATTCCTTTTACTCTAAGCACCTGACAAAGTTCATTCCCATCCATCCTAGCGCTCCTGCAGCAGGGGGAAAATCACCTCTAAAAATGTTCCTGCTTTATCAGCAAAAAGAGGGTGATAACAAAAACAGCTCAGGCCAGACAAAAGCTAATTGAAGCACATGGGCTCGCGCAGATACACAGAAGCCTGGCCTTAAAATAGCCCAGCAAGACCGGGATGAATCTTCCTCGAGCTCTGACAAGGAAGTGGCAGTGGCAGGTCAAGCTCAAAATGAACCACAATAAAGCATTTCCAGGCAGGTCAGGCACCTGCTTCACACTTTGTGAAAGTGCAGCATGACCCAGTGAACTCAAAGCAGCAGTGGCAAAGGTGGCAGAGGCTGAGGGATGCCCTCGAACAGTCCACACCTTCCTCAAGGTGGGCAGCAGAGCAGGAGCTGCTGATCTCTGTCTGGTGACCAATGCCAGGACATGAGGAAAGGGAATGGAGCTGCATCAGGGGAAGTTCAGATTAGACATGAGGAAAGGTTCTTCCCTGAGAGAGTGGGTATCATTGGAAGAGGATCCCCACAGCGCTAAGACTGTCAGGCTTCAAGGAGCATCTGGATGTTGCTCTTACCTGAAAGGGGCTGATAAGAAAGATGGAGAGAGACTATTTACAAGGGCTGGGAGTGCCAGGACAAGGGACAATAGCTTCAGACTGAGAGTAGCTTTAGGTTGGATATTAGGAAGATATCCTTCCCTGGGAGGGTGGGCAGGCCCTGGCACAGGTTGCCCAGAGAAGCTGTGGCTGCCCCATCCCTGCAAGTGTCCAAGACCAGGTTGGGTGGGGCTTGGAGCAACCTGGGCTAGTGGAAGGTGTCCCTGCCCATGGCAGGGGGTGGAGTAAGATCATCTCTAAGGTCCCTTCCAACCCTATGATTTGTGTTAGGTCCCCTCGCAAGGAGCAGGGAGTTGGACTCAATGATCTTTATGGGTCACTTCCAACTCCAGCTGTTCTATGATTCCTATATGAGATAGCTGCCTAAACTTCCTGCTGGGTAGTCTGAGTCCTACAATACTCTTGCCTTGAGCCAGCCTCAGATATATGTATGAGATCACGGGTATGGAGGTGCTACTGATGCCTCACTGAAGTGACCTTCTCTAGAACCTTGAATATAAATGGAACACACCATAGGTGACCAGATGAAAATTTGACACATTGCCTGGAGAGAGAACAGACTGTTTCAGTGCTTGAGAGAGGAATGCTGCATGGCAGTAAGTAATAGGCAGCATCCATTAAGCAGGATCTCGTCGGACACAGATCTGGGGGATAAGTTTTCAGTGTGACATTGAATTCTTCAGACACTGTAGCAGGCTTAGCTTCTTTAGAGGAAATTTGCTCAGAGGAATATAAGCCATTTCCAAGCATGAACAGAGTACATTAAAGCACTGACTCAGGCTTTGATTCAGAAAAGCACTTAAGCACCCTTCTTGTAAAGGGATACTTTCGGCGCTCGGACCTTGGAAAGGAAGGTGGATTGTGGTCTCTTTGGCTCAATGCCACATATCAGAGCATAAAGTAAACCTCAAACTAATGCAATTAAGGAAGAATCTTTCACAGTGGACATATTTAATCCATTACTGCCCACTGCAGCAGTTCTTGCACCTAGAACTGCTCTTGGCCAGGAGCACACAGTGATTAGACAGAGGAATGACCCATTTTGATAAAAGCATTGTCTGAAATATTTAAGAAAAAAAAAGCACCCTTATTGCTTTGCATTGTAAATCACTGTAAAAAAGTGATGACTTGGCTCTTCAGCTGGGATAGTTTTGTGTAATAAAAATAGTTTTTTATAATGGGACACACACAAAAATGGAGCTTCCATGGACAGAGGAGCTTCCTGGCAACAGCATCAATGGGTAACAGAGCCAGGGGACTGTGGAATTCTTTTCCATGAGAGCAGGAAGGGAGGGGAGGGAAGAGCAGAAGTAGAGAAAGGTTGACTTCATTAAAAATGCGTGATCTAGAAGAGAAAAAAGCAACAAACCAGGGGGAAAAAACACAAAGCCACTCTTAATTCATAGCTGGCTGAACTGGGGGAAAGGATTAATAAGAAACTCACCAAAATTTACTTTTTAACAATTACGCCAAACCTTCCAAATGAAAAAGAAAATCTTGTGACTGCCACCATCTTTGCTATGAAAGCATCAATGGCATTGATATCAAAGCTTCTAAATCACAGACTCATTCAACTCACAAGCAAAATGCATTTGTAATTCCACAGCATTTTATTTTGTGATGCACTAAGTGTTCAGTGGTGCATTTTGCAATAATAATAAACTAAAAGCAACATGAGATGTGTGCTGTAACTTGGCTGTTAAATCTTTCCTTGAAAGTGCTACGAGCTTGCCAGAATGCTTGGTGAGAGATGTCAGGGTTGCAAATTGACACAAAAAGTAAACCAGGTTCTATTATATGCTACAGACTTGTCTTTTAGCTGTTTCTGTTATGAATTATCTTCCAAGCCCCTCAATAGATGTTTTTGTTATAAATATTATTATTGACATTAATATTCTTATTGCAGGACACACGGTTTTCATTCAAATCCAGTTTGGATTTGATCATCACTGGTTTCATAGACAACCTCCTTATGATTTCATCCCTTCAAACTGTAATGTAGAGGCACAACACCATTATACAATACAAGAAAATAAAACTAATAAGGTAGGAAATTTTTTTCCTTTCAGATGGGAAAACTGATCTTCAGTGTCATAGCCAGGGTTACATGAGGAGTTAAGAGCAAAATTAGTTATTCCTGTTCCAGTGTCTTAATGATGCAATCATCCTTCCTTGCCAGTTAGCTCTCCTCATAATTACAGTGTACAATGACGCATGTTCTGAGAGGAGAGACAAGCACAGAACTAATATCAGGGTAAGTGGGCTCTCAAGTAACTGCATCAGCTCTCTCCTAGTCTGTACATCCAGAGACGCTCTCAGAAGAGTGTGACCAGGGCAGCTGGGGAAGAAGAACACCCAGCAAAAGTCCCGAGATTTATTTGCAGCCTTATTCAATTTAGTTTCGTAGTTCCCAAGGAAAAAGGGGTTCAAGAGTGTGGAGAGGGCAGTGCACTACTGGTGAAAACTCAACTGATGTTTTGCCATGGAAAAGAACAACTCCTATTTAAACATGTGCTGGGAGGTGCACAGACTGATCTCTCTCATCTGTCACCAGGAGCTGATCCCTCTCTGGCTTGTTTAATATCTCTGCCTTCAGCCTTGTGTGACCAGAACTGCTTTTGGCCCCAGCTGCATAAAAAGCACAGTTTAACTTGAGTTCCTGAGAATCCATGCCCTGTTTTTAAGCTTACATGGAAAGAGCCAGCAGTGCAGCTGAAGGAGATGTGCTGTTCTATGAGCAGAGGGATCCTCTTACACCAGTGAAACACTCCCGGGCACGACCCACCTGCTGGTGAGAAGTATCAGCCTGAGAGTTCCTCCAAAGTCATGAACTCAGATAGACCTACTTGTCTGCACTGACTTTGAGCCTCCTGAAACACTGTGTAAACTTATTAGCACTCATCTTTTAGATGTTGGTTTAGAGCAAGGCTTGGCTATACAGTATTCTTACTCCCTCCCATCCCCATCCAGAACTGTAGGAAATGGCACCAGCTCTCACCCTCACTGGCCTTGTTAATGCTTTTTTCATCTTCTAGACACAAATCTCCTTAAAATTTAAATTTACAGCTTCTTGACCAATTCTTCTTCTTCAATTCTTTTTGCATGCCCAGGCCTTTTGTGCATTTGAAGACTTGTCATATCCTTTCTCCTTTTTTTCTTAGATAAAAACAAATGTAACTTTACAGAATTTCCTCAGAAATTGTGTTTGAACACCCTGTTGGCTCCTAACCCAGATTAACTGGTAAAATGGGATAGGAATCCACTCATAGCCTTGCCACGTTATTAAGGACTTGTCTTTTAAGGGCAATAAATGTCTTTGCTGCCACTCAGGCTCCTGCCAAAGGTCTCTGCAGAACAGTTTCTTTCTAACTGAACTTTTAATAAACCCTTCATGTTTCTGACTTGGTCCCCTGATCATTAACGGCCATTTGTCTACTTCTGTAAGCCCAACGAACAAAAACTCATTGAAACTTCTCAATTTGCACGAAATGAGATATTACTGCTCTAATATACAGATACCATAATAAAGGCTGAGCCAAGTTATATTAAATGCTATAGAAATTCACAGAAAGGAGAGCTCCTTACTAAAAGATTAAACTAAGTCAGAATACACAGGAGATTTAAATATCATCACCACTCCAATTTAACAGGTGAAGAACAATATAGAAATGGAACATTTAAAAGGCTCCTAAGCAGTCAGGGTAACAGGTAATTTCCTAATTGGATCCTAGCCTTAACGAGTTGCTTTTGAGGTCTATTCAGCCTCAGATCAACACTTCAGCCACACTCCATCCAATCCTTTAGTTTCAAGGGAAAAGGTCTGCTTCATTCTTCATGAAAACAGCTCCATTTTCAAAGCCCAGAGAAGCTGTGAAGGCCATAAACTCTGTGAAGACTGCACTGATGATAGGAACACTGTGTTGAAGCAATGAAAGGTATGAAGATCATCTTGTGAAAGGCTGAACTAAGATCACGCCCCTTATGTCAAAGAAAACTCTCTCAGCTTATCTGCCAATTTTTATATCCCATTTCTCTGGGCTTTCCGAAGCTCTGCAAAGCAAGCCCTGAGTTTCATTATTTATTTGGGATGCTGTGTGTCACAGTGACACATTGAGAAACTGGCATCTGCAATTTTCACATGTCAGAAAGACTGTAACTTGAACTGACAAAATAAATTGCTGTTCACACACTCCCACTGACTTTGTTATGTCCCTGAAGCCCTGGGCCTATTTTTTCAATTAAGATCCCCCCTTCTTCCATCCCCCTCTTCCTACTGCAAAAGCACAATGAACGTCTGGCAGGAGGGAATGTGCCTTCCACAGCTGGCAGTGGATGACTGGGAAAGGCAGTGGCATTGCTGATACAGAGAGCAAAGAATTCTCCTTAGCTTTTCAGGAAAAGGCACACGTCCTTCCTCCATCAATTAATGCCACCAAACCCTTCGGAGCTCAGCGTGCCAAAGACAACAGGGCTGCGTCAGGTTTGCTGTAGCCTTTGGGCTCATGAAAAGAGTGGAGCAGTTCCACCAGGACACAGCAATTCTCTGTTAAAACCAGTGGAAAATTTCCTAATCAGGAGATTATATTGATTTCCCAGTCACAGGAATGTCAGAGATCTGACTGAGTCCAGAGAGAAACTACTCATCTCCCTTGGGGTGGCGGGCAATGGAATCTCACATGTGGGACATCTCACTGATGGCATGGCCCAGCATGGGGAAATAAATATTCTTCAAGACCCCAGAGCCCCCTAAACTTGGCTCACTGAAGGCTCAACATGAGCAGTTCCCATCTCTCCTTTGTCGAATTTCCCATTAGTGAACCTGAGCCATGACCTCACTTCCAGCTCCTACCTTCATTCCTCCTTGTCCTGTCACAGTGGGCATGGAAAACACTCCCTTCTCTGCAGCAGCACAAGCCAAACAAAGCAAGGAGCAACTATTTCAAGCATCAGAACCAGTAAGGCTCATGAAGCGACTTTCTTACTCCTGTGACACCTCTCCTGAGCCCCTGACTTGGATTCCACATTGTCTTCTCCACCTGGTAAAATCCATCACACACTCCTGGGTGCCACTGAAGGAAAACATATTTTGTTTAATGCTCCAGGTTGACCCAAGTTTTTCCCTCATTTTGTAATCCTTTCCATTTATTTTAACTGAATTTGGAGCAACAAAACCACATGTGGCTTCTGTGACATTTAATTGCAAGTACTTCACACACTCCTGAATTCCTTCCTTTCGTGTGCAGTGCTACATATTTAGTCAAGGACACATTGGGGAAGGTCAGTGGGAGGGGAGAGAGAGAAAAGAAAACCTTCTAATGCATTGGTCATTGCAGAAAGAGCTTTGCTCACCACAAGAGCAAGTCTTGTGTATGAACAATTTCATATTCCAATGGGCAGTGCTGGGTGAACTTGGTTATCCAAAAGCACCCACTGAGTGGGCAGTCATCAACTCAGGGATGTATCAGGCTGTCTTGTGGCCTCGGGAAGTTCTGGGAATACATCACTGAATTACAAATAGGGTCATTTAGAGGCTTCAAGGTTTGAAGTCGTGAGTAGCTCACAAAAAAATTCTGTTTCTGGTCTCTGAGACTCCAAATAACACAGTTCTGCCTGTCCTACTTGAGCCATGAATGATCCAGCAATGAGAGGAGCAAGGGGAGGAAAGAAGAAGGGAGCCCAAAATCCCCACAGAAAGGCACTTGTAAGGAGTGGAGTATTAAATACAGAAAAAATCAGAGATATTGAACCAATGGCAAATATTCATTTAAATGTGCAAGAATAGTTACTCTGTTTCAGAACTGTAATTCTAAAATTATATAGTCAAAACCAAGGGAAAATCAAAGAAAAGATTTCATGCTCCTCCACAGCTGAGGCCAAGATTTAGCTCAGATCCCCATCTCTAAGCTCAGGAGTAATTGCTTTAGTGTTGGGCTCGGCTATCACCCCATGCTTTCCATGCTGTCACCTCTTGGTTTGCTTAAGAACCAGTCAGGAGCCTTCCAACTTGATTTCATTTCATCCCAATATTTAAATACCTGGGGGGTGGGGAATTAAAATGGGAGCAATTGTTTTCCATGAAAAACTTCCAGATTTCAACAGTTTTGGTCCAAAAGAGGTGAAGATTTTCCCCTCTAATGCTTTCCTAAAAAAAACATAAATATTAACCTCAGAGTAACTCTTACCCATAACACTTAATCTCAGATTCCTGAACTGAGCCTGTCACTGAGCAAAGAACCCTCTCACCTGTGCTCCTCCCAACCCCATTCCCAGCTGGTCCCACAGCCAGCTGTGTGTGCACATACAGGTCCACTCTGCTCTGCTTCTGCCCTGATTTCCACAAGAACAGATGCGAATAAATGACCTTTTTAGCCCACTGAATCTTTCACAGAAAGGATGAGACATGAATTATGAGCAATGTCTTCTGGTCACCAAAGTGACTGAACACGAGCTCAGCAACAGCAGCTGAAATGTGTTGAAGAGGGACAAGAGAGCGGGCAGAGACACCTCAAACACCAAGGGAGGCTCAGCAACCCTTGGGCTTCATTTCAAGTCATTGAAATGCAACTTTGTCCTTGAGTGGGATCAGCAGGGACTTTTGGTTTCCTGCTAAGGAAGCAAAGGCCACAGCTTCTCTGCCTTTAACCTTGAAGTGAACCCACCAAGAACAGAAATTACTGACTTGGCAACTGATGAGAGTATGTTCCTCTGCACCTACACAGCAGGTAGAACAAAAATAGTATTAGAATAAACTTCTTGACATTGACTCCCTTCTCCTCAGCCCTCACCTTCAAATACCTGTGGACTTCTTGCTGTGCAGGTAAGGCTGGTCTGTGTTTCCACACCCCCTGGCAGGGATGGTGGATCAGAGGGATACACAGGATAACCAGAGGAACAAGCACAGACTGGAGCAAGCACACAAAAAGCCCTCCATGCAGGCAGCCCAAGGCTCTAGAAAATTCCCTGAGTGCTTCTGAGGTCAACATGTCGCTGTTTCCTCACTCACCCCTCCCTGATGCACATGAAAAAATTGCTCCCATATGAAAACATGAACAGCAGATGCACAGAGAGAAATTTAAACAAACCTCATCTGCAAAAGGACTGTCCAAGGAAAAATGGTCTGATTCATGTAACTTAACGATGACTAAAGCCACTGTTTGTGCTTTGAAACTGTGCTGAGGTACTGGCAGCCATCTCAGGTCTTTGTAGCATATCAGCAGGTTATAGATTTGAAGACCAACATAAATCTTTCAAACTCAATGCCATTCCAGAGGAAGGCCTTAACATTTGAACTCTGCAACACTCACTGGAAATATTTTAAAGAAAATACAGGTTTGTCAAAAACAAAGCTATTTTTCTGAGGTACAGTTGATTCTGCAGGAGCAGAGGGATGTTTTTCCTCCTGCCCCCTCATTCATATTAAACAGCAGTACCTGAGTGATTACAGTACTCAAATTTCTGCAGGTCGAAGATGTGTCAGGTTTGCAGAAAGCACTGAATTCAAGCACTCACCATGCTGTGTGAATGTCCTGACAGCCACTGTACAGTTTATTGGGTTGGGGAGTGGGGGAGAAGATCAAAGTTCCCTTTGGGAAATAGAAGGAAGAAAAAGAACAAAGAAATCTGGTTTGTGACTTCCCTCTATAGCAAAGCCTGTGTGACACCAAGCCAGACCATGTGTTGTTCAGCAAGCCCATCGAGCAGAAGGAAAACTTTCCCATTAATAGGGCAGTCCATGGGAATTCAGCGAGGCTGAGACTGCCCCATGGTGCTTCCCAGGCAGCAGCAAGGTAAACCAGAGATATTCTATCATTACTGGACTACTTCTACCAAACATGTTCACACAGTGTTCTCCAGGATGCAGCAAATTTTGTTTTCCTACTGTGACGCACATTACATGAGTTACACACAGATGGTTCTTTAAACAGCATCTTTTCCCCAGAAAACATTCATTCGGTCCCAAATTTTCTTTGACCACCTCCTCTTAAACAAAAACAAAGTCTCTGTTCCAGGAGAGCTGCTCTCGCATCTGCTCATCTCCAGAGATCCTGCTTAAACCTTACTACTCCTTTGCCCCTCTCCTTCCAGAACAGAGCTGATTGAAGAACAAAAGAGAATTTCAAGGTGAATAAAAGCCCTGTGTTAAGCATGAGGTTATACACAGGGGTTGCAGTATCACAGCAGCCTTGGAAATGTCCATGAATCCCCAAAGCTTTGATTTCAGCATTAAGTAATGCTGGCCTGAACATTCATCCGGAAATGTGCACTGCACAGAATTTTTTATGTATAACTTTTCTTTTTTCAAAAGGTTCAACTTCTCCCTTCAGGTCGGGAGCCTGAAAAAAATGCCAAGAACATCGGATTCACTATTGGGGTCAGTCCAGCAATACATCTCCTTGGGCTCCCTGCCTGACAGATGAGGTGAGCCAGCACCAGCTGCTCCAGTGGTGAATCTGAAACTCTGCAGTAGGCACTTCTGGAATAACCTTGGCGAGGGCAGGTTTCTTGCTCACCTCATCCTAACCCCCATCATTTAGTGCTTGGCTTCCACCCAGAAGTACAAGGAACATATACACCTTTTTTAATTATCATAACGTGATTGGATGTCGTCTTAGCCTTACATATCTCCACTATGGTCAGTCACCCTGTAAATACAAATGTCAACTCCTTATTTACATGTCGGGGCAGAATATTCACAGTATTTAATAAACACTTGGTGTTTATATTGCATCAGGCCTCCCAGTCCAAGTCTGACCATGCTTTGCACAGAGTGAGAGATAGTATCTGCTGAATGAAGTCCTGCCTGAACTACTGAGCAGCATCATCCCTGACAAAAAAATCAGGAATATTTTGGGCACAATTAGCTGTGAAGTTCTGTCTCAGAACTGGTCAACAACAGCAATTCCCATGCTATCTAAAGCAACAACATTTTTGCACACTTCTGTGGCCACCTCACCACAGTCTTTGGGACTGTGGAGGAAACCAGTTTCCCAGCCTGGGGACAGCTGATGTGTGCAAGAGCCTCCCTGTCTGTGCAGTAACCTCAAGGCAGGGAAAACTAGGATAAAATTATGGACAACTGGCAAAGCAAAAATGCTTGAAGACACTGGGAATAATTTTCTGAAAATATCTGGTCACAAAAGGAATCAGACATGTCCCATATATCAAGAAACTCCTATGCATGCACATTTCCATATCTGGGTCTGTGGATCTATAGGTATTTGTGTGCCCTGGTTTTCTCAACCAGGTGAAAACTGTCCAAGCAAAACTTCACCATGTTTTCTCTTCTGTCCTGTGCATGTTAATGCTGATGAAAACTTTTCACTGGTTTCCTCCTTCTCAGGAAAGCATTAGAACAAGGGGATTTCTTTTACCTTGTGAAACACTATGAATTATCTTCCATTTACTTGCAAAATTCCTGACAAACACTTCTAGTGGGTTTTGAGCAAGTTTTTTTGTTTCATCTGCCTTTCGTTCCTTCTCCAAAGCAGAGGTAAAAATAAAACTATTTTCACTTTCTTTCCAAAACAGGTAAGATTTTCCTTTGCTGGCTGGATGCTCCCCCACTCCATTTAGCACTTTTTTCCACTGCTGGGAAGATTCATCTTTCAGCAGAGCTACTTTTCCTGGTTTACAAGGAAAGTATATACAGACAAAGACAACAAGCACTGATAAGAACAGTTGGGATCAGAAAGGAGCTATCAGCAATATAGCCTTTATATTACAGCAACATAGTGGAAACTGAGGAAAAATCAGGTCCTTTCCCAGGGCCAGGAACTTATAATAAAATAAAAAAACCACAAGGAATAAAACAGTGAAGCCCATTTTGATCTGGAGCAGTCAGTATTTCCACAATGAGAAACTTGGTGTCATTTTTATGGTGCAAAACAGAATTCCTAAGGATTCACTCAGATCTCCTAAATGCCTTGTTATTTCATGTGGACTCACAGGAGCAAACACCTCAGAACATCCTGCTCCAAGTCTTCTTACCCCGAACGTAAAAGGCTGAGCCCTGGAACACAGTAAGACCTGGAAAGTACACACAGGGTCCAACTACAATGAGCTCAAGTCGCCTTCCTCTTCATAAGCAAATAAAAAAATAGCCCTTAAAGCTTTAATGTGCTTCAAACCTTTTTTTTAAGGGTTTAACTTCACTCTTCACTCGCTTTCCAAAGAGCCCAAATTTCAGCCTGCACAGAAACCAAGGGAAATATTACTGGGGAAAGAAATAAATGAGTTTTCTTTAGGATCTGAACACACAAACTGAGACAAAAGAGCCTGCAAGGTGGCACCATCACCTTTCTCACAGCCCTAAAACTCCATCACATCCCAAAGGCAGGAGCGGAGCAGCAGCTCTGAACAGCTCCGGTGTGTTTGCAGAGGCTCAATTGGGTGAAACACTTCACGAACACAACACAGCAAATATCGAGCTCGCTGCCATCGAAACTGGAGGGCTGTGAGCCGAGAGGACAAGTCTGCCTTGCATCTCCAAGACCTAGAAAGAATTTCAGCGCGGCTGTACAATTTTTTTTCCCCAGTCTCCCACCTCGCTCCGATGTCCCTGAACAACAAGAGCTGTTTTCCCTTTAATCTGCAATGCCACCTTGTGGCTATAAACAACGAGAGCATTGAGAAGGCAGCAACGTTTAAATCGAAATTCTAGGTCACTTTGACCGCACACAGAAGTCCAACATCTGCAAAAGAAGCACCTGATGCAGGGGGACAAGTGGCATCTGTGGACGCCTGTGTTTTGTGCAGCCAGGTGTTCCCTCTGGGTGGGTTTCACTGAGCCAAATCCATAGCAGCAAATGGACAAGCAGCTTCCAGCACAGCTCCAATGATGGCTAAATCCATTGCATAGGATCCTAGAATCACAGAATGGCTTGGATTGGAAGGGACCTTAAAGATTATCCAGTGCCACCGCCTGCCATGGGCAAGGACACCTTCCACCAGCCCAGGTGGCTCCAAGCCCTGCTCAACCTGGCCTTGGGCACTCCCAGGGATGGGGCAGCCACAGCTTCTCTGGGCACCCTGTGCCAGGGCCTGCCCTCCCTCACAGGGAAGGATTTCTTCCTAAAGTCTAATCTAACCCTCTGTCAGTGGGAAGCCATTCCCCCTTGTCCTGTCACTCCAGACCCTTGTAAATAGTCTCTCTTCATCTTTCCTGCAGGCTCCCTTCATGCCCTGGAAGGCCACTATAAGTCACTCCAAAACCTTCTCTTCTCCAGGTTTCACAGTCCCAGCTCTCCCATCGTTCCCTCCCAGCAGAGCTGCTCCAGCCCTCTGACCATCCTGGTGCCTCCTCTGGACTCTCTCCAGCAGCTCCATGTCCTTCCTACGCTGTCCACCAGGGCTGGAGCAGCTCTGCAGGGGGGGTCTCACCTGAGGGGGCAGAGGGGCAGAATCCCCTCCCATCCTGCCTAAGGATATCCCCTCTGTAAAAGCAACAATCAGAGCCACATCTTTTAGCTGTGTCACAAAAAGCTCCTTTCCAACCCTCCTGGATTCAGGCTGTCCCATCAGCCCAGCTGGACTCTTCCTTCTTCCCTTGTCTCTGAAGACAGACTCATTTTGTAGGAACTTCTGCCTTCTTTAATGGCTCCTTCAATCCAAGACTGAGTGAGACACCCACAATCCTCACACCTTCCTGTGTTTTGCTGGGAGATGCACTGAGGTCCCTCTGCACTGGAAGACCTGACTTCATTCAAATTGGACTCTGCTAACCTGTCACAGCATCTAGTATCTAAAGACTTAGCACAATTCAGCAGTTTTCTTCTGAAGGCCTCAAAGGCATATTTTGAAATAATTTAGCATGTCTCAAAGTTGCCTTTTGAGCAGACAAGTATTCTTCCCCTCTCACGGCTGGCAGGCCAAGGCACACAAATACTAAACCCTTCTGGGTAGGGAGTAGCTGCCCTGCTATGCACAAAAATTATTGTATTTTTAAGCTTTAAAATATGATTCTCTCAGGAAAATTAGGAGCAGCTGTCCCTCCCTGGGACAAGCTGGCTTCTCACAAATATTTGGCATTTGTAATACTCTTGTCCTTTGACCACTGGGCCTGGTTTGCAATTAGGCCTGATTGTAAGACTGAATAACCAGGCTATTGCTCGGGGTTGCTGGGGCACAAGAGGCAGCACAAGGCCAAATTCAGCAAGAGTGCAAGTCAGGGCATTTGCAGAAATTGGATGGAGGAGCTCACACCTCGATGTCACCCCAGATCCCCAATCCAACAGTGGCTTCATTCCCTATTCCTTGCATCCTGGGGAGCTGTTTGCACCTTGAAAGAAACTACAGACAACTTGTATTGCCATATAAATATCTACTCTCCCAAGGTGCCTTCACCCACTGTCAGCAAGGCAAGCACACAACACCCAGAGAGGGGGTTCTTCTCTCCTGGGCAGAATTCAGCATGTTGTCTACAGGACTGAATGTGAAGCAACCTCCACTCATAGTTCTGCTGGAAACTCCATGGACTTGTTTTAAGTGACAGCACTAAATACTGGCCTAGATTTATCCCATCTTACTTTATACATTTCCTGAAGCCTTTAAGTAGAAAGTCCAGGAGGCAAAGCCTAGGCTAAGCCTTCTAGATCCCCACTCTAATCAATAAAGAGACAATAGCCCTCCTGAAAGTAATTAAGATCTTAGACAGACTAAGACAATGTTTCTGTAACTTATGATGTCACTGAGACGCTGCCAAAGCCCAAACTGAAATCTCAACACATAAATCTGCTGCTGCTTCTCTGTCCACAAAACCTATTGCTGCCCTGCACAAGCAAGTGAGATGGTTTTGATGAGATTTTTGGCATGTGCTTCTTATCCTGTCAGTTTGTAAGTGTTTTTAAAAGGTGGCTGGAGTACTTGTTCATTTACTTTTTCCACAATCGATGTTAAGTTGGTGGCTCTCTAGTTCCCCAACTCCTCCTCTTTCTTCTTTTTTTAGGAACACTCACTGTGCTAAGCCTTTTCACAGCCTTCTGATTCTCTCCTTTGCAAGTTAACCCCACTTGCAGCACTGAAATACCATCTTTATTTTTTTTTATAGTATTCTAAAATTAAATTCATATTTCCAACCCATTTGAAAACACCTAAATTACCCAGGTTGGCCCTAACCCATTTTCCCACATCCAGCTTGGGACCTTACTGCTTTATAACTAGTCCTAATTACAGAAATCATCTAATTAGCGTTGAACTTCATATGAAAAAAAGACATTAAACAATTATCTTCGGTGCTGATGTGTTGATGGGTTCCTTTCCCTGCTGTACAGCAGAGCAGCCTCCTGTAATGGAGATATACAACCATATCTAGTTACTGCCCATGGCTCTTAAATGTTGTATCTTTATTTAGTTCTTTGGCCTTTCTGATTCTCTCTCTGCTCCTGCTACACTTCTGTTCTCATTCTGGGAGCCTGACCTAGTTTCCTCTTATTGCATATTTCTTTCTTGCATTTGAGGTCAGAGATGAGCTCATGATTAAACCCATTTAGTCCCCAACTGTACTTTCTGAATGGGATCACTTGAACTTGTGGCCTCAAGGCTCCCTAAGGCTCTGCCAGCTTTCCTTAACTCACTTATTCCTTCACTCCCCCTCTCAGGAGGTATTTTCTCCCAATTCTTACAGTGTTACCTTGCTTCCCTGAATGCTACTTATTTAAATCTTGCTGTGATTTTTCACCATGTAAGTACACCCATTTTGCCTTTACCACCTTCATAAATGGCATGTAATCAATAAACATATTGATTTACATATAATACATGCTTAATAAAATACAGGAAGGAGGAGGAGGGAAAGAACGGTGCTAAGGAGCAGTAAAAGGTGAATTTGGGAATACTTGATCACTTCAGCTCACCAATATATGGTCCTGTAAAGGTGCAGGGTTTGCCAAAGCCATTTGTAAAGCAGCGCACACAGAACAGCTTCAACCTGACAGCATATCCTGCTTTGGCCAGAGGAAACACCTCCCAGAGAAGGAACCATTCCTGCCTCAAGCTCAGGCACTATGATTTGAACAGTGGTATTTGAAGCAAATTGTGCAAGTACAGAGGGGGGAAAAACACCCCTAACGTAATTGATGTAATTAATCAATTTACCAGCATTACTCCTGCTGAACATCTGAACAAATGGAGGTGCAGAGAATGTTAACAATACACACAGTGCATATTTAAATCAGAGAATCCCAGAATGGTTTGGGTTGGAAGGGACATTAAAATTCATCCAGTCCCACCCCCTGCCATGGACAGGGACACCTTCCATTAACCCAGGTTGCTCCAAGCCCCGCCCAACCTGGCCTTGGACACTCCCAGGGATGGGGCAGCCACAGCTTCTCTGGGCAACCTGTGCCAGGGCCTGCCCACCCTCACAGGGAAGGATTTCTTCCTAATATCTAACCTAAATTTCTTCTCTTTCGATTTGAATCAATTACTCCTTGTCCCATTGCTACAGTCCCTGATGTAGAGTTGCTCTCCAGCTTCCCTGTAGACCCCTTCAAATACTGGAAGGAAATTTCCTCACCTCCAGGGTACAATGAAAACAGAGATCGCCATGCACAGCAAAGAAAACAGCCAAGAGCATGAATGAAAGGAATCTGAGTATTCTCAAAACAAGGATTGCAAATAACACATGGTCTTTCTCAAACTATTCAGCATCAATTAAAAACTGAAACATGAGGATCCACACTACTGTTTGAAGACTTACTACACCTACCCCACTCTAATGCAAATAATCTCAGTAGCTCTAAGGTAACCAGCAATCCCATGTGTTACCTGGAACCTGCCTTAAAGAAAGACAGAAAAGCTGGGTAAATTCCAGCAAACAAGTAGAGATTTGTGTGGTCCCAAAGTGGCTCTTTCTGCCCCACTGATTTCCTGTCTTTGCAGTCACCCAGGCATTCACCTCATTGGTGCTGCAGCAATTTGCCTCTCCAAGAGAGCAACATCTCTAATTAAAAATCAGTGAGATACTCAGCTCAGCTCTCTCATTTACTGTGATTTTAGACCCCAGACATGAGTTAAGTTCCCATTTTCCAGGGCTCTGAATGAGAAGATAGTAACAATATTTTCCTCCTCCACCTCCTGCTCCTCACTCTGACCCTTATGGCTTTAACAAGTTATTGCCACATAACTCAAACCTCACAAATGTAAAACATCACCTTCAACTACTGTCTTCATTATTTCCATGCTTTCTAAAAGAGCATCCTCACACCTTATTCCTTATCATCTTCACCTCCTGCCCCATTGCTCATGTCCTCTTTTTCCTAAAAGACAGGGGGATGATCAGCCCCAGGTTTGGTGGAACCCTCTGTGAGGATCAAGTGCCACCATTTAGGCAGCCTCTGCACCACCAAACTGAAAGATTTACCTTCTCCTTTAATATATATTTCAATGGCTTAATAGTTCAGAGGGAAAAGATCACAGAAGCAGCAAGAGCAACTGCTTTTTCTCACTTACTCTGTGATTAAGCACGGATGCCAAACCCTGGACAAACAAATGAGTTATTTGGATAAAGAAAACTGGAGAGCCACTCAAGTTGGCTGAATTACAGCTGCTGTCAATGGAGCATCGAAAAAGTGCATCTGGGGCTATATACAAAAGTCTGTGCACTTTACAGTCACTGAACGTCCTTTAGCCTCCCCAAAGAGGTCAAGATGAGATCGACAAATAAAGGCCATTCCAGCAAATGAGAGTATTTACTTTTTCCCAATGTGGGTTTTTTAAGTGCTGGATCAAGCTTGTAAACTCTCATGCCGAGTGCTCTTATTTATGCAGAGTTTGATTGGTCTCAGCCTCCCAGAGACACCTGAAGGGGATGCTGAGATAAGCCAGCCTTGGATTCCTGCTGCATCCCTTACAGCAAAACACAGAGCAAAATGAAGCATTAATTTGGAAACCTTCAGGAGAGTGAAGCAGAATAGATTCACTTGTCAGTAATGTCCATACTGATTAATATAAATGCACGTGGCAGCCAATATCAGAGCGTGCTATGTGGATTTATTTACATAATTATTTGAGAACTCGCCCTCCCCTCCTTGACTTTGATGCTTGGTACATATTTATTTACACAACACTGCACTGCCAAACAAGCCAAATGTTTTCCAGAAAGACATCAGAAGAATTACAATTGTTTGAGCAGTGGTTATTTCAGGATGATAAAAAACAAACTCAACTCAAATCCATTTAGCAACTGAAGTGCTTTCCTCGGATGACAAACAATGCTGCTGCTGTCCTTGCCTTGGTCACTGACCTTGAGTGGCTCTGAAGTCACCAAGGCAGCAGAGGGAAAAACTGTTGTAGGTGCAGCTCAGGCAGAAAACAACTGTGGTGTTCAGCAAGGTGGGGACAAAGTCTCAGACGTGTCCCAAAATATTACAGGGAATAGAGAGATGAAAGCTGAGTGGCTTGTAAGGATCTGTATTGTTGCCAGAGGTCACCTGCACATCTTCTGGACCCAGCAAGGTGCACAGAGGCCTAATTTCTATCAGTGCATATATAGATATGAAAAACACCCCACTACAAGACACCAGCAGACATCACTACTTATTTTTGCTTCTTGACACCTTATCAAATCAGACCACAAGTGTCACCTGCTGATAAGGGGACATGCTGTACATTGCCCTTTATGCATCCTCATCACACACCCTGATGGGATGGCAGAAACTCTCAGGGATCACAGCATCACTCTCAGAGCACATCAAACCTAAACCCACCTTTGCCCAACAAAAATCCAGTGTGAACATACCCCTGTTGCATTCCTGAGATGACAGTAAGAGTTGCACCCAGCCAGCAATCACTTGATATTTCATTATTTTTTATAACATTTCTCATTATTTCGCTGAAATTAAAATAAAATAAGAAAAACTTCTCTCACAAGTTAAATCAAATATAAGGGAAAAAGTTAACTAAGCTTTCCAGAACTTCCCAAGGTATCAGTTGGAGTTTTTGGCAGGGGGGACTCCGGTTTTACATTCATCTGGACACAACATGTTTTTTTTTCCAGATCCTAATAGAGCACTAGAGTTACTCAGCACACAAACAATGCCTGTTGTTTTGGAGCTGATTTCTTAGCCTATCCTGTGTGTTCCTGTTTACAAACAGTGGCTGCAACATGCAGAAAATCTGCTGGCAACTGGACTGCCCCCACTGAACTCCATGGGCAGCCCCCATGGAATTTTCCATGTTGACACTGAGCGTCTGGAGTTGCAGAATCACAGGATGGGTCAGCTTGGAAGGGACCACAGTGGGGCATCTGGTCCCACCTCCCTGCTCAGGCAGGGACATCCCAGAGGATTGTGTCCAGACAGCTCTGGAATATCCCCAGTGAGGAGACTCCACACCCTCTCTGGTCTCTGTTCAGTGCTCAGTCACTGCACAGAAAAGAAGTTCAGGTGGAACTTCCTGACCACCAATTCCTGCCTGTTTCCCTTGCCCTGCTGGGCACCCCCGAGCAGAGCCTGGTCCATCCTCTTGAAACCTTTGAAACAGCAGTAACTGAACCCAGAAAAGCCCAAATGATGGAAGGAGCTGAGAGGAGTAGGGGAGGTAACATTGCAAAGCTTTAAATAATTATAACAATTGTCACAACAACATGAGATTGTGGCAGATGCTTTAAACATGTTATTCAGTTTATACTGTGGAGCATATGTGTGACACTGGAGAAAAGACAACCAAGAAGGAGACCTCAAGATATCCAATCTACAGATAAAGACATCAAGAAGTAGGGAACAAAGCTATATCTATTTGCACAGGCTTGAAGTTTTACAGCCAAAAGTTTTTACTTCTATTTACAACAGCAGGAAGAATGACAAATTGGGGAAAGAAGCAGATTTTCCTCTTCTTTTTAAATCTGTGTGGCAAAAGGTATTGTAATGAATTGTCCATTAAGTATCCATCCAACATTACTCCAAATGTCACGATATGACAATGTTAGCTCAGGATCACGGGCCCAGAGTTGCATCTTCAGTTCAAATGAGAATAGAAATGCTCAAAAGCTGAGTGTGAAAAATCAGCCAAAATCACGAAGTTTTGCCTGGCTCAGGAGGGGGATCAAATTCATGTAAAAATTATAGTTCAAATTGGTTTCCACCCAAGATCATAAATCCACCTAGGTTTGCCAATAGGATTCTGACTGTCAGCAAATCTTTTCTTTTGGCAATGTGAGATAATTTCAAGAGCTTCAGAGTAAAACTCAGAGGGTTTGCCTGAGCCATTGTTCTTTGGGGGGAGAGAAAAGGGGGTGAGAGCCAAGGGCACCCCTGAGAACAATGAACACCCCAAAAACCTCCCCACACTGGGAATACAACAACAGGGAGATGGTCTTTGGGGCATCTCTTTTCCTGTGCAGCACATACTCCTGCCCAACAGGGGCCAAAGACCTTCAACATTTGTACTGAGGCTTCTCCTATCTCTGCTTCACCACTCACACCTCATCTCTGCAGGTTCTACAGGTGAATCAGCACCTGATTCCCAGAGGAATTAGAAAGCCACATTGTTTAACCTCCCTGAAGTCCAGTGGGTACAAATCATAGACTCACTTAGGCTGGAAAATACCTCCAAGATCATCAAGTCCAAGGGTGAACCCAACACCAATGTGATCAGCACTAAAGTGTGTCCCCAAGGGCCACATCCACGGCTCTTCCTGGGACAGCTGCCCTGAGCAGCCTGTTCCAATGCCATGCAGGGAATGGTGGAGCAAAATCCCATCCCCTAAATCCCACCAAGTGACTCTACTCAGAAAAATACACTGTCTGCCACCACTTCAACAGATGTGATGCATTCAGCCAGTGACACAGGCCAGACTCTCAGCAAAGGAAATACAGACAGGGCCAGTGGGGAGACACTGGTGTTGGAAATGAAGGGATGATTAAACCAAAAGAAAAAAATCACTTCTCAGAGCTGCAGGGATTCGTTCTCTTGCCTGGAGTGTGTGGAGGCTCAGGGAAGCAGCAATCACAGTAGTATTCTTTCCTGATAAGTGCAAAGGGCCCTCTCATATTTCTCCTTCTTTCTGCAGTTTAATACACGGGGGCTGAGGCTGTGACCGTGACCTCAGCTGTCTTCCAATGCTCCCACCCTGGGGAAGCCCCACGCTTATCGTTTAAGCGAGTATTAAGTCTGCACACAGCTCTGTGCATTGAGAAAAATCCCAGCACACATTTCTCCTCTTCCACCCAATGCAGAACGAGGATTGATTTTGCTCCAAGCAAGGAGGAGCATTTGGAATATAATGAAGTTGGAAAGGGTGGAGTGGGAGTACAAAGGGATGAGTCCAAGCTCAGCATGACAAATGGTATACAGGACCACTTGGTTTTATTATACACTATCAAATATCCCCAACTTAAACAGCAGAGCTATTAAGCATGCCAATGTATATATTTACATTGCCTGAAATGTGCACAACCCTGTGCAAAAATTAGAGTGCAACTGTTATGATCAAGCCATTAGAGAAAACAAAATCAATCCAAAGCATAGACCAGCTTTGCTAACGAGCTCCCTCCTTTGCTGCCTCCCCTTTCCTCAGAAACTTTGCAGCAGAGCAAACCTTTTCTGACCTCACAATGAAGGAACTTTCACAGGAAGCCTTAAGTACTAATTGTAATGGTACTTCACCTAGTTAAAATGGAAATAAAAGAGCAGTCATGAAGATAGAGGTATGAACCAGCATCAGGGGCAAGAGGGAAGTTAATTCTCTTTGTATTGATATAAAGGTAGACTTTGTGGATTATTTTAGCAGTGGACACGTCCTACCTGCCTCCTCTCTGTAACTCAGAATGATTTCTCTCTTGTTGTTAGCTCTGGGCAGAAAAGTTTCCCAGGATTTCTTCCCCCCACCATGCCCAAGTCTGACCAAAAAAAAGTTGAAACTGCACAAAGTTTCTGTGGAGCAAAAAGCTAACGAGGAAAGGGAGAAAAAGCAGTTTGGGTAAAATGGAATGCTCTCCTTTTAAAGTTTAAAGATATCCTGTTTTGCTTTAGATCGCTTTTACTTGATGTCTCTTTCTCTATATTTAGCTTAATTTCAGCTATTATATAATTTAAAATTCTTTGTTGTTGGATAAAAGAGTATCTATAAAAAACAGAGCCCTTCTCATGAGAAATTTGGAAAAATCCAGATTATTCCTGTCCGTGAAGATATTAATATTTTTACTGAAAATTTTCCAAGCCAGCTCTGCCTCTTTAGGCAGAGGGAAAGCTCTTCATAAGCTCAGTTTTGCAGCCTACGTGACCTTTCAGCTTTTGATAGCTTTTATTTGCATTAAGTTATTCAAACAATGTAAACCAGTGGCTTATCAATAAAACACTCTCCAAAGGGTTTTAGGCTCACCTGCAGCGCTGGAGACCTGCATCAGACACCTGGGGAAGCTCCAGCCAGCCAGCCCTTCCCTGGACAGTGCTCTGGAGTGTCAGTCCTGTGAGGGGCAGCTGAGGGAGCTGGGGGGGCTCAGCCTGGAGAAAAGGAGGCTCAGGGGGGACCTTCTGGCTCAGCAACTCCCTGACAGGAGGGGGAGCTGAGGGGGGTTGGGCTCTGCTCCCGGGGAACAGGGACAGGAGGGGAGGAAACAGCCTCAGGATGTGCCAGAGGAAGGGTAGGTTGGACATCAGAAGGAATTTCTCCATGGAAAGGTGGTCAGGCACTGGAAGGGGCTGCCCAGGGAGGTTTGGAGTCCCCATTCCTGGAGGTGTCCAAATGACATGTGAATGTGGCACTCAATGACATCACAGAACCACAGAATGTCCTGAGCTGGAAGGGACCTTCAAGGATCATCAAAGTCCAGCTCCTGGCCCTGCACAGAGGCCCCCAATAATCCCACCATGTGCCTGAAGACATTGCCCAAATGCTTCCTGACCTGTCAGGCTTGGTGCTGCAGTGCCATGCTCTGGTTGACAAAGTGGTGATCTCTCAAAGGTTGGATTCCATGTTCTTGGGGGTCTTTTCCAGTCTGAAAGACCACCAGCCTTGTGTAGGATGCTGGCAGATTGTCTGTCCCCTGACAAGGGTGTTGAGACCTTCACACAACAGAACCTGCTCTGTGCCTGACAGAGCAGCCCAGGGGACAGGAACAGCCAGGGCAGAGAGAGAAGAATGAGCAATTTTAAAGGTAAGACCAGAAAAGGAAACCTCTTCTCGATCAGAAGATGGTTTAAAGGAAGAGGCAAGTGCTTGATAAAGAGACCTTGCAAGCTCCTGTCTGATTACAGCTTGAACAACACAACTGAAGACATCCTGGGCAGATTCTCAGCAGACAGAAATGGGCATTCTCTGATTTATATCTCCTGAGGGTCCACTTCTCCTCTACTATCATGTCAGCAGGGATATATAAAAATCTAATGTAAAGAGTAAATTTCCATGGCATTTTTATCTGGAAGGACCCCCATGGAATATGTTTCGCATTTTGCCATCAAAATGTTGTTGCCGCAAAGGTCAAGTGAAGCAGGTCCTGAGGAACAGCAAAATAGATTAAGTTTATCATATCCACTTGAAATTGCACATGGCACAAACACAGTTTATGCTTTCTAGAACTCAGCTGGTACATTGGAACTAAGTCTTAGACATTTCTAAAGCCTATTCTGGAAAGCAGAAGTAGAATTTTAATTTTATGCATTTCCAAGGTAACTTCTACTGTCCACTCTCTGTTCATAGAGCATCAAACCATGAAGAAAAAAAATGTTTTGCTGCTCAGTAACTCCTGCTCACCTCATCCCATTCATAGCTCATGCTGCAAACATCTCCTGTCCAAGTTCTCCACTGGCCATGGTTCAGACTCATGTGCAAGCTCTGCAAAACAAAACACGTTTTCTCCTGGCTACATCTCTATGCCAGCAGATGTTTAAGCTGAGATTTTCAAGATGCATAAGGACTTCTGGGTATGCAATCCCTCATGTCAAAATCCCTTGCTTCCTAAAGCAAGCCTTTGAGCCCTGGAATCACATACTGTCCAGAAAAAGAGGTATCCAGTGCATTTTAAGGACAAGGTGTTTTTATCTGAAACTCTAAATCATCTTTCCACAGCAGTGAATTACTGAAACTGTTATTGAGCAGTTCCTGAGACGAAGCAGAGGCCTGACCTCCACAGACCATGAATTCAGCCCAATGAGGTCAACTCAGAATCACTTGCACCCTTTGCATTCTCACAGCTCTTTGGGAAACCCTGCTAGAAGAACCCCACAATGTGTCAGTAAATGGTACAGGAATTCAGGCTATAAAGGAATATCAGATTATTTCATCTGACCATTATCTTTGATGAGTTCAGCTGCTGGAGAAGGGCCTGCAATCAGAGGTGCATTGAGAAGGGCTGCAGGGCTCCTAGCCCTCCTGGCAGTATTTCCTTCACTTAAAAACTTCCCACTCTTTAATTTTCTTTAACTTCATGGGTCATTTCCATCTATTCCACCTATTCCCCAAGGTTATCTAACAAGCTGCTGTCCCTATTTCTGATATATTAACATTAAAATATAAAATCAAGCAAAATTACTTATCATAACAACGAACAGAAGTAGAAGGAGATGATGATTTATATTTGGCACATTAGTGTTTCTATAGGAGACTTTAGGCCTATTTTTCTGCAGAGTGAAAAATGTTCTGTGTCTGCAAAACCAGTTAAAATTCTGTTTTCAGTAAGTTCATAAACCTAAACAACACTAGACAATGTTTGACTCCTATTTTTTGGCATTTCTTTTGGATTTTTCATGGATTTAAAGGTGAGGAGCAAATTAGCCATTAAGCCATCCATCCTGAGCAGCCATCATTTATCTCTTGCACCAGACCTTGGCCACAAATAATTTATTGAGAGCCAGGTTAGGGTAGAAAGAAAATGTCCTGATATAACCTGAGCACAGAAATCATTTAGGTAACTGCAGCAGTAGTTTGAAAATTTAACCTTTTCCCAAATATCTGAAAGTCTGGCATTGCAAGGACCTGACTGCAAGATACAGAGTTCTTTGAGATATTGCAAATATGGTTTCCTAAATTATATTTTCACACCAATCTGAGTCCTACTAGTGATATATCTAACTCAAAAGAACTGGCACTAATAGGCCAACACTTTGATCCAGCTTAGCCCTTATTACAGCATTTTGTCTATAAAGTATTTATAGAGTTAAGTTCTAATAAATGTTTAATTACTGCCTAAAATTAAGCTAAACCAGTTATTTCACAGCTCTCAGCTGCTATTAATATTCATACCAGAGCTCTGTGATTAATGCATGCAGGGTTTTTATGACCTTTAATTCAAATTCCGAATCACTGTTTGATTTGGCCATTGTTAACATATTTTTTTGTTGGCTACTCACAGATTGTTTTACAGTTTTGAAAGCATTTGAGAAACACTGGTTCTCTGTGCAGAACAACTCTATTTAATTAGTCCTCTTTTAAGAATGTAGTCTGCTTAAATTCTGAAGTGTCTGAAAGGCAACAAGGGACAATGATTGTTATTGCATAACGTTTCTTTCACCTCAGTGCTAGAAATCAATCTGATCAGGATTTTCACGATGCTAAGTACTGTATAAATACATAATACATGAAGGTCCACCTCTCAAAGAACACATCTGCTGAAAGAAGACACATACATAATGTCTGCTGAGACAGCTCTGCCTTGGGCTGGTCTTGGCAGAGGCAAAGGACTGGTATTAAATTTGACTCCAAGCAGAAAGGGTGCATAGCACACATATTGGTTTATAAATATTCTAATACCTTAAATTGTAGTGCTGTCAGAGCAGTGACTGGACAGTTTACAGAGAATAAATGAAACAAACTGCCTTTCTTAAGAAGAACAACCCAGTCATCACAGCCCAAACCATTATTGCATTAGTTGGGGTGGAAGAGCAACAGCAAAGAATACCTTGGGCTAAACCAGCACAGCATCTGCATGATAATACATTGAGTGCTACATATTTTGTTAACAGATTATATATAAATATATAGTTATGCACAAAGAGTGACTCCTTAGAGATGCCCAGGCAAGTGCTATATGGCCCTTCTTCAAGGATCTGGCAAAGATCTTTCATCCAAATGCTGTCCATGTCTCACTGGTGCCCACCACGGTGCACCAACAATTCCATCACTCACAGACTGTGCTTTCCATGGACAGAACCTGTCTGAGGGGCCAAAAGGTTTCCCCAAAAAGCTCTGAAGGGAGAACTCCCCTGGAGAGCTGCACATCTGAGTCTGATCCCAAACTCCAGGGAAACCTGGAGGAGCTCTGCATCACCAGCATGGAGGTGACAGTGCAAGCAGCCCTTCCCTCCAGCTCGCCATGAACATCCTGAAGGGTCACAGCTCAAGGAAAGAGAAGCTCTCCTTTCCATGGAGGGTGGCAAAGCACTGAAACAGAAGTGAAACATGGAGTCCCCCTCTCTGGAGACATTCTGGACATGTTCCTGTGTCACCTGCTTTGGCTGACCCTGCCTTGGCAGGGGAGTTGGACTGGGTGATTTCCAGAGGTCCCTTCCACATGGCTCCCATTCACCCCCTTCAGAGGAGGGACACCAAGATGATCAGAGGGAGGGAACACTGAGAGGAAAGGCTGAGGGAATTGGGATTGCTCAGCCTGGAGAGAGAGTCTACAAGAAAAGTGGAGAGAGACTATTGACAAAGGTCTGGAGTCACAGGACAAGGGGGAATGGCTTCAAACTCACAGAGAGTAAGGTTAGATGGGATATTGGGATGAAATCCTTCCCTCTGAGGGTGGGCAGGCCCTGGCCCAGGTTGCCCAGAGAAGCTGTGGCTGCCCCATCCCTGGAAATGTCCAAGACCAGGTTGGATGGGGCTTGGAGCAATCTGGGATAGTGGAAGGTGTCCTTGCCCATGGCAGAGGGTGGAACTGGATGAATTTTAAGGTTCCTTCCAACCCAAACTATTCCATGATTCTATGACTTTTGGGGTTTTGATCATTTCTTGTTTATACCACATTACAACCTGCTAGTTATGTAAGGAAATAAGTGATCCTTTCGAAGCAGCTTTTTTGTTGTTGTTGTTAGTCTTGTGGTTTTTCCAAGAGAAAATGCAGATGTCAATATCTATATGAAATATAAGTTCCTGAAACACAAAGCAGTGCACTTGCAGGAACAGCGTAGGAGGAACTGTGAGAAACTATGTCACCACATTGCTCTCTGGTTTTGGGCAGTTCCAAGTTCCCCTCCCAATTTTTGTTTCAATTCTAAGCATTTTAAGACTCTCAACATCAGATGAAAACAATACTCAGCATACCAAAGGCCAGATTCCCATCTGGGACTTCATGATATTGTAATAATCATCTTAATACTGAGCAATATTTTAACACAGAAACTCAGCACGATGGATCTTTCCCCATCCCTTGAGGTAGCGAGGCTTACAGATAAGAGAAACATGGGAATTTAACTCTTCAAATGTCTCATTAAAGAAGTAATTTATAGTCTCTCATTAGAGAAAGTGATTTTGTTTTAAATTGTTACACATGAGAAAAAGCCAACTATGAGTAAAGAAATTATGGAGGGTTGTGTTTGCTCCTTTATCCACCAGCTCCGAGTGGGATTAAGTTGCCTTGATACAGATTCAAATTTAATTTCGGAAGAATGCATCATATTTCTCTGAGCAATACCAATCTGTAAAAAAAATAAATTATAATAAGCAAAAAGGATATAAAAATATGATATCAGATATGACTGTCTCCACTTCAGCTGAATGACTTTATTGTTGGTCAGAAAAAGAAGTGAATTATTTCTCTATCCTCTGAACTTCTGACTCTGATACATTTCCATCACTGCAAATGGATGGAGCTCTGGCTGAGTCCATCTGCCTCCCTTCTTGGAAAATGCTGAGGTTTTGATCAGGACTACAATGACAGCAAGTTTGTTGGTGCTATTTATTCAATCAAGTCAAATAGTCCCTCCATAGCCATAAATATGACCAGATTCTGTGAAAAAGTCTTGACTAGTTTAGCAGATGATTGGCACTTTTCACCACTACAAAAAATAATTTAAGAAAAAAAAAAATGTATTGTCACAGTAATTATACTTCTTGTTTGCTACTGTTTAAGTGAATAATGACACTTCTTCATGTTTAGAAATATTCATATTATTCTTTCCCAGCATTTGTTCAGGCTTGGACTCAGTTCATGATACAGTTCAGCAGCCTCGAAGAACTGCAACTAAAACAATTTACATTTGAAATTGCCCTGTTTGAAGTATCTGCAGCATGTCCTTGGTCCTGCTTCCTCAAGTTAAAAATTACACTGGAGATTGATTTTGTATGGGGCTTTTTAGTTCACTTGAGGACAGGATTTATTCCCTATTCCTGATTATTCCTGCCACAAACTCCTTTGCTCCAGGAGCTACCTGAGTGGAACTTGTCTATCCCACAGAAAATGCAACTCCATTACTGTTCTCTGCTAAAGGGTATTAGTTTAAGCCAAGTAATTCCTGTTTTTAGTTTTCCCTTCACAGTTATGGCCTGAAGCCTTTGCACATAATTTCAATTTCTACTAACAGCTCAAACTGTGCCCATCACAAGTGTGGCTGTTTCAGAAACAGAATCGCTGTGGAATTCAGTAAATTAGGATTAATTTCTTTTGCCTAAGAGAAGCAATAATTTCACCAGACAATGCCTGTAACTTACTTTTTCCCACCCCCCATATGCCATGGAAAAAGTCACTCAGTTATAACAGCTCAAGTCCCCTCCTAAATTCGGATACAATGACCCAAAATATTGGTCCTGGATGCCACTTTTCACAAGCAACATTTCCACATCACCGATGGCTTTTCTATTTGAGTCTCACATCACCGGTGGCTTTTGTTTATTCAGACTAAAGAGCAAGGCTCTGAAACAGATAAAAACTAAAAAGACACCAATTTTCAGATTCAAACCCACCCCTGCTGCAGGGTTGGACAAAGACTGTCCTTGTTGTCTGCACTAGTATAACAGATTGCTGTTTATTTTCCAACAAACATGCAGCATTCTCGGGGAAGAAAAAATAAGAATTCTTAGCTCCCAGTGTACTCAGGTCACTACAGGTTATTGCAGAGTGAAGTTTGTATCATAGCAGAAATTACTGACATTATTTTCCAGATTAAACAAGTTTTCTGTTGAATGGTGGTGGTGCTGGGTTGATGGTTGGACTTGATGAACTTAAAGGTCTTTCCAAGCTTAATGATTCTGTGATTCTAAAATGCTTTTCCAAACACAACTGTTTTATTTTGTGGAAAAATCATTGGCACTGTTGAATGTTTTCACTGTGAATAATTGCAGCTTCAGTTCCTTGAAGTCAAAGTGCAGACCTTTTCAAGATTTCATGATGCTCATTTTAGGTTGTTTTACTTTTACCTGCTTTGGCTCCTCCTTAGGTTTTGTGACAAGTGTGATACAAGATCCACACACAGGCTGTGATCACTGCTGAGATGCTGAAGTATCTGCACAAGGGGGTGCACAAGAGATAAAAACTGACCTCCAAGGGCAGGAGGGAACAGGCAGGTATGTGTAGAAAAGAGAGGACTCTCTATTCAGTTCTCACACACCTCTGAAATAATTTGGTGGGTAAAGACACTGAAAGCTGAGAGAGAGAATCATAGAATGGCTGGAAGGGAACTTAAATTTCCTCCAGTTCCACCCCCTGCCATGGCCAGGGACACCTTCCACTAGCCCAGGTTGCTCCAACCCGGCCTTGGACACTTCCAGGGATGGGGCAGCCACAACTTCTCTGGGCAACCTGTGCCAGGGCCTGCCCACCCTCACATGGAAGAATTTCTTCCTAATATCTAACCTAAACCTCCTCTTTCAGTTTGAAGCCACTCCTGAGCCACATAAATAGTCTCTCTCCATCTTTCTTTAGACTCCCTTCAGGTACTGGAAGGCTGAAATTATGTCACACTGAAGCCTCTTCTTCTCCAGGCTGAATAATCCAAATTCTCTCAGCCTTTCTTCATAGTGTTCCATCCCTTTAATCAGCTTGGTTTCCCTCCTCTGAAGGTACTGGGTGGTGGATGTAAGCTACATATATGACCAATATATATTAAAAAGCAATGACATCGGCAGCCTGTCTGTCAGAACGAGCACAAACCTCAGGTTAGGATTCCCCAGAACAGAGTTTCGTATCACACACAAAAACCATGCAGCTCTCAGCACTCAAAATGCAAGTTTCAGTACGTTTTACTAAAGCATGTGAAGAAAAAAGCTACTGTCAGAGTTGCCCGGTCAGCTCAGAGTGCCAGGAGCTCTGGAGACACAGGCTGGCAGGAGCCAAGGGCTCTGGCCCATCACTGCAGCAGCAGCACACCCAGCCTGCAGGCTCCTGGCCCTTCCACAGGACAATTGCTCAGCAAAACAGGGCACAGCTCGTGAGGGGAATGGGAATATTTGAACTGACAACACCCTCCAGAGCTGTGAAACCAGACTGGGTTTAGCCAGCCAAGGCCAGACTGCCTGGCCTTTGCTGGCCCTGACCCTGGGGATGCTTCAGCCCCTCATATGTGAGCAGATGCAGCAGCTGAGGCAACAAGGAGGGAAAAACCCCAAAGAGCCTGACAGGATAGAGAATGTGTGTCTGTCTCTCTGCAACAAGGCAGGAAACTGCCCCTCAAAGCTTTACCCCCTCTCCTGAGCAAATAGCCCCCAGAACGTGGCAGGGCTGCAGCTTCCCTGGGCTCTGCATTCCTGGCTCAGGGAGAATTCACTGCGAACAAAACATCCATCAGGAACAAACCCTCCCGGTGCTCCGAATAGGACTTTTCTCCCTCTTGCTGCTTTGCACTCTCTCTCTCCCTCCCTTTCTTACTTTCAGAAACAGAGTATGTATTTTTAATAACACAGATTTCTAAAGAACTGAGTACGCAACATTTCTTTCCCCCCCTGGGAAGGCAGCAACTGTGCCGACACGAAGGAGGACGCCTTTGAAATCCATCTGCCGGGAGAGGCAAATCGCAGTTACATTGACCATAAATGCAGCGATTATGTCCTGGGGCTGAGCATTAGTGCTCACCTGAACAGGCTGTGCACGGCAGGGATGGCGTGACTGCAGAAAAAGCCCCACTTCTGCAGCAAACTGCGCTCGGGGGGGCCACAGAGCTATGAATGTTTCATCTCCCCCTGGCCCCGCAGGAGAGGAGCCACACGAAGGAGCTGCGGGCAGGAACCGCGCTGTGCATCTGTAAATGAGCAGCACGTTCAAACCCTCTCCTGCCCCAGAGGGATCCACACCAAACCAGTCACAAAACAGCGAGGAAATGTGCTGTTGTTGAACCCCTGAGCTTATGGGATGGCTTCGGTGTGGAGAGGGATGCCAAAGACATAAATTTCATGTTACAAAGTCTAAAGCTTGACCTGGAGATTATGAAGGTCAGTGGAAAACCTTGCACTGATCTCTGAATTTTGGTCCAGGTACACAAAGTCTCAACTACCCTTACTATCATTTATTTTTGCCTTTGCAACTTAGTGTATATAATTGAAACTGTAGTTGTTGGGCTCTCATGACCTTCCTCTACTGAAATCCCAGGATGTTTTAGTAGAAAAAATGGCCTCCAAATTTTCAAAGAGTGTAAGACTGTAGGAAAAACAAAAAGTTGAAACTTCTACCCAGGATAAAAACAAGAAAACTAGGGGAAAAAAATAGACATTAATACTAAAAATGCCCATTCTTTAACAAAGAAAACACAAGAGAAAAAACAAAACCAAACCAACAAACCCAAAGAAAACAAACCAATATTTTTCTCTGGTATTTGGCAAAGCAATTTGTTTCAAAGGTTCTCCTAAAGCATTCTCATACTTTGACACTTCATACTATAGATATTGGCTCAGTGCTTCGATTCCAGAAAAATAGGCTTAGAACACCTTTTAGCACATCATTAATCCTGATCAGAAAAGGACAAATTAGACAAGTTACTGGGGAAGACTCCAGTAAACAGATTGAAAAGCCTCACTCAGCTGAGATTTCAGCCCAGCCACTTGGGTACCAAAGGAGAACACGCAGCACTTGTTTGGCTTAAAAATAAATAAATATTTTTCTTCAGGAAAGAAAATCAGATAAATAGATACAGTCTGTGCAGAATTCAACCCTCAATTTGAAAAGACAGGAAGTAGGAAATGGGTGGGAAGAGATAGATAATTCTATACAAACAAAAATATATGTCAAGTGGCCAGAAAAAAGTTCTGAGCTGAGATAGGAACCAAGGGCCAAATCCTCGGCAGAGATAAATCAGCCCAGTCCCATCAAAATCAAGAGAGACACAGCTCTTTGCACCAGCTGCCAATCTCATCCACCAACCAGACTCTCAACCAACTTGCATTTTGGGTCCTACAAAAAATTTCCTCTTGGAGTATAAAGCCTGTATTTATCCATTGGCCTTAGAAAGTATGCACAGCTGTGACATAAGTAACCCCTGCTCTGTTTTTAAATGTATGCAAACATAAAACGAAGAAGAAAAACGACATTAAAATAATGTTAAGGATTTGGCTCGGGGCCATCAAAGCTAGGACATTCCAAGTTAAAGCTGAAACGACATCCTTAACCTTAAGTCACCCCATTGTGCCTGGGTATTGCAGCTGCTGAAAGGGGAAAATCAGAGCGGTTACGGTCTGGCGTGTGAATGAGAGCTGAGGGACTCTTAAATCCAGGATTATTTGGCTGCCGCACACCACGCACTGGATCCACGTGCTAGCAATCCTTATGCAATCTTTGCCGGGAGAGGGGGGAAAAAACAACACCCCTCAAGGCTGAGTCTGAGAAAGCAGAAAGGCCACTTTTTTTTAATTAATGCAAGATCTGTAGCTGTGTTTGGGGAGGGTGTGAGGAGCAACATCCATCTGAGCCACTGACCCAGAGTACCTGTGATGGAGGCATGGACAGGGAACCTCCGTGCACCAGCTGATTCTAGGGAAACAGCAGGTGAATCCTTCTCCATCCCGTTATTTTTCAGCCCAGAATGTCTCAGAAAAGGCTCTTTCTGATGAAAAAATTAACTTCCCAGCAATTTTTTCATTCTGAGTTTCAGTGCCCCAACGCCACATTTCCTGAAAGTCAAAACTGCTGTTTGTTTCCAAAAGGAACATTGAGGCATTGGACACACTGGGGATTTGCTTGAACCGGGTTTTTGTTTTCTAGACAGTTACTAGACTGGGCATAAACTCCTTCTCCTTTCTTTTTTTCTTTTTTTTTTTTTTTTTACCAGTGCATCTTTCCCTTCTCTCTCCACTCCTAAAATGGCAGAAATTAAGACAGAAAACAGGAAAAGTGATACTGTAAGAAATCAAAGACTACAACACAGAAATCCTTCAAGTCCAAACTTAGTCAATGTCTCAAGAAAGCTGGAAGCTGTAGATAAAAGCAACTGTAAAAAACCTCTTGTACATGAACATCTGCATGCAAATAAATAGCAATACCTAAATATTTGTAGTTTAGCCTAATATTTGCTTCATGTAAGCAATAAACAACTGGGGCAAAGCTGATCAAGATAGACTTCATTTTTTTTTTTTTAAGAAGTCCAGATATTCCTTGAGTTAAAATAGTGGGTGAATTGTCAGGGCTACCAAAACTCTCTCCAGCCCTGCAGTTCTCTGGCCACATGCACACACATTCCTATGGGTGTAGCACATCCAAAACTGGAAAGGTGACACTGGAACAAGTTGCCCAGAGAAGCTGTGGCTGCTCCATCCCTGGCAGGGTCCAAGGCCAGGTTGGACAGGGCTTGGAACAACCTGGGCTAGTGGAAGGTGTCCCTGCCCATGGCAGGGGGTGGAACGAGATGATATTTAAAGTCCCTTCCAACCCAAACCAGTCTGGGATTTCATGAAATTAGAGTCACTTACAGAATTTGGAAAGCCCAGGTGTCTCCATCTGTCCTGCAAGGAACAAGCCATGGTTAAGATACCTTTCAAGTGACCCCAAGACATAGCTCTGGTGATTTTCTGCATGAGATTGACAGCCAAATGGAACCAAAATCCTCACAGCTCCTATTGGGCTACATTTTCACTTAGGACTAGTTTGTTCACTGAGAAGATTTATGCAGACTCTCCTCCACCTCCTCACTATTCTCCCTTCCCTGTCTCTCTCTGCTACTGCAGAGAAACACTTCATTTCAATAGGAAGGTAGTGGAATGGCACAAGGATAGATTGCAGTAATAATTTAATCACAAAAAACAAGCTCCGTTGGAAAATACTGATGAGTGGTCATATTTAACAGCCTGGCTATTATGCTTGATTAAAGTAGAGTGCAAAAGTATTAATTAATTGGGCTAGTTACATAGACAGCTTTATGTCCTGCAGCAATTCATGTAATAACAAATTGATTTTTAGCTAAGCGAGACACTGCAGGCTGAAGAAAGGAGGGACTAGAAATAGTGCCTGAATGCATTAAGTAACTTGAGTCTGAAGTTATAATGTATGTGTGGCATAAAATGCTGGGGAGAAACAGAGAACAGTTTCTTCAGTGGGGGAATGAAAGCAAATTCATTTAGTGCCCTTTGACTGTTTAAATTCCTCCATTTCACATTCATGTGATTTCGCTCTTGCCAATACTCCAATACTGGACAGACTTCAATATTAAAACCCCCTAAAATAAATTTACAATACAGCGACAAGTTAAAGAAGCTTTTCTATGGAAATGCCTCCAGCTGAAATAAGGGACAGCTGGATTTCAGTCCTACAGAGAACTGCACAACCCAAGTCACATCCAAAAATAACAGCACCTTCTACCACCCTTCACAAGCAGAGCCAGAAATAAAGATTATATAGATAGAAATTTGGTTCAGGTCCCTAAATCGAGTCTAATGGGCTTGTACTATGATTTCAGGGGGATCCTCATGGCTGTGGGATCTTGTGGTGGGGCTGCCATGCAGAGACCCCAGAAGAGGCTGATTCCTGCACACAGGTCTCCTGTGCCAGGATATCTAATGGGTATGTGGGTGGTGTGAGACTAGCACACCTACAGTTTGGGATAGTGCCACATTTATGCCCCAGTGCAAGTCCCTGGCCAGCTGTTAAACTCAGCATCAGCCTCTGGACTCCGACCCTTGAGAGCAGCTTGGAGAATAACCCACCACATCTGAAAGGTGGGAGGTGGGTAAGGAACGATGAGGAAAGGTTCAGGATTCTGCAGCACTGATATTACAGGAAGCAAGAAGATGAGAACAGATAAGCATGCCCAGGGCAGAAGGTAGCTGCCTTCCTGCCTCACTGATATCCCCCCCAAACCTTCCTCTGCTTCCCATCAGGATATAGCTTTTTTTTTGAGGTGAAACAAAGAACACTGAGAGGCCACAGAGAAAAGCAAGGGGTTTCAGAAGAAAGCGAGCACTCATGTGAAAACTGTCACAGCTACTTAGGAAATTGAAAATGTTTTCCATCCTTGCCTGAATGATGATTTCCAGATTTTAATTATTTCCCGATTGTCTCTGAGAAGGATACATGGCTACCGACCTCATTTGGGCCTGAGGAAATAAGACTGTCAACATTACAGAGTAGATCTGATCAGATTAAGAGATATTCGGGATATTGAACATAAGAATTTGACAAGCAAGCTAGAACAGTGGATATGTTTGGATATGTGCAAAACCCCAGAGTATTTCTGCAAGCTCATACCCACTTCTCTGGGCTGCCTGCACTGAGTTATGAGAACAAACAGTTTCAGTATATTTTCCTCTGTACTTAAACTCTTTTCTCTATTTCTACTCCCAGCAACAGATGGTTTCAAATAATCTGAGTGGAGCTGAGCATTAGCAAAATGAAAGAACAAGAGAGAGCCTTGAGTTATATTAACCTAGAAATGGGTCTCAGGCATAACTATAGAGAGAGGGAAAACCAAGGTCAGTAAATTGTGGCTGAGCTGGACCAAGCTCAAAGGAGAAGGACCAGGATGGTAACAGACCATACATCAGAGCACATCAAGTACAAAGAGCAGTGGGGAAGGCTGAGCTTACCCTGCCTGGGGGTTAAAGGAACATCTTGTCAGCCTTCAAGCCCCTCACAGGGGAGTAATGAGAAATGGAATCAACCTCTTCTTAGAGATGCACAAAGAGCAAGAGGAAACACACGGGCTGCAAGAGAAATCCCAGCTAGAAAAGGGGGAAAACAACTGTAAGACCAAGTAGTGGAACAAATTTCCCCATCCTTAAAGTTAACCAAATTCCAACTCTACAAAGTCCTAAGCAACTCCATCTAACTCCAAGCTCAGCCCTGCTGTGAGCAGGAGGGCTGGGCCAGATGTCCCTCTTCACACCAGCCTAGTTATTGTGTATTTCATCTTCTATTGAGACTGTTTTCCTTAAGAAGGAGTCAGTCTTTTAGCAACAGAAATGAATTTTTAAAATGCTTTGAGTTGAATACAACACAATTGAGTACAAAAGCCCCAATCCCTTTTGATGTCTCTTGGTGTACAGCAGTGCCTCTGATGGCGAGTACACTGAACAGAACCTCCTGTGAAATAAGAATACTCTTTCTAGTGGAATTTGATGCCTTTGATTTGCTGATATGGACAGGACGAACAAAAGCAATTGAGAAGAGATTGGCAGAGAAACTCAACTTTCACATGTGCTCCACAATGGCACAGTGGTTAGTTCAGATCCTCTCTGAACAGCGGCAGCACAAAGTCCAAACTGCATGGGCAGGCACTGGCTTAACTTCAACTGCAATCAGCCACAAAGGGAGGACATTTACTGAGTAAATGAACATTTCTGGTGGCTCAGCATCTGATGAGTTTGATCAGAAAGCAAACAGTAAAGCTTCTGTCCTCGAGGCTGGCCCGCAGTAAGCTTTCCCATGGAGCTGTGATGTTATATATAACGTCCTGAGCAGAAAGGAATGCGGGGCTCGGTGTGCATTGCACAACCCCTGCTCCCTACACCCTCCTCCTCAAGCAAGGCATTCATTCCCCAGAGGAATTTTCCAGTCTGAAGAGCAAAACAAGCCAAGAATGTGTTAAAACAGGTGTTTCAATCAGCTCTGGGTACAATCTTAGTACAACTGAGGTTAAAAATATTTGGGAATGATGTAATATAAAGATAATAAGTTCTTGCTGTATATTCCCCTCCACCCAGAGTGTAAGACTGTCTGTGTGGAGGTTCTCAGTTCTCTCTCTCTCCACAAAGCACAAACTCAGGTTCAAGGGCCAACATCAGCTTTGACTTCTGCCATATCAGGCCAGACCTGCCCAGGCTGATGAAGAATCAACAGCAAGTCCAGACTTTGAAGGAAGAAGAAACTTTGTGGTAACATAGCTCTGTTTGGGTCCACTCCTGTGGTGGGTGTTTACACCAAAAGAAGTAAGCAATAACCAAATTAGTATTTAGAGTTGGAAAGCTGTTTCATTGGCAGGGAACAAGGAGGCAAACAAACACACCATGCCATGCATTTCCAGCCCCTGCATGCTTTAATTTCACCAGCCATCCATGCTCCTTAAATGAAAACTGATGTTCTTTCTGCAGTCCCACTTGTTATGCTGCAGAGAAGAGGGGCTGCTCACTTCCCTGTTAACATGCCAGTGTGCAGTAACACACATTTCTCTAGCTGCTAAGAAATCCTAACAGTGCCTGAGGGATAATCCCTCTGGATGCAACTCAGGGAGAATAAGAGCTCTTCATGTTCCCTCTAGCACTGGAGATGAAATCCTTGTGGGCTTGGTTTTTCTGGGGTGTGAAGTTTGCTGGCAAGTCCAAGTGTACCCCTCAATCAGTCCTGAGGTCCTACACACATCGTTACTGCTCTGTTGCCTTCATGATCTGAACTATTATGCGGCAAAGTGCTTAGGGAGACTCTCAGCACAAAAAGCACAATAGAAAGGCCTGTTCCAGCTGAATTGAAGGCTGTGAATAGACAGATCATTTCCATCCTGTATCCTGATTTCAAGAAAGACCAGACTGCTTCACTTGGAAAATATCACATCACTTTACATTCCACTCTCCCCAGCTATAAATCATTGTTTAAGACCTACCTGACTTAATTTTGGAAAGCATCCATCTCTCAGGCTCCACATCAGCAGCACCTTTTGTGCCAAACACCCCCAGGTGTTCTTATCAAATACTCACATTAACAGCTCAATTAATTATGAGTTAGCCAGATCAAACGGGCCAGTCTCCAGCTTGACAGGCATCTGATGTTCAGCTATCCTACCAATGCAAACTTTACAAAGTCAAGCAAATTAAAATTCCAGAGGGCTCAGATCAATACCACATTAAGATGCTGGGCTTATCTCCTCAGCTGAAAAGCTCATGAGAGAGTGTGTAGACTCTGTCAATTCATCTGTGGAATTAAAATGGAAGAACAATCCACTAGATCTTAACAGTTTGATGTGGTAGTAAAGGACACAAAGAAGTGCAAAACTCCATGAAGTCAACAGAAAGCAGTAAGTGGCTGGTGGTAGAAGAAGCATGCTTCAGAATGAGCAGAGGGATTAAAGTCCTTCCCAGCTGCTCAGTATCTCAGAGAATAAGACATTCAGGATTCTGCACTGAATTTTGGCCACCCAGCTCTTCTCTTCTCTGCAAATCTCAGCTTAGAATAGAGGGAGAAGTTCCATGAAGAAGCTTTTCACCAGCTTTCTCCACCTAAGAAACACTCCTGGGGGCATTTCTCTCAATGTTCACCAAAGCTTCATGAATCAAATAGAGTCATCCACCTTCCCGGCCCATCCCATTCCCCCTCCAGGCTACTGATGCTGAAAAGGGATGCAACACAACACTGCTCTGAATTTAAGCTCTGTACATGAGCTGACACACAGACTTCTATTGCCTTGGGATCCTTAGAAACCCTCAATGTTCACATTATTTGGGATATCCTTATGTTTAGATAAGCAGCCAGATGAAAGCCACTATAATAATCCTGGATGCAAAGAAATGGAAAGAGAAACACACACTGAGATAGAAAACTAAAAGTCCTCAGCATTGCAGAGTTCCGGGTCTCAGACCTATTTGGAAGTTTCAGGATCTTATTCCAGCTCATGCTTTTAATTACTTGAGCTTTGTCAATTCAAATTTGTCAACTACAGATTGGTAGTTGACTAAGCCCTTATGCATTTATTTTGTTGTTGTTGTTGTTAATGACATAGGTTTTTATTTATTTAAAACTAAGGAACTGAGTCACAGATGCCACAGTAAGAGCTGTACTTAACATTTATGGCAAATAACATTTCCCAGTTTCCCAGCATTTTACAGGCAAAGACTAATCAATCTTCCCAGCATAGGTAGGAGATAAGAAAGCATTATCTTGGTAATGTATTATTGGTCAGATCTCACATGCTTAAGGGTACTGAGCAATATTCCTTCATTTCAGTCACTCCATCGAACTGCACTGAGAAAAATCCTGGGGGAAATCACAAGTGTTTCCACATTTCCATAATCTGTTACATTATTTGTACTGTACCTCTCAGCTGGCACAAAGTAAAGGCAGGGGTTTTGCAGGGAGGGGGAAAGACCCCGGTCTGGCTGTGGTTGGTGGGCAGAGACAGCAGCAGCTGGACTGCACCCTGTGGGGGCTGTTACTCCCTCATGGGCAACCTCCAGAGTGCTGCTCTGGGAACCACACTGCACATCTGGCAGAGACTGAGCAGGTGGGTGCATCCAAATAAGGACAGACCCCGGTTTTCCAAAGAGCACACCTGGCTTGCTCCCAGATAAGCTTACTGGGTAAGATCTCAAGATACAGCTCAATATCCCACCACTTCCAGCACTCCCTGTGAGGCAGTGCCAGCTGCACACGTGCTCCAGCTTCCACATGTCTGGGGATTAATACAGAGATCAACTTCTGTGCATCACTAATCTGTCCAGAAAACTGGAGGTGTTGAGGAACCATAGAATGCTTCGGGTTGTAAGACACCTTAAAGATCATCTCATTCCAACCCCAGTGCCATGGGTAGGGACACCTTCCACTAGCCCACGGTGCTCCAAGCCCCAGCCAACCTGGCCTTGGACACTTGCAGGGATGGGGCAGCCACAGCTTCTCTGGGCAACCTGTGCCAGAGCCTGCCCACCCTCCCAGGGAAGAATTTCTTACTAATCCCTAAGCAAACCTACTCTCTGTCAGTGGGAAGCCATTCCCCCTTGTCCTGTCCCTCCAGGCCCCTGTAAATAGTCTCTCTCCACCTTTCTTGTTAGCTCTAAGGCACTGGGGTTCATTGCTTTGACCAACATCATCCTTTTTGCTAATTCATAGGATTTTATGCTACTGCTGTTCTCTGTTTAAATGCAATCATATGGCAGAGCACTTTGTTGGATCTGGGTCTCCTGATTGACCCCTGCCATCACCAGCTGTGTGCTGGAATAACAGAGAATGAAACACAAAGGATGGAAACATCAAATGGGTCTAAGGTATTTTTTATGGCCAATTCTTGCCAAAAAACGTGGAAGCCCCACTGGGTCTCTTGGAAATCTCAGCTCAAAGATTGCACAGCAAGGCACAACAGAGGCAGCAAACCAGACTGGACCAGAGAAAGTTCCTCTGCCTAAGAGTCGATAGAGCAAAAGAAAAGATTGTCCACAGGGTGATTCAGAACTCTGGTGGGCCCTTAAATCTCATTTTAAAAGTACATTTATGACAGCAAAAGATAGTCACAAACATGCTAATTCCACCAGAGACATAAATTCTGGTTGCAAGAGGAAAATAAGTCAAGTGAAATGAAAATAAAAGGAAATAATTTTCTGTTAAGTTCAGCTTTTCCTCATTCTTGGTTGTTTGTTTTATGATGCATTGTCTGTTATGATCTTCCACTAAACCTCTACTTCATCCACAAGGGCTTTCCTGGTGGCTGAAAGGACTATGGTAATTGTTTTCCTCTTCCATTATCATTTATCTTTTATAAAGAGGTGTTAACTATGACACTTGCCTTTGAAGGGCAGTTTTTCTTCCTGAAAGCTTAGCTTCAGAATAATGGGAAAGATTAGCATACCTTTAAATTGTCTCATTTCTTTACAAAACCATGACAGATAAATGATACTTCACAGAGCCAATTCCCTCATTTTAAGCACTGCATTTAATTAAATGAACTGGAGCACCTACATTTCTTAAAGGATGCTTTTGAGTTTCTCAACTATAGGTTACTCTCAAGAGTCTCAATCCTCACTTTTCTGGTCCCTAAAACACAGTTCTGGAAGACATTCAGAGCATTTTACAAAGTCCAGAGTTAAAAAGGAAATTATCTATGCCTTTGTGAAAAGTACAAAGATCAAAAATCTTTTGCAAATGAAACAGGCAGGTTTTTTTTTCCTTTGCTACAGACGACTGTGATGACCAGAAATGTCTTTCCACACACACTCCTTTAAGTCTGTCATTTAATCAGAAACACCCATGATGAAATCTTTCTGAAATTACCTTTTTCTTTTCTATTTGGAGTTGTTTTGTTCTGTCTCAGGGAAGGGAAAATTGAAGTCGTACCACTTGAGCAGCAGCTCAGTGCAAACTGTAACTAGATATATCAGACTTGTAGGCAGTAAAGAGATGGGGATGTGCTTTACCCACGTAGCTGCTCCAAGGCAACTAAGCAACACATTTCCTTTCATAAATTTGAAATGCCCATGTCTAGTCAACACAAAGAACAATGCAAAATTATTTGTCACAATGACTCCTAAACATATAGAAAACTGTGAATGATAACCAGGGAGAAAAAAGAGGTGATAAATCAGAAGTTTCACATTGCATATTCTTATGGAAACACAAAGACAACCAAATTTATGTGCTCACAGACAAACACAAGTCACAATTTATATCACAGCAGGCTTTAAAAGACACATCATGCCAAAGTTCACTGCTAATAATTTTCTTGGATGGACATCATGAGGGTGAAAAGCAAAAAGCTCACATTTAGCACTGGGCGGTTTCAGAGACAGAACATGAACAATCTAAACAGGCAACGTCCTTTCCCTACCCCTTCCAAACCCATCTCCACGTCAGCACCTCTGAAGGTCATTTGGCACAGTAGGCCAAGTGTCCCTGACAGATGTATCATTGCCAAGTGGGCACTGTGTCACTCGGTGCATCTTTGTTTCTGCCTCACGGACATTGTGTTACAGTTCTAAGGCACGATGCATTGTGATTTTTAACAATAGGACTCAAAATCATTGCGATCATAAATGCTTTGGAGCAGGGGATGTCTCTTCAGCATTTGCACGGTGCCAACTACATGGGCTTCTCCATGGCCAAAGCTTGTCTGAGGAACAACATTAATAGATGTTCATGTCCTACAGAAGTCCAGATTTTATTCATGTCAAGCACCTACAGCCTCCATCAGCATAACAAGGCAGTGTGGCACTAATTATTCTCATGCTTAGAATGCTTTGGTTGCCCTGTGGGGCAGCAGAAAGGGTCACACAGCACTTGGGTGACCGAGCACACCATGGGCAGTGGGAATGGAAAACAGATTTGGGCAGGAATTGCAAAACAACAACCTCTGAAAGCAAAGCAGGGCTGATTTTCGACCTCTTAACAACTAGAAAGGCATCAAGTTGTTAATACTGGTTGTAATGAGTGTTTTGGCCAGTTCTGGGCTTGAGCATTCAGGATTCTTGAAAACAGCTCAGTGGTCTCCGCCAAGCTGCAGCTCGGCTAATTTCTTCCTTCCATCCCCACCTCACAATTCCATTATTTGTAGGAAGTCAAAGTCTGAGCTGGAATAAGCCAGAGCAGATTTGTTCTTCTATGGAAATCCACTAATTTTTACCAGCTGAAGTCATTGCTCTCTGTGATAAATGCTAACTACATGAAAAATTACTTAAATTAAGAGAACCAATGCTGGCTTTTTAAAAAAAAAAAAAATAAAAAATTTATGCGCTTTTTATTCTGCACTTCCAGAAAATTTAAGGCATTTTCACTGAGCTAAAGCTTATGTCCCACTTTATTTTTCCCTGGATATCCTAATTCACAGCCCAGAGGAGCTGGCACATGTGCTGGGCTCACCGCAGAGGTGACTTGGAACCACACAGGCTGCAAAACTCGCTGTGTGATGGTGCTTTTGCTTCTACAAGGAGTATCAGTTTTCACTCTGCTTCAGCTAAAGCCTGGAAAATAGCAGGCCAACAGTTTCTGTGGCTTTGAGTTGTTAAGCAGCCACAGGGCCAGGTAAACAATGGCATTAAAAGGAATTAGAAGGAGCATGCAAGATTGAAATGAATAGGAAGACAGGTCTGGATGGGCAGTAGGGGAAGTAGGAATCATATATTTGACTCCAGAGACTTTGTGGTAGTTCCTCAGTGAATTTTTTCCCTTTCTTAAGCACTCAAAATAGCTATTCTAGTATGGGTCTCTTTTGGCAAGCTACTTTGTTTTAGAAGTTTCTTGAAGTTTCCTTACAATTGCTGTAGAATGTAGAATTAGTGAAAAAATATTCCTTGCACAGTGCTAAGGTGCTGCTGACGGTGGAGAGCTGTGCACCAGGACAGAAGCCACACTTTAGGGCTTCTTTATGTTATTCTAGTGTTATATGTCCTTATCTTTCAGTATAGAGAAGGTCTTGGTATCCACCCTTAAACTGTAACATCACACAATTAAAGTGGGTAAAGAGAAAGGAAATGCAGCAGAGCTCCGAATACGCAACTTGGTACGACAGAACCAGGAATTTCCTGGTCTTGCTGAGATTAAAGAGAGATTCCCCTTCTCCTGCCAGACAACAACCCTGAGGCAGCAGCACAGGTAGGTCTGCTCTGCTCGGGGCTCTCTGGAGTCACTTCACAGCCAGTTTGAACACACAAGTGACTTGAACATTGTTCTGTGTCATCAAGTGGTGGTGGCCAAGCATTTCTGCCTTTTCAGCTCCAACAGACTTGGATGCTGTCAGGAAATAAAAGGTGAATGTGAGGATTCTGCTAAGTTTCGAATAATATGACTCATCTGAATGCCTCCTCTCACATATTCTGGACCAAAATATTCAAGTAGAAACAAATAAGCTAAAAAATACCCTCAAAGCTACAAGTAACACAAGAACAGACAATACCAAGTCACCACTTGACAACAGCGTTCTCTCTGTAGTCAGTGTATTTTCTGCACTAAAGAGACCATCTCCATAACTTAGTATACCTTTTTATTATTATTAATGCCATTATCACTTTAGAACATGCAAAGCATTTCAAAGAACAACTGAACTCTTTGCTCAGATGGATGTTCCATGCAGTTTACGATTCAATGACAACACTGATCATTAGGCTCACAGAATTAAAACACTTGAATATTCATCCTGCCCTTATGCCATTCCTGTCTGCCAACTTGGCCTGCAAGACTTTGACAAAGAGCCTTTAAACTTTTTAGTGCCTGTCCCTCCCCTCCCATCAGGAAACTGCAAACCAACAGAGAAATAATTAAACACAGTCTTGTGAACATCAGACAATCAGGAGAGAAAACAAAAGAGAAAGAGATCCACATTCTGGAGTAGCCTTACTCTGTATTTGTTATATTCATGATGATTCTTTTGCTCTGTACAAAGTCGATGAAATTCTGGGAGCCCCTGGCATGGCAAACTTGAGGAAGCTGCTTAGCATAGTTTAGTCTCTGGACAAAGGAACAGGATGATTCCCCAACCCCAAAGGAAAAATGTGAACCCTCACCCATGAAAAGGAATTCCCCTTAATGTACAGTCTGTAGGGAGAGTCCTCCCCAGATTTCTGGATCCTGGCAATAGGCTGAGAGACAGATTCCTGTCCTGCCATGGCCTTTACATGGGCAACATGGGAAATGACTAATGGAAACCACCATTTTTGGCTTCTGTCAAAACCAGCTAAGAATAGAAAATAGCTGTGTCAATCCACAGTTCTGACTAGAAGGAGAACTCCCCTCTCAGAGGGAAACACAAAAACTATGGGGACAGATCAAGTGGATTCCCTTAATGACACCCCTGCTCCTCCTTGGAAATTCTTCCATTTTCAGAAACAAGAGTCACAGGGTAAACATGACACTTGCTACAATGGCACCTCTCCCTGCTGAAAATAGACACATTCCAGGGAGTCCCTGAAGGAAAAAGGGAAAAATAAACACGTGTGAGACATCAGCACTCAGGGGCAAAGGGAATAGAACCAGAAAGGGATACTTGTAAAGAAAAATATATAGGGAAAAGGACTTTGCCTCTGACCTACAGCATCCCAGTCAAGATGCCTGCTAGAGAAGTCCCTCAGTCTTCCTAGAATAGAGTTACAACTACAAAATACACATAAAGTAAAAGCCTTAAAAATAAAATCCTCAAGAAAAGATACCAAACTAACTCCCAGGCTTTGCCCAGTTTTCTGCAGATGTGCATGACTAAGAGAACTCATTTTCCCATGGCATCTGGGTGCCATCCTGGTGTTGCTGATGCACGGGCCCTACAGGCTTGGCAGAGCTGCTACAAGACCTGTGGGGAAAGAGGGGGCAAAAAGCACCTCTGCCCTCCCAAACCAGGGAGAGCCTCACAAAACAGCTTTGAGCCAGCCTGGCCAAACAAAATTTCATCTCTCAATCCAGCCATATATATTCCATGTTTAAAGTTCTGCAGTTTGCTCAGCTGCTGAGATTACTGCTCAGCACCAGCATGAGAACACAGAGAGGATGCAAAGCCATCAGGCTGCCAGTGCTGCCCCAGCACCACCACAGCTTGTGGCTCAGGGGGTGGTTGCTAACAGGCCTTTACATAATAACAAGGATTTCACCAAGGACTTCACAGAATATTCTGAGTTGGAAGGGACCCATACAGATCATCAGCTCCAACTCTTAAGGGAATGGCCCATAGTGAGGATCAAACCCACAACCTTGGCATTATTAGCACCAACCAGCTGAGCTAATCTCAGGGTTTCTGCACGTGGCAATGTTGGTACAACCTCTCTGTGGTCTAAAAAAGCTCATTCTTGGCATGAAGGAACACATGGGTTGTCACAAATGGGCCATGCTCCTGTCACCCAGCTACACAAACAGCACCTTCCCTTGCCCCACCACAGGAGCAGCTCTGTGTGTGCCACCACAAGGACCTTTGTCAAGCAGCCAGGAAACAAGAGGCTGCTACATGTAGATAAGTGTTTTAGAGAAGTAAATAAAAGCTACATGGATGAAAGATGCCAGATAATCCCCTGCAGCAGTTTCAGCTAGAGGAAATTAAAAAGCTGATGTGAGAGGTCTTACAGTGCATGCTCAGTCTGCAGTGGGGCTGGGGGGCAGCACTGCAACCCAGGCACCACACAGCACCTTCCCCTCCTTGTTTAGGAGATTCTTTTACCCTGGGGCTGTTACCTTTTTTTTAGCTTGGTCAGAACTCTTAAAATGGGAATTCCAAGTACATAATTTCTAACAGTATTTTTGCTTCCTTCCGTTGTGGTAGGTGATGGGGAAGGATATTTTCACATATTCAAATTGAAGTTTTTTCATAATGAAAAGCCTTTTTTTTTTTCTTGTTTCCTACTACACACACCACCAAGCTTATCTGCTTTGCAAAGATGAATAGCTGAGTCAACTCTGCTGGGATTCAACCCTTTAGGCTTGAACACCATGAGTGCTTCCGTCTCCCTCATTAGCTAAAACAATTAGCAAGGAGAAGAGAAAGCTGCATTAGAGCTGGCATTTCCTATTCCCTCCCCTGATAGGAGATCACTCAGAAATGCCTGTATTTCCATAAGCTGATCTTAAGCCACTTTTATTGGATCCAGACATGGATTCACACTGCTATCAATTCCCTGAGCCTGAAGCTGGTCAGAAGTGATTCAGTTCAGGAACATCAATAGAGTGCTTTGTTTCAACCCTGTCTGCCCAGGCCCCCAAGTCTGGGAGAAGCTCCTTCTCCTCCAGTTGGGTTCACCTCTAACGCACCACATCAACACACATTGTCAGACCAGGACAACCAAAAATTCAGTCATTTCAACCCCAAAAAGAACCAACATTCCAGGGAGAAAAGGACCAGCTACAATTTAAAAGCAGCGCAGGACACAAGAGCCAACTACAATAACTAATGTGTTTCCAAGGCATTGGCCCTTTGGGTTTAGCACACACCTTAAGTTAGGAATAGATCAACTTAGGCTACAGTCTAATATTTTTGATGAAGTGTATGTTTAGGATATCTTTAGAGATGTCAATACTTTGATAAAAAGTGAATTTTAGTCCCATTTAGAGCAATAAAGCCACTCAAGCTGTATCTTTCTTGGAAGCCTGAATCATTGCTAAGCTAAGCCCGATAAGTGCATGGCTTAAAATTGCCTCTTTCTGCATTTAGAGTTGGTAAGCACAAAGTAGTTCCTTTACTTCCTACTGAAGGCTTTATGTCCAGGTCTAATTTACTGCCTTGGAAACTATTGTCAGGAGATCATCAGAGGGTGTGATGAAGGCTGTCAAAAAAGACTGTCAGTCTTGAAAACGGATCTCATTAACTGCCCTGCTAGGACTGAAACAACATAATTTATTCCAAGGCTTCAAGGAAGGGGATCTCAGGGCAGATCTTTAGCTGAAAGGTAGCAGAGTTTGAGGTGTCTCTGCTGGGCTTGGGAAGGCTGGACAGCAAATTCTCTCTCCTTCAGAAAAAGGGCTGATGAGGCAGGGAGCAGGATCTGGAGTTGGCCTGTGGTTTGTCCAGTCTCTGCAGATTCCCCAAACTCTTTTATTACCAGGACTTAGAGCTGCAAACGCAGAGCCAAGAAAGATTTGAACTTCACTCGGCAAACCAGCTGATTTTGTTGGGAATTACTCAAAGTTCACATAAGGGCTGTAGGACTGGACAGAGAGAGGGGAAAGAGTGGAGGAGGATATTACATTCTTGGATGGAAGTCGTTGGCCAAAGAACATGTGAGATGTGAATAGGCACTAAAGAGCATATTCAGGCTGCCTGGATTTCTCCTGAGTCCCTTTGCCTCTTGGCTGGCTTCAGATTCAGGTCTTCAGATCTTCCTTTGGCTCTCCGGAGGATTTCAGTAGTGCCTGGATTTTGATATCGCTTAGGCAGAGAGATGTAGGTGAAATTTAAACTCTGAATAAGCCTGTATGTATCATTATTTTAACCTCCCCAGGATGGGCTGGTTAGAGTCTTAAGGGAATGCTTAAGGGTAGAGCCTTTGCACATTGAGCAGCTTCATGTGCTTAACAATGAGGTGAACCTTTTGCTGCTCTGAGCAGGCTCTACTGTTTTGGGAGAAACTTTGTTATGGCCATTCTTACAATATTTTTCACACCTCTGCTGCACATTAGTGTAGAAAAACAGTCTGACAGTTCATATTATCCATCAGAAGGGTGGAAACAAAGCAGAATACAGTCAGATTATGAACAAACTAAAAATAATACTCTAACCGGGACATCTTATGCATAACCTCAGAGCAAGCCTTCACCCAACTGCAGCCTCAGACTGGACCCTTAACCTATGGGGACCATAAGCACCAGCACTGAAGCACAAGACCTGCTGCAACTCAGCATTCCTGGTCAATCTGAGCACTCTCAGGGCTTTACAGACAACAGGAGGTTTGAGAGCCATGAGTTCAGGGCCACTGTACTGGAGTTTGGAAATAAAATATGCCTTGGGAATTTTTATGTTTTCTAGTTTTGATTCCCATCCTGAATAGAAAGCACTAAAAGAAGAGCAGCCTAAACCAGGTGGGGTTTATCACTGTTTGTAAACACTTGCATTATTTGCCGGATGTTTTCCAAGAATTTAAAGAGATTAAACCCTGCTCTAAGAAATTCACAGTTAAACAGCAGATAGGTGAATGTAGACAGAAGAGGAAGAAAAGGTGATTGCAGTTGCTCCACAGTAATCATCACTGCAAGGCTCTAAGAAAGTATATCTGCTATAATGACAGAGAAAGGTGTTAGAGCAAAGACACACAAGGTATCTTTAATCTGCTTGGCTTGAATACTGGAAGCAGTGAAGCAGGAGCTGCCAAAATTAATCCTGCACATGCACAAATCCTCTCAGTTTCCCTTCATGCACCTTGCACTGAAGCCTGGACTACTAAGACACAGATTTATCAGCCCTTGAGCTACTTGGATTAAAGCTGAGCTGCATGTTTGCTCTCAGAGTCAAGCCCCACAGAAGGGAGGACTTGCAGGAACTAAACTGAGCCCACTGCAGTCTCCTTTTAGCTAATCCTCAATTAATTTATTTCTGTGACCGTATTTCTCTCTCCTAAACTCAAAGTGCCTTTTCCTCCCCCTCTGACACACAGGGAGCCTCCAACATCACCAAATACCTGTCCAACATCTGGGTTGGACACCTCACAACAGAAAGGGTTTGATCTCTGGTTCTTGATGTGTTTGAGTCCTCTGCCAAATGGCAGGTGCAGAAGCATCTCTTTTCCCTGGATCCTGAAAATATCCTCCTCCCTGAGAGGAGAAAGGCTGATAGGAAGTGCTGTGCTGGCCCTTTTTGATAATTGATGCCACAATAAACACTTTGGCCGGGTTCCTGGAGCAGGCTCTGCATTGCATCCAGGTACCAGGGGCTTAAGTGTTCATTCCCATTGGATTCTTCCTGGGATCTTTTATGTACAGATGGGCACACATTTGCCCCCAGGGATTTAAGACAATGCTATTACTAATATCATTTCTTCAACCCTCTCATGCAGCAGCTTTAAAGGAGTCACGGGTGATGGAAGTTACCCCTGAAGACAACCCCTCCCATGTTGCTGGACCTTCTCAACCAATACCAACTTCACTGGATCTCCAGTGGGGATTCTGTCAACCTTCCCAGAGCAAGAGCATCCAGTGACCTGCCCCTGTTCTCTCTTCAGGCAAATCAGAAGTAGCAGTCCCAATAATCAGCTTATACAGCTACACATGCTGTTTGTGTTTGTTTTACTGCAGAGATCAGTTTCCTGGTTACCCTTTTGCCTGACAAAGCACTTTCCTGTGCGCTGGGGTTGGCTCAAAGAAGCTGTTTTGCAAAATACATCTATTCCATGTAGGTATATGCAATGGAATATGCATATATCACATATACAAGCAATGGCTTCCATGCAAGGGTCATTCCATGCACATGGAGAGTTAAATACACCCTGCCTACCCCAACTCTGCCAATTGAAGAGGCAGAAAATGAGCACATTTTTCTCACTGAACTTCTTCCTGTGCTCACTGTCCTGAGGAAGAGAAAGGCACAAACAATCCTGAGTTTCACAGGACTATTCACACAGGGAAGGTTTCCAAACAGGTTTATACTGAAACAGCCTGTTTTGATCTTTGCTTAAAAGGGCATATTAAGTTACAAAGAAAAGTCAACCCAACACCTGGTTTATGCACAGGCTTTCTCATGAGTGAGTAATGCCCATTTCACCTCTAAGTTCTCCTCCTCTGCCCATTTCCAGGGGTGAGCATCATGGTTGATAAAGAAATGCAATTTTCCTTATAGATAAAAGACATGAGTCACTTAATTAAGTTTTCTAGAAGGTGTAGGAGGTTTATACTCTAATTTATTGTGACGTGTGGCACAGCAGCTGTGGGAAGGATGAGACCAACAGGACTCTGGGCACTGTTTTCCCTAAAATTTCTCTTTTTCTAAATACCCAATTTATAAACAGACCCTCTGGAAAACAGAATATTTCTCTGCAAGAACAACTGACAAATCTACAACCCAGAGAACTTGTGGTGGCCTTACAGTTGCCATCAAAGTTGCACTCAGTAGATGAGGCGACCATCCTTCTGCAGAGAAACAGTGGAAGGAAGGAACAGGTCACTGTCAGAGGTCTCCAAGAATTCATTCCATGTCACAGCTTGGTAGAGGCCAGATCTGAAAGATTTCATGACCTGCTAAAAATTGAGGGAAAATCTGAGTAAAGAACTGGCTAAAATGACCCAAGCAACATTTGAGGTCTCAGGTTTAGAAGAAGAGATCTTTATAGTCTGCTTATGGATTTTATAAGCCAAGCTGGAGCATGAATCATTTCAACTGTGTTTTGTAACACAGTGATACTTAAAGCAAGAGAGAGGGTCTGTATTTCAAACACTGCACTTCAATGAAAAACCTCAGCTTTTCTGTTTTAAGTCTTCTTCCTTTCCATTTTCAAAATCCAATAAATGAATATACACTAAATGGGCCTGATGGTGGGGAGCTATTGATTCTAAACAAGATCTGCCTGTTCAAGAGCTAAATGGGTTAGAAAATAAGAGAAAATTGATGTCTGAGGCCTCAGATAGGCACATTTCCACACAAATGTAGCTCAGGCAGTTAATGCTGGGAGAGGAAGAGAGGAAAAGTATGCATTTTTCTGCCTACCTGACTTGCCCTTAATGTAAAGTGAGCAACATTTAGCTCTGCCTCACACTTCAGCTACAGCATCAGCTTTCCCAGCCCAGCCTCGTTCACATCCTTTCCAGCACTGTCTTGGGATGCTCACAGTTGGATCACTTATTATGCTTGGTTTTACTTAAAGCCAGCCTGTTAGTTGGTGTAAATCAGCAAAGCATCCTCCAAATTGGTGCTGTGGAATTTTCACCTCAGCAGCAATTTGAAACTTTTGGTCCAACACAGGTAAGAGAGCCCTGCACAGCCACAGGCCATTTGTGCACGGGTACTTTTAGAGGGCTCACTTTAGGTCTCACAGCGAGGCAGAAGCAGCTCCACTGAAGCTGATGGCACAAATTTTCAGCTCACATTAAAAAGCCACCTCCTTTGAATTACATGAGCTGTGTCTGAGGGCAGCACAAGCACGTCAGGACAAGCATTTGAGTTCCTTCCTCAAAAAATCTGCTGTCATTCCATGTCTGCAAAGCAGAAGGCTGGGGAATAACCTCTGCACTGCCTCAATGCCTGGTCCTCAAAAACCTCTCCTAGGAAACCATCAGGTAGCCAAGAAAAAAATCAAAGCTACCTAAATTACTTTCAGACCTGGGGTTGATATTTGTTGGTAGGGAGGTCTCAGTGCAGAGAGCTGTTCCACTTTATTTCTCAGTGCACAGAGTTGTTCCAGTTGTTTTTAATCAAACTGCTTAATTACAAAACACTGGGGGACTCACTGCTTGCTTTTCAAGTTTGCTCATTAATCTGTGTTAGATTCTACCCAAATGACTGTGGCACCAAGCCAGTCTGCCTCACAAAACTAACATTTAGAGAAGTAAATAACCGAAAATGGTTAAAAGGCATAATTATTTTTGTAATGCAACATCTAATTAATCCATGAAGCTCACTGAAACAAGTGCTAATTGACGAGAATACCTTAACAAGATTTTCAAAAGGAATGATTAGACATGGTTAGGAATAGGAAGAGCTGAAATCAAGCCGCAAAGTCACTTTTCCATTTCTATATATAATCTGAGCAAGGCAGGGCTCAGAAAGGCTTCTGTCTCCCTCTCATGAGCAGCCTGATGCAACACATTTATGTCTGTCTGAGGCATGACACGTTCACCATTACCAGAGACAAGGTCCATCTAATCTCGTATCATTCATCTGTTTTCTCGTGGCAGCTCCAATATTGCTGTGTAACGTCAGAGGAATGTGGTAATGAAGAACTGACTCATGATGAAGCCATCATCTCCAAAACCTCCTGTGCAACTAAATGAATCAGGGCTTGCTATGAGCAGTATCTTGATGTGACTAAGCTCCCATGATAACTCAACCGTTTATCCATTAGGAAGCAAACTGGAAGCAGCCCAGAATTAGGTTCCTGGCAGAACACCTCCAAGGAAAGGTAATTTCCCCATGGCTGGCGTGACAAGTGTGCCCTCAAGAGACAGGATATTGTGCAAAGAAAATTAGAGAGAGGAGAGTAGCTGTGGAAAACACATCTGAAAACCTCAATCCGTCAGGAATTCTGCCATTCCACACAGATCTTGAAACCCTATTCCTTCCTCTGCAGCTTGGGAAGACCCAATACAGGAGTTTAGGAAGTCTGTGTGCAGAGGAATATCACCTGCACAGCACCAGGCTGGGGCAGAGCTTGTCTTGCCCAGGTCATCTTTCTCCTTGAGATGCTCCCAGCACTGAAAGGAACCAACCCTTGCCCACCTATTTCTCCCATGACTCTACAAAATGAGGGCCAGGTCACACTTTTCAGGGAGAAGAGAGAATCTTTGGGAAATCCAGACTATCTGAAAGCCATGTAACTACTACTGACTCTAAGTATGCACTTTTATTTTTTCTCAGGGGACTTTCTCTTATCTTCAAATTCAACCAAGTAGTCATTTTTTCCTTTTTAGTAACCATAACTGACATAAAAGATCAACCCAGCCTCTTGTACATGGTTCTGATTTCAGCCACAACCCACTGATTATTCCACTTTGCTGTTACAAGCCAACTATTATAACACAGGAAAAAATACTGAAGGGAGTTAAAAAAACCCAAATCTTAGAACACACACCCAAAATATCAGCTGTTTTCCAAATGAGTAAACATAATAAACCAAATTCTGTTTATACAGTGCTGGAAATAAGAAACCCACAGAATCTATGCCTAATTGTCTCAAAAGCGAAGAAAAGCTATGACAGATGCACTGGTGTATGGTTTGACATGTACACAAATGGATGGCTATCACTTGAGATGCTGCAGAATGCTTTTTTAAGCAGCCTGAAGTACAAAACAGTGCCTGGACTTCTTATTCTTTTATTGCATTTTTAAGTTGTTCTTTTTCCCACATGTTTAAGAAATAGGATTGCCCTCCCTCAAGTAATTTTGCCCAATGTCGAGTACTAAAATAAATATTTTTGCAGATGCAGCTTTTCCCTTCCAACATCTCTTATCACAGGGATATTGGCTGGGAGGGCCCTCTCAGTCTCCTGCTCAACGTGGGACTGTGGCCAGGGCTGGCTCAGGTCAGTCCCAGCTTCATCCAGCCAAGGCTCCACAACCTCCAAGGATGGCGCTTCCACAGCCTGTCTAGACAACCCGTCCCAGGCCTGCACTTCCTTTCTAAGGAAAATTGCTTTCCTAATATTCAACTTGCAGCTTCCAAACAGCTGTTTTACAGCCACTGCCCCCTTGTTTTACTATCTGGCATCACTAAATCTCCCTTGTCTGGGTTACACCCCTCCAAGAAGTCTTAGGTTGCTCGTAGGGAGCTGCTCCATCCCCTCTTGGCTCAGCTAAACCAGCCCTACTCGGTCACATAGTCTTGTCTCCCAAGAATCTTGATAGCTTTATTGTGGATTGTCTCCCTTACACCTTGGGAACAGAAACTCCCTGCTTTCAGTGCCCACAGACAGCAGGAGAAGAGGAAAAACGTGAAAAGAAAGTAAACAACACTTTTTTTCACTTCAACAGGCACCCACATCCTGAAGCTTTGTCTTACTAACAAATATCCCACTTTTTAATTCGGGCAAATGCAGGATCCCAGCAGCCAGTCCTCCAGCTGGCTGTACCTGACAGCTTTGGTAATTGTGCATTATCATTTTACAATTGGAATTATGTTGCCATTGGATCACCAAGCACCCAATCCATTCAGAAAAGACAATGCAATACAGCTGAAGTGGAATAAATTAGCCTTTATCCCAGTTTTCTCATATGGGCTTTTTACAGCTGTTACATTTCCATCCATCTGTCTGTCGTATTTCTGATGCCATTCACTGCTATCATTTTAACAGCTACAGTCTCTTTTCATCCAAATGAAGGATTTGTGTGGGAACAGCTGGACCACTGTGTTCAGCTCCCAGTCCATCATCCCTTATTGCTGTGAGAGACTCAGCTTCGTGTGCTGCTACACACCATGTCAAAGACAAACCTGGCCTCCATCCAGAAAGAGTTTATCGTGGTTTTTGCCAAACCAAAAGGCTCAAAAAAATGACAAAGAAACCAGCCCAAAACCATGAGATTCATTTATTTCACTGCTTCATTCAGCAGCAATAAAATAGGAAAAAGATGGTGGAATTCTTGAAGGATCTGGGCTTGAATACCTCACAAATGATACCGAAATCACCCTGCCACCATTTAGGGAGGCTTTGTAATCTCACTTTACGGATTAAGGACTGAGTGAGAAATGTCAACAAGGTCTGACAATGCTGGCAAAGCCAAACCTTTACTCCCCTTGATCTCTGTGCATCCGTTCAGATCACACTTGCTCCCTGACCCGTCCTCCTCACAGCTTCTTCAGCTGGAGATCTGTGGCAGGAGACACCACAGGAGCACCAAACAGCAGGAGAAGTGCCCAAACTGGAGAAGAGCTTCATGTACTTAGAGATGAAAATGGAGGAGATGATGTCATTTATGGAGGATGCTGCACACAAAAGCTTGAAGAGGAATTCACCTTGACCTACCTACCACAAACAATGCAGAACTCTACTAGTTTTCTAGCTACTTGTGTCATCCAGAATAGTCTCTGGCAACTTCATGCAAGGACAAAAGCCCCCAAAACTTGAGTGAAGTTGCCTGATTCAGTGTGATGATCTCAGGTATAACTAGTCTTTAGCTTAGCTGCCAACCTCCTCACCTTGCTATAAACTAAAAGCCCACTGCAAGGTCAGCTCAAGCACAATTACATTCATAAAATAATTATTTTCATGTTTATTTTATATATGTATAGTCTAATTACTCTAAACAAATACTGTTATTAAATAAATGGGGTAGAACAAGCATAACTCATCTTTATGCCTATGGCAGAGCTAATTCCAGTACAAACCAGCTCCCACTGGTTTGACTGGTCTCCCACACAGGCATTAGTGCTGCTTTCACCAGTCAACACACAGAATAGTTTCCTGGCAAGTTTTCAGCACTTGAAAATAGGTTGGGAATTATCAGTCCTGTGGATAGGAACAGAGAGGAATCAACCGTTTTCCATTATTCTAAAAGGAATCCTCAATTTTGGGTCTTTCCCCAAATCTTCCTTTGCATGCCTTGTTTTAATTTAAATGGAGTTAAGTACTGGTTTTGAACCAGAATTCAGGAGATCTTCTGCATAAAACCAGGCCAAAGGTCTGATATGGCTTCCTGAAAAACTGAGGCAATCCCCCCAAAATTCCTGAAGATTCACCCCCAAAGCACACAAGAAAAGCAGGAAGTTGGGAAAGCAAGCATTCACTGACCTCATCACCAAACTTATACTATTTAAACTCTAGTTCAAGATGCCACACACACTTTTGCCCATCCCAACCCCAGCAGCCATGGCAGGAGCAATCCTAACAGATTTTCCAAGAGCAGCACAGACAATTAATTCCACGTTAATTACCACATGAGAGACCCTATTCAATCAAAAGAGATTAGAGCCCAAATCTGAAAAATGCAATAACCAAAAACCTGTTCAGTGTTCACTACGCAACACATTCCCCCAGCATGGCTCAGTCTCTTCCCCTCTTCTGACCTCTCATGCACTCCCTCCATACATATTGTTTTGTAAAAGACAAATTAAAATTCAGTTAACATTCCTGGAGACTTCAATCACAGTGCTCTAAAACCCCTACATCTCTCAGCAAATGCACTCATCTCCCAGCTCTGAGATGATCCCGATTTTTATTTTTATTATTTTAAATGTTCTTGCCAGTTTCCATTGCAAATCATGCAATGTCTGGTGAGCAAATGAAAGGGTAGAATGTTCTCATGCTTGGGAAAGATATTCAGTGTGGGAGAAAGTTTCTTAGAAGTAGCTGCACTCTTTTTCTAAAAAGAAAAATACAGTACATGCTTGGAATAGAATGAATAGAACAGTAAAGATGACACTAAAATAGGGGGTGTAGGGAATATTTTGGTGGTGGCCATAAGATGTTTCTGGTAACAGAGAAACATCTGGATGGAGAAGGAGTCAGAGAAAGGAGCCTTTATTACAAGCTCTGGTGTGAAATGAGAGTGTTTACTTGCTAAAGAGAATACAGCAAGTTTTTATGTCCTGTTGGTACAGAAAGTCATTATTCCCGTGCTCACATTATGGCTGCCCCAGGCAGATACACTCAAGCTCCAAACTAAACTGAGCTGATAGAAATAAACTCAGCTTTTCATGTGTGACTTTGCACAGCAACTGCTGCCTCAGCTCAAGGATCTGCTGCCTTGGATAAGGCTGAAACTTCAGCACTGTCACCTGTCAGCAGAAGGTGGGGAGGGTGTGGCTTAAAAACATCAGTTATCACCAAATCATAGAAGGCCATGGAAGGGACCTGAAATATCATCCAGTGCCATGTGCCAGGACACCTTCCACCAGCCCAGGTTGCTCCAAGCCCCATCCAACCTGGTCTTGGACATTTCCAGGGATGGGGCAGCCACAGCTTCTCTGGGCACCCTGTGCCAGGGCCTGCCCACCCTCACAGGGAAGGATTTCTCCCCAGTATCCCCTATCTAGCCCTGCCCTCTGGCACTGGGAATCCATTCCTCCTTGTTCACAGTCCCTCTCCAGCTCTCCTGGAGTCCCTTTGGGCACTGGAAAGGGATCTCAGGTCTCCCTGGAGTCTTCTTTCCAAGTGCACATCCCCAGCTCTCCCAGAGCTCCAGAGCAGAGGGAATCCAGCCCTCGAAGCATCTCCCATGGCTTCCTCTGGACTCACTCCAGCAGAAACAGAAGACCAAGGGGATGAGGAGGCAGCTCCAAGTCTAACCATCCAGATTTGAGCCTTGCAGGTAAATGAAGCAGATGGTGAGAAAGCCCAAGTGGGCACCCAGCATGTTTCCTGCTCTAGTTAACAGCTGTCCTGTCACTCCAGACCTTCCTAAATAGTCTCTGAATCTTTCTTGTAGCTCCCTAAAGGTACTGGAAGGCCATAATTAGGTCATCCTAAAGCTTCTCCTCTCCAGGCTGAACAATCCCAATTCTCCAGCCTTTCCTCACAGCAGAGCTGCTCCATCCCTCTGATCACCTTGGCCTTCTGACTACTTATTGTGCATAGCCCAACTCAGGCATTCTTTCTGAATTTTAATAGCAAGCAAGTGCACTTTTACTTGGTAATTCCCAACTCCACTGAGCCTGGGATTGTAGGAGTTTGTTTCAATTCCTTCTGCATGGGGCCGGTTCTCCCTGGTGTTTATGGGGACCATAAGTGGCACATCTTCACCCCAGGATCTGCATCACAGTCATTCACATGGAAGTGAGTTTAATTATCCACAGTCCAATTTAGAAACACTTCAGATTCCTGCTTTGGTGGATACAACTGTGCAGCAGAAAACCCCATCTAAAGCATGTTTAGACATTCAGAGAACAGATGAGAACAGAACAGGTTTAATGATAACTGCATAGTGCTCTCTAGTAATTCTTTTCAGCCTCTCCTTATTTATAGCCAATGTATATAACCTATGCTGTGAGCCATAGCCTGATAAATGAAAATTAGAATATTGGGGCTCTCTAGAAGGTTCAGTCCGGCATCTTTCAGCACTATAAAATTGAATGAAACAAATCATATTTTAGATCATAAGCAGGAGGTGGGGACATGGGTTTTTTCCTCTTCAAAACACTCTGATCAGCTTTGGGAGCTAAGCACAGGCAAGAGCAATTTCACATAAATACAGGAAGAGCTGATGACAACACTTGGGAATAATCACAATGAGTCAAAGCTGCAGAAGTCTTCCCAATGCTGCAAGATCACTTGGAAAAACAAATCTCTCATTTTCCAAAGGCAGTAAGTGATGATACATGAGGGCACATTTATTAAGAGGGAACTTTGCATCCACTTTTCTTCTCTGCAATGACAGCAGAGATGAGGTCTCTGGATGCTGAGCACCTTCCTAATGCTATAATCCCAACTTGTTCATGGGACCAAGATGAGGCTAAACATCAATATTGTTGACAGCTTTGTTTAACACCTAGAAGGGCTCTACAGTTCCAGAAAAGACAGCAAGAAGGATATTTATCTCTAAAAAAAACCTCTTCTCATTCAACCTCAGTTTCCAGTGGTTCAAATAGAAGAATATTCATTCTCAAGGGAAACACTTAAACTCAAAAACTGTGCAATTAAAACTGGAACATATGTGAGTGTTGAAGGCTGCCCATTGCCTCTGCCAGGCTGGCCATGAGCTTTAGTCAAGCAAAAGATGTTTTTTCCCCCCCTGTAATCCAGATAAAGCATGGACCAACCCAAAATCCAGCAGCACAAACAACCCAGGCAGCTGGAGGCTCCACAGCTTTTCCTGCTGCCATGGACTGCCAGTGTCTTCGTGCCCAGCATTCATCCCTCTCCTCCTTATTTTTCCTCGCTTACAGGACATAATCACACTTGGTTCCCATACAGGACTACTGTGAATTGAAATTCATTCAGGCTGGTTGAGAGATGATGGGAGAATGTAAAGCATCCCGAGGAGCCTGCAGGCTCAGCCGTGTGCTGGAGCCGGAGCGTGCACAGGAGAGGAATTACAGTCGGGTGGTGGCACAGGGGAAATTATGAAAGCAATTCAGAAGCATTGTAATAAAGTACAATGCACTGTAGTGCTGCTCAAATTCAAACCAGGAATAAATTCTTTCATATGTTAAGTGCTCCCTGAAGTCCAGGGCTGCCTGAAGCACGAGGCCCTGTCTGGGGGCACAGTGGTACATGCTAAAGCTGGGTTTGGGTGCCTGACAGAGCTGCAGGTGAAATTCAAACTGACATGCCCACAGCTCCTTAGCTGTCTGAACCACAAAAGCCAAATTAAACATTGCTTCAGCTGGAACTTAGCCTTTGTACCTTTAGAACCATTATATTAAAGAGCAGTGTCATTTATGAGCTGGCCGTGGGGAAGGGCAGGTGTCTAACACTGAGAAATCATTTCAGCTAGGGGTGATAAATCCAGTCTATAAACTGAAAGGAACAGAAATGAGCTCCACATCCAATCCCACCCCTTTTCTTTCTTCTTCAGTTGCCTTGGCTCGGATGGATGCTGAGCTCCAAACCTGAACAGCCTCCTTTAGTGGCAGTGGCACAGCTGTAACCTGAGGTCACACCAGCAGGATGCTGGCAGCTTGTTCCAATACCTGCTGAATTCAAGAGAAACCTTTCAATGGGCTTCAGCAAGCTTTGGTTTACTCCCTAGGTAACACTGCATGTCTTTTTTTATTCTTTTTAGCTTCACAGTATCAGGCAGTTAAAAGTGCTATTTAATCTCTTGCCAACTCGAGTTGTCTTCTCAGCAGAAAGCTCCATCTCACCAACAGACCTTGGAGCCTTCCACTGTGAAGCAGCAGAGAGGAACATGTGTCACTTGGGGGTTCTTTTAGTCATCATTTCCTTGGGGGTGGTTCAAATAGATTCTGATGGCTAAAAGACAAGTTCACCAGGGCGGAGAAGGCACATCCTTCCCTCCCAACTTGGTTCCAAGCAAGTAGATTGACCATGTCTGGTTATTGTCTGAGCAGAGGAGCTGGTCCAGCATCCTCCTCATTGGGCATTCAGGGGGTGGGGAGGGCACAGAGCCACTGAGAACTAGATCCTCAGAAGAGACAGCAGTAATGCTGCTGATTATAACATGTAGCTCAGCCTTTTAATTTGTTCTGCTCACATTCAGTACATCCTCATGTATTTCCAAACTCAGTTTCCAAGGCCTGACAGCCATGTGTGGCACTGCCTGTAACTCATGAATATACGAGTGCCCTTCTGTTGCAGGAAGGTTATGTACATACAGAGCTTGCAGAAACAGAATACAAATGTTCTCTTTCCTAACAGCCTAAACTGAGGATGACATGAAAACTAAGCTGCAGAAAAAAACAAACCAATGTTTTTCTGTCTAGAAATCCAGAGGAGTGATCTGCTACTAGAACTGGAAACAAGGCAGCAGCAATGAGTGATTTCCAGACTGTTTCCTGAGCAGACACCTCCCAGCAGCTCAATGCTCCTCTTTCCATGGTGCTAAACCCAGGAAGGTGGACAGGGCTGCCTGGCACGCACTGACTGCCCCTCTCCTGCCACCTGCAGCAGCTCAGGACAGCTCTGCTCAGCTCCTGAAAACATCCCATCACTGCTTCCCTGAGCACAGGGCAAATACTCAGGTACCTAAAAGCCTTCAGGGCCTTTGTTTGTGGGGAGGAAGATCTCCCCTATAGTGGTTAATACAGATCCAGGTCACTCATGGTACACTATGTTTGCATCCTTGCATCCAGAAATAGATCCAAAATTGCCTGTTCCTCCAAGGATATCCAGATCCTCCCATGATCATGAAGATGCCAGAACACAAAACTGGGGGCACTTCAGCTTTGGTGCCTGGTCACACTAACTCAGAGTGCCACTTGTCAGGCTGGTATGAGCCAAAAACAGGAACCTCTCCCACCAAACAGACCCCCCTGAACAACAGTTCTTTTCCAGAAAGGTATTTGAGCTTAGTTTAAGAAACATATGCTTTGCTCTTATACAGCCTTTCTGCAGCAATGCTTGCAAACCAGTCCCACTGACTGAACAGAGTCTGTAAAACATAAGCTCTGTGTCAAACTAAGCTGTTACAGGGGACTTCTGCCCGCTGCTCTGAGTCTCAAGGCTTGTAATTATGAGTGGCATTTTAGATGTCACACTAGGTATGTGTTATACCCATCTGCATGAGTGGTCTCATTTCCTTACATTTACAACCTGCAAAAAACCATGAATAAACTTGGACTTTATGGTATTTTTTTTTCTTTCCAGTAAATTTCAGATTTGTAACTTGGCAGAGGGAGCCATTGTATTTAACCACCTGTGCAGACATTAACTAAACACTTGAACTTTACAACCAAGAAAACACAAAGTGCTAAGGCTGCTTAGATAGATGTTTGGGTACCTTCCAACTCTTAGCAAGACAAGGTTGTGAATGTGCAGCACCTTTGCAGAGTCTCTGCTCTCCCTTACAGTGCAAGGGTGTGGGAGTGCTGCCTGTGCAGGAGGATTTACGGTGTTAGAGCCATTCCCAGGCAAATGTCCCTGCAAGGAAAGGTGCACCCAGGGCTTTGGGGAGGTCACAGCCTCTCTGTGCTGTGCTTACTTGACAAAGGTTGCTCACGAACTGGAAGCCACAGAGATTTCCCAGCTAATCCCAACAGGAGTTTTCACTTGTGTTATTGGTAATATTTCATTGGAAAACACCCCTAGGCCTGAACAAAGCAACAGCCTGGCCTGTGAGGGACTTCATGTGCACTCCCTCCTGAGTGGCCCCATCCCAAAGAGCTGTGAGCTGCACTGACACACTGAAGAAAAGCTCCATTAACCACATTTCACAGGGGGAAAGTTGAAATCCAGAGGGAATATGTGACTTGCTGGTGGCTACACAAGTCACTGGCAGTAGCAGGATTTAAACCTGGTACACCAATTTCAAGATGCATGCCTTAACTCCAGTACTATCCCTAGTTGGTGCTGGAGAGATAAAAGCCTCAAGATTCAGCTGCAGAAAAACACTCCAATTCTTTCAAGCTGGAGACATAGCACAGAGAAAAGTATTAGAGCTGCAGGAAAGGCAAATATCTATACCATACCCTGGCCACTCCTGGACTCTTTCCAAGCCCTTACTGCTTAACACTCCAGGGACCTTGATTTCAGAGTTGTCAAGTTTCAATTAATTATCTCTATTTTGTTAGGCTCTGATCTGCCTTATTTCTCCTGTAGAGCCCCCAGCAGTGTATGCTGTGCCCACCTATGGGCTGCACAGAAGCAGCATCACCTTTAAGTCCAGGCTGATTTGGTAGGGACAGCACTCACAGAATGAAGCCACTGTCCTTGCCATCAGCTGGACCTCCCCAAACCAGATCCCTGTGCCTGTTGCCCAGAAAACCCGTGTCATTACAGGGCTCTTCCCTTGTAAACCAGAGCTGAGAAGCCCCTGCTAAATGGTCAGCTCAGAGTCAGTACAAATAAACTGACATTGCTCCAAAGTGAGATCATTGGCAATTTATTCCTGCCCAAGCCCTACCAGAAAGAAAACAGTGTTTCATGTTGGGGCTTTTTTCCTCCTCTCTCCCGCTCTCATTTCTCATCTCTTTGCTATTTCCATGTGCTTCCCACCACACTGTGATTAATCTTTTCTAAGGCCTAAGGGACTGGAGTAAAGAGGTAAGTCAGACTGTATCAAAGACCCTACACAGAGGCAGCCAGGATCTGCCCCAGCCTTTGTGGGGCTGCAGCATTCCAAGAAACATTTTCCATCCTCAGAACTTATAAAGAGTCACAACTTTTACAGCTCATTAGTAAATCATTAATGAGATATTCCCTTTACTTCTCAACAAGCTCCTTGCTGCCCCTCCCCAAACCAATCCTAAAACCCTCCTGTGAAAAGGAGCGTTTTGTTTTCAGGGGCCCTGTTAACGCCCAGCTCTTTTTCTTCCAATTCCCAGCACAACATTTTCCAAGAGGTAAATTCAAACCCACCAAAGCTGCTCCAGGGAGGTGCAGAGCTGGAGCCAACCTGCTTGGCACAGGCAAGGGGATTACCACGCTCTGCCACACGTACACCATGACTAAATTCTGGCTTTCTAGGAAAAAAACCACCAAATTATGAAGAGCTGGAGCCCTGGTGAAAGTCTGAGAGATGCCTTACTCCAGCACAGATCCCAAACCTGCATAAGGAAAATGCCAGTCTGGCCATCAATGTCAACTCCAGTGAGGAACGGGGTCAACTTGTGATGTGTGTCAGTAAAGGCTTTTCCACTGCAGCCATAGAAAAGCACATTTATCATCCCTTTTCATACACTGAATAGTTATCAACTGACAGCAGCAAAAAGGATTGCTGTCAGTATAAATTATGCCTATCAGATGAGGATTCTGGAAGCACAGGTGTATTAGAGGGACAGGTGTAAAATAGATGTTCTCAGAGTTCATGCATGGAAAAATAGAGTATTTTCAAAGCAGCAGATGCAAAAAAGGTTCTGTACAACACATAAATGCTGCAGGAGCTCAACACTCAACTGAAAGACTTGAAAAGAAATGGGCTCCCACCAGGTACCCAACTCCAAGAAAATCTTCCACCCTCTTTACAAAGGTTTGGGGTCTCAATCAGATCCAAACCTCACATTACGCTTGGCTTTAAGAAACAAAAGTTTAGAGAAATGGCTTGTCTTGGGGCTTCTAGTTTTCTTTACTTTTTATTAACCAAAAGCATCCCATATGTACATCATGGCACATTATTCCTACACCTGCCATAGGCTCAGAGGATCTGCAACCATTTACAGCGTTTTGGTGTGGTCATCCTTGCAAAATTATCAATAATCTCACACCACTTGAGTGTATCCCCAAAGTCTGAGCTGCTGACACCTCCTGATTGAAACCAGAATTCCCTGCTGAAGGAAAAAAAGGCTGTCCCTGGTTTGAGAGAGAAGTCAGAAAGTATTAGGTTGCTGAAAGATTAGAAGTAAAAGCAAAGAACTCCAAGTATGCTCTATATTTCAGTATCACAGGGAATACGGTCCTTGGCCACAGTGTTTCACTGATAAAAAGGGGACACGCAAGCACTAAGCCTGAGTCCAAAAGTATCAGTGCCTGGAAGATGATTAGAAATTCAGAGTTCAACTTAGTTTTGTGTTTTAAATGTAAAATCCAAACCAATTATATTCCACATAGATTTGTCTGAAGAAATTTCACAAAGATCTTGTCAACACCGGAATATTTCACTCAGGACATTGCCTCCCTCGATAGGACCCCTCTCAAACTCTTCCAGAGACCCTCTCGTGCCTGGGAGTTGGGGAAACCATGGTTAGATCTCATCTGGGATGGACTTAATTTTGGCATGGGGCAGAAACTGTAGTTTGGTTATTCAGAGTTGACAGGCCAGCATTCTCACAACAGTGCAGTTGTCAAACGCCACATGAATGAGGATCTTGTATTTATTATATCCCTTTTTAAGTGTGAGGGAGAAGAGAAATCAGTGGGAAGATGGATGTCCTACAACATCCCAGGAAGGAGGGGTTGCTTAACAGCCCATTTCTGGTGCTGCTAATGAATGATGCTGAACTGGGACCACATTTCACTGACATCACAACACCTTTCTCCACATCCCCCTGCTGCTCTTTTACCCCTTGTGCTCATTTTTCAGTCAAATCTGCGCCAGGGGCAGAAAGTTGGCCCTTTTCTGGAATATTGAGCAATAATAAATGAAGTAACTAATATCTATAGGTACAAAGAGCTGGAATTAAAACCCAGAAAAACAAAGTTTTTTGCATCCTGGTAAACTATCCAGCACCCATGCTACAAGACTTGTCATAATTAACTTAATTAAAATATTCCTTTACTTGCCAAAGCACAAAGAGGGAAACCAGGCAAGAACGAAATCAGCAATTTTACCCTGACAGTGACATGAAATCTTTTCTAATGGAAGCACATGCAGCATAAAAGTTACAGGGACAACACCTTTGTGTAGATGTGACATTCAGGGGCATGGTTTAGTGGTAGACTTGGCAGTGTTGGGTTTAGGGTCAGACTTGATCTTAGAGGTCTTCTCCAATCTAAATAACTCCATGACAGAAATGAGGGAACAGCAAGGGGGACATGCCAGGTTGGCTGGAGCTCTAGGAAAAGGTGTCCCTGTCCACAGAAGGGGAGATTAAAAGGCCATCTTTAAGGTCCTTAAAGGGATCTTTGAAGTCCCTTCCAACCCAAAGCACTCTAGGATTCTATGATTCCATGGCAGACACAGCTCAGGCACAAACATCCCTCCCATCCACATCATGTGAAGGTCAGGGGGAAAGGGAGACACAAAAACACCCAGGAAATAGGTAAATGCCAAAGTGTGAGCACACAAGTGGTAACCAAAGAGCACATTGGGAATAACTAGATTCAAATTAGGCCACGGTTGCGCAAACCAAATGAAGCAAGAAGAGCTACAACTATTTAACAGCCAAGCAAAACCTGCCATTAAGAGATATTTGCATTTTGAAAGGGTCCAAAGAGACCTATTTTTCTATTTTATTTCTTTAGCATCTTTACTTTTTTTTTTTTTTTTGAGGGAATGGGTAACTTAGCTCAATTTTTCCTTGGATTTTTCTTTAGTGAACACGGTTTGGTTTTTATTGGGGAGAGAACTATATTTTTCAGAAAAGTTATTAAAAAAGAAAGCCATATATGCTCAATTAAAATTTTAAATAAGATATGAATTCGTTTGCAAACTGTGAAGTGCTAATAACCTTGGCATATTTTAATCAGATGTACTTTGAGAACAATTCTTTTTCTCCACAAAAAGCATTTTCTATGAACAAATTAAATCAGTTCTATTAACAGTTTTAGATACAGGAATGTGGTTATGAAGACAACTCCAGACAGAAAAGAGCAGACGGTTGTAGGGGAAAAATTAAGGGAATGTAAATCATTTTCCAATAAATATTCCATGCAGAATATTCTATTCTGTGATATACAATACTGTCTTTTTCCAGAGATATTGCATTCCCCTCCCTGCGGATGCTGAAAGGGATTGCAGCCTTGAGTTTCAATTGATTGTTAACAAAACTCTAAGCCTGTTCCTACTTTTGATTCAATCCACTTAGAATAGCAGGCTGAGCTTTTCTAATCTCATTTTAATTTTCCAGGGAGGACTCAGTGTCCAAAATCCTCATGAGGAGGCTGGAAATTTCAGCTGTGGGATGCAACAACCTGATTCCAAGTCAACAGACAAATATGGTCATTTAGACTTGGTCCTCTACCACCCTCAGAACACTCTGGAAAATGCTTTGAATTCCCATCTTCCATATCCCATATCAGGCTCCAAATACAGTTCATGCCCAGATTTTGGAAGGAGAAGGATCACAGGAGAAAGGTCTCACATTACAGCTCCCTGCTAATGGGCAGCAGGGCTGGTTTTCCTCAGTTCCCTGTTACTGATGCTGGTTTGAAGTCCCCTGGGCCATGTTACCTTCCACACTTTGAATATCTAATGACTGCCTGAATCCTCCCCCATGCATCCCCTGCAGGAAAAGCATGATAATCACCCCCAAATTTTTTTTTTTTCCTTGACCTAACCCTACTCTACTTTCACCACTCCACACCTTTCTCACCTTTCTGTCCCACCCTGTGACCTGCCAGGGTGACAGCAAGTCACCACTCTGGGCAGATCCATTGTCTTCGCACTTCCTTTTACTTTCCTCCCACTAAACACCCACAAAGATCAAAACTAATAAGCAAAAAAGGCATCTCAAGCACTTGGGTTTCTCAAGTCCCTTTCACTGGGGCCTGGTTCCTGTGAATCTCATCCTGGTTATTTCACATAATCCCTTCCACCAACCCCAGAAGAGCCACAGTGGCATTCAAGGAGTCCGATGGTTTTTGGGACATCTTCCTTTAAAAATCCACCCCTTTACCTGCAGTCCCACTCTCCCTCCCTCTCTCCATACCTTTCCCCTGCAATGACGTTTTCCTCATTATTGGTACAAATACAGGAAATTCCTGCTGCTTGTTCAGATGAAGAGGTTTTACAGTAATGGTTCAAACCAGTGTATGAAACTAAGAATAAATATATTTTGTAGATCAGTGCTTGACCTCATACACTAGACACAAACAACCACAGAAATCAGTCACCAACTCAAGAAACAATTCCAGTAGCCCAGAAACAATTCCAGTAGCCCGGCGGCCAAAGCACCCCCAGCCCTGTGTCCCTGTCCCACTGCTCACTCAGCACCTCACACTTTAGCAGCTTTATTCTTCAGACTTAACGAGACAGATGCAAACAGCAGGCACTTATTCTCTAATTAATCAATTTGGCTGCCACTTTTATGATCATTAACCCAGTGTTGCTGGGTCAAGATTGCACACAAAGTATTCCTTCCTTCCCTGCACTCTCTCCTAATCAATCCTCATGTATTCCAGGCTTTGGAATCAACCACTTCCCTCCATTCCCTGAGTACAAACCATCTTTGCTCACTCACTGCAGCACCTTACAAGAACACATTCCTAAGATCTAAAAATAAGCTTGTTAGATTATTTGACAGTCAAAAATTAAATGAAATTGGAAGTAGTAATTATTTTCTTGATTATTTAATGCAGGCCAGACTTTTATCAAAATATTTTGACATGAAAAGATTTGTGAAAATAAATAGGCAATCAGAGAGTCATTGCAAATGGAAAAGAAGCTTTTTTTCCAGGGAAAGAAGTATATATTACCTGTCACTGCCATGTGAGAGTCTCATGCTTTAAGAGATGATGTGTTAACAGCACTTTATCTAGAAGACAGCCTAACAGACAGATCAACATCATCAGATGACAGATTCATGCAGTGCCACACTGAACACGGCAGAAACACTGCATTGCTCAAAGATTAGTGAGCTTGGAAGTACTTAGGAGTTCCTGGGGGGCAGAGAATGGAGTCTGAGACAGGTCTCTGCTCAGCTCAATGAGAACCTTAATCACTAATCTAGAAACACTGAAAAAGATCACCACCATCCATCCTCCTCCTTTCTCATCCTGCACACTCTGGACAACCTCCACAGGGGAGCCAGAGGGCAGCTGCTTCTCAAAGTGTTTGTGTCAGACAAGAAGGAGAGAGCTTGACAGCATCATGCCATCTACCAGGGCAGTAATTTAACCTACACAAGCTCAGGCCAGCTCATGACCTTCCTCCTTCCAAAGGGCAGGAGATGTCCTACGCAAATCTGTCATAGCTGGTTATTCTCATCCTGGCTTGCCATTCATACTCTGAGTCAGTGAGTGCCAATGTTAGTGGAGCAATTCTTGTTTCATGTTCAGGCCAACATGTCTTTCAAGATCTTCTTATGAAGAGTCTTGGGATCTGCAACAGATCAGCTGTTCAGTGTTAATCAGGAATACACAGCGCCAGTTTGTTACAGCACAAACAGCTGCTAGAATTATTTGCTTCTCCTTTCTTAAAAGGAAGAGGAACAACATATGAAATGGATTTTATCTGTGTTAGGGATAGTATTAATATCATTTTTCTATGCTTGTCTCTTTTTTGGAACTGGTTTACATAACATTTCCTAGAAATACTCTCCATATGCACACCAGTCACTACACCAGCTCCACCAGCAAGGCGTTTCAACTGGGGGTGATTGGGAGGCAGGGGGAGGAGGGACCCATCCACAAGCATCTGTTAACACCAACAAACCCAGAGATGGGCTGTGGCTGAGCCAGGTGAATTGTTCCAAAACAGCAGGACAACTCCCCTCAGACTCACACAAACTGGGTCTGGAAAGATTACATTCAGCACAGAAAACACACACCTCAATTTGGAAAGGCCTCATTTAGCATCTGGTGTGGTGTGTCAGATTCCATTTGAGATACTGGGCTCCAGAGACCAGTGGGAGAAAACAACACACTCCAGAGTACATGTGTAACATGAGGAGTTAATCCCACACAGGCATTCATCTTTTCAAAGCATAGATTTCTGACAGTTTTGGAAAGCATGCTTACAATTTCCATAATGTTTGAAAACATACAGACACTTTCTCTCAGTGTCACGGCGTCTTGAACTTCTGAGACCCTTTTCGTGACACCATAAACTTCTCCTTGGAAGCACAGTATGATGTCAGAGGATGTAACAGTACAAGAGGTGAAGAGGAAAGCTGTGGGAGCATTCAAATAACTTTCTGGCCTAAAAAAGAAATAAAATAAAAACTGGAGTTTGATCCAAGAACATTTTGTTCATTTGCTATACAGGGGTGCCTTTTGTATGAGCACAGACTATTTTGTGGACTCTGGTCCTCTGTAGTCACCATGAAACAGAAAATATACAATGAAGCTAGTGATGTGTTATCATCTAAGATTTCTATGAATGCTATTTCTGTCTTATGTTCACAGTGACTGCTGGTCAAACGTTCATCCACTACAACTTGGTAAAAACAGGCTTTTAAAGAACGATCACAGATATTTATAGCTTATTTTCTTTTCTCTCTTATCTCATCTGCACAGTTGGCAAGATAACGCTCATTAGTGTTCAGGTTTAAGTGAATCATCCAAAATAGCTTTTTTTAAGCTGCTTGTTTCTCACACGTTCATCAGGGTTAAAAATATCCATGTTTTTAATAAATACATGCACTTTGATATCATCCAGGTAAGCTAAACAAGTTCTACACAAGCACGACTCAACTGCTGTATCTGACACCTTCAGACTTGTGCCACAGTTCCAGCAGAGATTTAATGAACAAGTCAAATTTGATGCATTCTTGTACAAGTTTCACACCTCTAATCAGCAAAATAAAAGTGTGCTAGATAATTACTGGAGTGTTAAGCTGATATTCATCTCTAATCCCCCAGATGAAAGAACTACATTTCAGGGGGACAGTCTTTATTTTTAATACCATATGCAAAAATAGAACATTATAGCAACTGATTGCAGGTAAACATTGAGATGTTAATGAACACTCGGCTGTTCACACCTTCAGCCCTGTGAAACCTTTTTCCTGCATGACCACAGTGGCTGTCACCAGGATCAGGCACAGGACTAACAATATTCACATATTCCTCTCTCCCTCCTTCAGCACGTTCCCCTCACCATTTATCTCTTCCACACTCATCAACCTCTGTTCTCTCATTCCATCACAGCCTTTTATGCTGGAAATCATTATTTTAGTAAGCAAAAGCTCCCCAATAGCACAGACCCACAGCTCTGGAAAAGGGCAGTGGCACTACAAGAGAATGATACTCATCACTGGGAGCAGCTCCATTAAATCAAACTGGAAGAAGAAATTGTGTGGGGTTGTAGTCGATTTCATGCTTGTGCTGCTGAGGCTGAAGCTGTTTGTACACCCACAGGATGGAGGCCATGGCCAGGCATCAGGACCTTCTATTTGTCTCAAGCACTCCAACTTATTGAAATTAAAAATATATTTAACATGGGCAAAACATTCTTCCACATCCACATGTCAAACAGATCAGCTGCCTCAGAATCAAGAAAAGTATAATTTACCTATCACTTCAATCAATGTATTCCACTCCAAGCACAAGATGCTGTTTGTATCAGTATTGAACAACCTTAAAAGGATCTGATCCTATTATTTGTACTCTGTTTAACCTTGCAGCTTCAAAAACTCACTACAAACACAAAGCCCCAAAAGTTGTGAAAACATTTTGGCCGCTTCATCCTGGAGTTTTCAAAAAAAGTTTGAGCACAGCTGTTCAGCACAGCCAACCAACTTCCACTGTATCATGACATTGATAATCACACCTACACAGCCACACAAACACTTGTGATTAAAAAAAAAAATTAAGTATAAATGAAACAAAACCAAACATCTCAGGAGGAATATGTGGGTTTTAGAACATGCCTCCATATGCCAAAGGAAGAAAAGGAGAGAACAGATGGCTTTCTTGCTTTGTCTTCAGACTGCTTTCACAGTTATGCTACTTCATGCTTTGGGTTAATATTTTAATCCAAACTCAGTGATTAACAACAAAGAGACAGAAGGAGGGTTGTATTTCACTCTGTAATTAGGCAGACACAATGAGGTGAGTTCTCAGCACGGTACAGAGCAAAATTAAGCGGCCGGAGCTCCATTAGTGATATTTCCAATGCACAGGGGAATAACTTTTATTCCAGTACAGACAAGAGAGATGAGAATTTAAAAAGCCCTCAGACACAAAAGTTAGAGTTTAGTGTTATTAATGAAACAAAACACCACAAGGCCTTTATTCAGGACAAGACTTAACTCTTCCCTAACTTTAAGCACAAGCTTATGTGCCTGACCACTTGGAGACTGAGGAAATGGACAATATCCTGTTTCAGTGCTGGAAATAATGATGGGCTTACTCCTCTGAAACAGCCTGGGTAGAAAAGTTGCCATGAAACAGCTTTTAATCAGACCTCAACATCTTTCATGCAAGTTTTGTGCAACTGAAGCTGCACTGAATGAGCACAGACTCCATCTACACCCACTGAAAGCCTGGGCATGTGGAACATCACTCATTCCATGGCATCCAGTGACAGACTTGTAGGGAATCACATGTGGAAAACAAATGGAGCACAGCTCTAGGAAAGACTCAAGAAACTGGCACAATCCAGGGGCTGACCAGACAAGATTCCCAGACCCTGCACAGAAGAGTCAGCACCTTGGGAGCCTTTTTGATCCCATGGGTTTGCTTGTGAGTGAGGTGCTTTCACATGCATGTATCAAAAAGGACCCATTTCTGGCAAAACACTTGCAACTGAGTTACATACACATTAAAGAAAAGGAAAAAAGTCTGTTTGCCACAGTAATAAAGACATTTGTAGTTCCAGACGTGAAAGCAAAGCACACACGCTTGTGTGATCCCATTCAAGACACACTTAGTACACACAAAGGCTGCAGAAAAGTGACCACACTGGTCACTTGTAGTCAATTTAGAAACTGATGTGTAACCAGAACACAGAGAAACAACCTATGAAAGGGTCAGAGCCTGCACACCATGTCTTGGTGAGCCAGGCATGCATCTCACCTGCTTTCCATGACATTGTTACCCTTTAACAGCTTATGTTTATGAATGACAAGAGCATGATGGCAAATTTATTACTGCTAGGACAAAAGAATTACAAAGTAGGTGCCAAAACCAGCAGGAGATCTGTTGTGTGCAGTGTAAGTAGCAGGAGCCCCCAGTGTGAGCAGCAACAGCAGAGAGGGACAGCCCGTGGCACAGGACAAGATCTGGTGATTCAACTCTTCCAACAAGCTCGCCCCGCTCTATTTACAGCAGAGCACAGCAAAGTACAAGGACCTCTCCCATCCCTTCCTCTCCCCTCCTGGAAGGACAGGAATTGCCATGGTGACTGATGAGTGGCCCAACAAATCTAATAACCTGCTGTCAGCAGTAGCTGGTACTCAGTGCTACAAAGGCAAAAGAAAACAGCTCTTCCCCAGGCAGTCACAGAACAGCCAGTCCAGAGGGAAAGTTTCCCCCTAATCCCCTTGCCATTTGATATTGGCTTATGGCTTCAGTAGCAGGAGGCTCAGCCCCTGCTTGAGGAAGGATTTGAACTCCCACAAAGTATTAAACATGGGTTTATGGCCACAGATATGAAAGCCTACCATGGTTAGGGTGTTTCCCTGCACAGAGCCATGGGCTCAAACCATGAGGGTTTGGTCTTTGCCTTCAAGAAACAAACAGCTCTTCTGTGAATAACACCAGTTCCTGGCCTGTAATGACAACAAAACACAAAGCCAGCTCTTAGTCTGACTTAGACACAAATCTGCTCTGCAGAGATGCACAAACTTTCTGGGAACTGCCCCAGTGCAAACCCTGACTGGCTGTCCCCACAAAAGCATCCCTTGCAGGAGCAGGGAACCCACATCAAGAAGGTAATTAAACCTGGAGTGGCCTTGGGGCAGAATTTGATGTGGTCATCACTGGCTTTGGCCAGACTTCAAGGGCTCAGTTTGTGCCCCCAGCTGGGGCAAGTTTTCCAAAGGATTCAATACCCCTTACCTATAGATATCTGATCTCCCCTGGAAACATGGAAATGCCTCTGCACATCACAGAATGATGGGCAGCATGGGTCTTACAGATACAAAAGTTACCCAAGGCTCTTCCCAAACTATTCTGGACCAAGACTCCTTTTCCAGTGATGATGGAGAGCTCTCTAAGTCAAGCAAAGCAGCATATGGAAAACCCCCAGCACTGCATGTTCTCATAATTTTTGGAACACTGTAAATATTTGAGTCAGTAGATCTTAATCCATAAACACAGCTGGACTCAAGAAACAATGATGGTAACTTATTATAATTTAAACAATTGTGTAACAAAACAAACCAATGATAATCACTTTGGTTTTCTAAGGACAATAGGCACAACCTTTTCACAAAGTTAACATGATGGTACATGTAATTACATAAAAAATAAACTTACATATGCTAAGATAAATTATTCTCAGCTTTTTAAGAGCACTGTAGAGAAATGACAGTGGAAGAGAAAAGCTGTGTGGTGCAAAGCCAGCACTTCATATAATGTACAGAGCTGGAACGGTAACTGCCAGCCAAAGGACATCCCTCTTCCCTTCTATCCTCTTCCAGAACATATTAGTTTAATTGCTTTAGGACCAGGAACATCATTCCCCCCAGCTCCCCCTGAATGTAAGCCCTTATGCACACAGTTTACATACAAAAAGCTAGTGGCTGATCTCTGCTGCGATTAAGGACGAGAACATTTATCCTAACTGCATAAGAACAGACCTGGGCGGTCATCTCACGTTTTCAATAAGTTAAATGGGGTTTAAGCTCTTCCCCGAAAGTTCAAATAAGTTCACTGCCTTCTTATTTCCATTACATCTTTGCATTCTCACAAGTGTTCACATTCAGCAATATAACCTAGAGACAGAAGTAAACACAATATGGTTCAAATCCATTTCAGAATTGTTCCAGGCAGGGTGCTGTTCTCAAGTTTTTACTAGACATGTAAGATGGATTCATCCACCACCAAAACACGTAGTCAGGACAAAAAGTATGCAAAAACAAAATAGGATTTAAATGCAAATGCTTTTTATAAGCCAAATCCTGATTATAGCTATAAACTCTTTATTACTTTCCTACACCAACACCAAAAAAATCCAGCATTCATATTTTATACCCAATAATCAAGAGATAAGATTCCTATCCAAACCTTTAGAATCCAGAGTTCAAGTGAAAACTGCAAATAAGGAAGGCCAAAGTTCTTTAGTCAAACATGATAAAAATTTGATATTCTAGAACAACATTATAGTATTTGACACCTTCAAACTGGCTAAGCCTGTACACCAGCTATAAATATATTTATACATATATGTGCACACTCTGAGTCCCAACTTCCAGCTCTTGGTGAAGTCATCAGTGCCACATAAAATGAGAAAGCTGACATCTGAACTAATTCCTTGTACCAGGAAAATTCCTAGGTCTAAAATTGCTAGTTCAGAAAGGAGCACATGAGCCACACTGTATTTTCCAGCTCCCTCCCTTGCAATGAGACAGATGAGCCGTATTAAATACAACTTTCAAAAAAAAAAAAAGAAAAATCAAGTATGGAAAATGTCAGCTCCACAGTACAAGTCTGGCAAAGTTACAATAACTAAAATCAGGGTCTTATAATAGGAACTGACAGGGAAATTCTAGCTACTTGTGCTGCCTCTAAACCTTAACATTAGCATTGGCAAAGAGATGAAGACACAAAGCTAAGCAGACTGGACTAGAACTACCCTAAATTTTCAGGAAACTCTGATAAAGGAAGGCAGTTTGGTCCAGGTGAAAGTGTACCTAAACCTTACAAAATAAATCATTAAAATATCTAAGAATGGTTCAAAGGAACATAATTCAGATTAAAACTTTTTCCAACAAAGAAAACCAAAATGCAGGATGGTCATTTCAGTGCCTGGTGACCCAAAAGTTTGTCATCTCTCAGACTTCATCCCCTTGCACAGCAGGACTGAGTAGAGAACAACAATTCTGCTCCACTAAAAGATGCAGCATTTTGAAGTTCATTTTAATTCCACATCACTGGTGCAGTACCAGGAGACCAGTTCTACTACACATTTAAGGGGAAGCAAGAGAGTGATTGACATGATTGAGAACAGAGATTTCAACCTGCCTTTAAGCACCTTTTCCATCTTCCTAAGCCAACAATTCTGCCATGGATCTGCCCCAAAACTGAGGGAACTTCCTGAGGAGTGTTTTGGGCTTAATGCTTTCCACAAACAGGAAAAATCAAGCAGCAAATGAACTCTTCATCAAACCATCCTTGGCCATCTCCATTTGAGGGGCCCAAGTAGCTCTCCTGGCAGGTAAGTTTGCAGATGCAAGGTTGGACCTGCCAATGGGCCAGCACAGCTCCAGCTCTGCCACCAGCAACAAGAAATCAGGAGCAGCAACATTTTCTCATCATTTTCTTCACAAAAGATCCATGGTGAGGGCTCAAGGGACAAGAAAGGAAATTGCTTGAACTTGGAGAGTGGGAATGTCAGAAGTACTCACCCCACGCCCACTGGGGTCAAAGGCAGGAGAGTGGGCCAAAAAAAAGTATTTTGCCTTATATGTACCAATTTCAGGAGTTGGGAGACTGGGGCGTGATCAAGAGATGTCTCCTCACCACATAAGAGAGGCTCTGCTAGAAATCCCCTCTCTGTCCTGCCCATCCAGGGTGGTGATGGGCTGCAGACCATCCTTCAGCTTCTGATCACCTTGGCAGAGCTCTACATTCATCCTAAGGCTCCAGACAGAGCCAGGCACCACCTTCATTTGTCAGTGTAGGGGCAAAACCTCCTCCAGAAGGATCTTCCCCAGTGTCAGGATTGCACACCCAACTGTATGGCTCACATCTACTACAGGACACCAAGGCAACTCTCCCCCAGGTCAGTGAAGTGGAGAAGTTAAAAATAAAATAGTGCAGATGTGGAAGTATTTCCTCCCTCTGAAACTGTACAATCTACAGGATCTTGAAAACACTGGGCCGGTTTTACATGGACAGGCATAAAGCAGTGGGGATGTTGCTGCTGCCTTCAGTAGGATAGATTTAGGCCAAGACTAGTACTCAAACAAGAGTTAATTAGGCTGCATTAAGTTCAAAGTACTCACAAGCCAGTTGTTCATCACTTTGTGGTTTAAATGTTTAGTTGCCTAAACCAATAGACATTGCAAATTGCAAACAGTTCCAGTTGACCCCAAGTTTTGGCTTCTTCCTTTTCAATTTTTGTTCTTTTCCTTATTTAGTCTTCCCTCATTACTATTTCTAAATTATTCACTTGAGAAGTAGCGAGTCACAAAAGAAATATTTAAATAGCTACTTATGTTACAGGCCAGAATCCCTCAGTATTTTTAATCTGCTAAATGACTGATTGCTGTGTCTCTATTTGTTATTTCCAGAGTGCACTCACCCAGCATCCAAGGAAAACCAAGTTTAGGAAGCGGGAAGGCATTGCCTTTCACTGAGAACAATCCCAAGCAAAACGCAGTAAAAAGAAATATCAAAACTTTAAAATCTAACTATGCATTGCCTCAAGTCAGTCAGATAATAAGATGTCATTAAAGAAATTAAATGAGAAGGAAACAATGCAGGTGGAAGAAGCACCTTCAGCACATTTAGAACTCATGCACAGCAGACTGAGTAACAATTTCTCCTATTTCTGTGCTTAGATAGATCACTGAAAAGAACAAGTGATCTGTACCTTTACAGCCCCCAAATCCTGCTTTGGACTTTCATCTCTGCTTAGCTGAGCCTTGATCTCATGCACAGCTTGTTTGCAGCAAGTCTTAATAAACCTGAAGCTGAGCATGGATTTAGAAAGTCATTTTTATTTGTGCATGAATTCAGAACACCAGACAGTTTTGACCCCGATTTCTACAGGAACAGACTCAGATAGGCTGCTGTTCCTAACAGGATGTTCCAATATGAGGAAGGGACAACTCTCAACCCAAATGGGGACTTTATCTCTTCATCTCCTCCTTCTTCATGGGCTGCATTTATCTGACAAAGTCAGCCTGGCCCCACTAAGGCTGAAGTGACATCAGGCTGAGGGCACCACACCAGACACGTCCTTCCTATGTAACTCTGAGGAGATAATTTGTTGGATAAGTCTCCTGGGCTAAAACCAGAGCAATGCCAGGTCCCCCAGAGGTAGTGATGGGATGTGATGGGATCACAGTGCAGTGGAAGCCTCCAACACCCAACAGGATTGTGCTCTGACTTTGAAGGGCTCCCTTCCCTTAATGCTTATTCCAGAATGATTTGCAGATTCTTATGGAAGTTCAGTGGAGAGGAAAACTAAGCATTACCAAAGGGTGGGGGGAAGAGAAAATACATTTTCAGTTAAATTTTGAAAAGTCAATGAGACAACAAAATATGGAAAAGTTGTTCCAGATGGCAAGAACATACTTGAGGAATTTCATTTAATCACATTCGTGCAAGTGTTTTGATTTGGATGACATGCATCGATTGCAGACTTAAATTAACAGCCCTTCCTACCGAAGCAGATGTAAAGCTCCCGGGAGCAGGAAAGGGTCTCAGTGCTTTTAGTTCAAGTGCAAGTACAGTCTGGATGGAGCTGAGAGTCTTTTTGAGGAAAAGCAATGGTTCATCAAAACACTGCAGGGATGTGTCCACTCAGAGCAGCCACAAGGCCCACCTGGGTGATCAGCTCTTGGCCTACTGACAATTCCCACCTAGCTAAGGATGGGCAGGATTCAGTGCCTTGAAAAGCAGTATGAAGGGCTGAGAGCAGGAAGGAATCCTATATGAGCATGGAGGTTCCAACTTCTGTAATCCAATTTACCTCCAGCAAGTCCTCAGTGCTCTATCCCCAAAGGAATTCACCACCTGGATGCTCCAGGGGTGTGTCACTAAGGCAGCCCAAGCCACCCAGATCTCCTCAAGTACACAGGCAGGGTGTAAAAGCCTCTCCAGACCTCTTGGAATAGTCAAGCAAAACACTGAGGTTCCACTTGGAAGGGAAATTTCATTTTCCACCCAAGTTTCTCCCATCCTGCTGTTATTTAACTCACCTTCCAGAAAAACCTAATGGTCCCAAGATGACTATTACAAGTTTTTACATATATATATATATACACATATACACACACACATATATATATACACACACACAGACACACACACTGGTAAGGTTCCAAAGATTCTACTTGCCTTAATTTCATTTATAAAAGGCTGGGAAGGGAATACAGGTAAGACAACCCAACACACAGAGAGTATGAAAACTACAGCACAGATTTTCTACATTTCAAATTTTAAAAACCCCTCTATCTTGGAGGCCTTTGCACGTCTCGAATAGAACATTAAACAGATTAATCATTTACAGAGGAGCTTGCTTTATGAGTTGAAAGAACTAAAGAACACATCAAAGTTTTTAGAGGTATGGAGAGTTTCAGTCACATCCCAAACGCTGCAAATGCAAAACTGCCTGTCTGCACAGCTTCTTCCTGCAGCTGTGCTCTGAGGGGACAGCTACACACACAGCCAGGTATGTATATTAGTTATTACTAAAATAACTGTAATAAGGCCTTTTGTTTGGCAACTCGCTACTTCTAAGGAGTGAAACACGAGGAGATTTAGCTTGCCAGCTGCACATTTCACTTTCCCATCTCCCCAAACAGAGATTTAAAATAGCCTGTTTATCAGATGTGTATCTAACTCGTATTCCACTGTGAGGGCTAAAAAGGAATTTCCATCCTTACAAATGTGCCCCTCGTGAGGCATTACCGTCTGTTCCGATCACTGTAAAGGGTCCCTCTCTCCTTCCAGTCCAAAACCCATTGAAGCATTTCTTTAATAACTGTAAAACAAAAGGCTAGAGGCTCTCTTGCCTTAATTTATATAAAAATATATTACCAATTAAAAGGTAACTGTGAAGAATAGAGCTGGTAATAGAAAGCCTTCTGCAACCTGAGCTGGAGCACTGCTACCATGACACTACAATAATTAGTTAATCTACCCTCTAATTTGTCTCAATTTGCATTGGCAGACTAGAAGCTGCTGTCTGCATGATTTCTCACTGAAAACTGTGGTAGGAGAAGGAAAAAACTTGGGGTTTTTTTCCCCCACCACCACCCACCTACCCATGTATAATCTTTTCCCTCTTCTCTCCACCACCACTGTAAATCTGGAATCCATCTCCATTAAGACTGACTCCAGATTCACTGTGAAAGGAGAATTTTGGCTTAATACCACTAAAATACACCAAAATCAAGCACTGAAAAACACCTTATCATTGCCCCAGCCACTGCCTGTGATCCTGCTCCACTGCCAGCTTTGGCACAGGGAAGTTGCAGCAAAATCTTCTGTTGAACAGAGCGAGCCTTTTCTCCTTCCCTTCTCCAACTTTTTCCCCATTGCAAAGGTTTTGATCAGTTCATAAATTCCTTGATTATTCCTCTTGCTGTTCAAAGCAGCAGAGGCAGATCCTCCCTTCTCACCTAAGCTGCTCAGATGGAACAGCTGTGCATCAGAAGCACAGAGGGTAAGGAGGAGTTCAAGGCAGGATCGTGCATTTCAGGAGTGCCCTCGTATGACTTCCATGTACACGTCTTTCCATCAGGAGTCAACTGCTCTGCTCCTACACCTGCACAGCCAGATGTCACACAACAGTAATTCAAGCCATTTGAAAGACAGTTTTGAATCTCTCTGCTTAGAAAAGGCAGGGAGACAGAAATTAGTTAAGATAATGTTTTCCAACTTGTCCAAGACTGACAAAACACATCTTGCCTTTCCAGGACTTATATTTACTTACATACACAAGACTTGCAATACCCCTTATTTTTCAAATCAAGCCCCATTTTGATTCCTTCCATAAGACGAAACCCACCATTATGCAGAAAAAACAAGTACAAATTGTACAATTCATAGCAAGCATTTGCCAAAATGTTAGCCTTCAGCACTTCTTTTTAAACAAACATGAGGAAATGAGATGACCTTTAAATCGCTTCTTGACATGTACTAAATCTACAGAAATTAGGAAGATTCTCTGGAAAGAGCTGGGTAATTTTAGTACTCACAGTATATTTTTAGCTAAGAATATTTTGTATACTAAGGAATGCTGCATGCAGTAACACTTGAGGGATTTTGTTGAGCTTTGAAAGTCTAGGCTTTAGGTTAAAGGGCAGTAGAAGTAGTAGGTGGATGGCTTGAAGGAAGCAGGAAATCACCACCATGAGCTGATCAAAAGTTGTATCACCTTTTTATTGCCCCCATCCCCTTATCCTTTAAAACCAGAGCTTGGGAATTGCAACAGTAAACAAATTTCTTCTCCCACCCATCCCCTTCTGCTCCTAAGACACAGAAAGCACAGAGCAAGTGACCACAGTCCCATCTGCAGCTGCACAGGCAGGTTGGAGGAGGCAGCTGGACCTGAGCCCTGGACTAGGATGAGCTCTGTCATCCAATGCTCCTTTTTTTCAAGTGAGATGAATCTTGTATCCAAAAAGGAAGATGGGTGGCAGGAGAACAAGCGTCACAGGAATTAGTGATGCTGAAAAGAAAATGAGGAAGGAAAACAAGCAATGCAGCTTCTGCTGCCCTGAGAGACCTTTGGCAGGGATGGGATGCACAGGCTGAGGCACCAACACAGCCACAGAGCAGGATTTGCTGAGACCTCTGCTTTGTGCAGACAGTTTGACTCAGAGGAGATTTATTTCATTGGGAAGGGAAGGATTGCAGTGAGTTGGTCCAGTCTGAGTGTTAAAAGCGTGCTTTCCTCTGTATCCCCTGATGAAGTGCAATGAGCTCCACAGGGCAAGTACAGCCTGGCTGAGCTCACCTGTCATCACAGAGCTGTTCCCATCACTGAATTCCATCACAGAACCCCATAAGCTGCTTGGGAGAGGTGTAAAGGGGCATTTTGTACCACAGTCTAGGATGTGATGGTATAAAAACATGATGGGCTTGCACACAAGACAGAAGGAACCCACATATCCTGTAGGTACACGCAGTATTTGCTTCCCATCACAACAGTGCTAGCTCAGACTAGAATACCTAGGCTTAACATCACACCTAAATCAAAGAGACAGAACAAATGCAAGCCTGAAGGAAGAGCAGGCAAGGACAGTAGAACATAAGGAGAATTTGAAAGCAGTTACATTTCCTGGAGTGTGACAACAGTTCTGGAGAACTGTGGGACACAATTAGCAACTTCCCAACTAATATCACTTAAAAAACCCAGCACTGTGAAGACAGAGGCAAAGGCCATAGAAGAGTTAAATGCCATTAATTAAATGTATACTTCTTAATGATAAGAAAGTAAGGACTGCCAACACATTTCTCACTCACACGAGTGCATTCCCTGCAAAACTCACACAGGCAAAGCTTTCAGAGCTGGGAGAGGCAGGCTGGGCTGCCATTTGCTCTTGACTAAGTCAAGGAATTGCTCTGCTCAGTTTTTCAGGAGCAGAAGTGCTGACCAGGGGTTACATGCATGGTTAGCAATGCCCAACTCAGTCTGTGGCAGGTACAAGTTCAGTGTCTATTTTTCTCCCCCTTCTCAGTGCAGCTCCTACTAGGAAACACCAGCAGCCTCCAACTCCCTATACTAGTTTCCATGGATCCTCCTATGGAATACCTCTCCCCTGTGCACTAACAATTAGGAATTTCACTTCATGGCAAATTATTGCAGTAGGCAAACCCCACAGGCAAAAACATCATGAAAAAATGAAGGGGAAAAAAAAAAAAAAAAGGACTTCAATTCACATGAGCTGATCTTCCTACCCTGCAGTTTGCAAAGTCACTTCCATTGGAAGGAAATACTTTAAGCACAATGGCAGAAGTTTCACATCTCTGTTTTTGCCCTGTGTAACTGAGCCCACACCAGGCAGGATGACAAATCCCATCCCAAGGATCCAGTTTGATTTCAGGAGCAACCCAGCTCTCGCAGCAAGCACTGCCTGTTCAGGAGACATCAAAGTTAAGGCAGAGAATGTTTTGATTGTTAATTCAAGATGCTCTGGGAGCTCTGTGGTGACCCAGCTGGCCATCCCCGCTCTTGTTTGTCCAAGCAGCAGAGCATGCTCAGCTCGCAGTGGTTATGAGTAAGCAAGTGTGTATGTATTGCTGGTGACAGCATCTTCCCAGAAATCATCACAGAACCCCACATAAGGGCTTTAGAGTTCTCCAAATATGTTATACACATATATTTATAAGTCTTATTTCAGATGAAAGCCTGAAATGAGATTTATTTTCCTCAGCCTTTTGATAACCTCCTGTAGACAGACACATACAGAAGCCAATGCTGAGCACAGGGTGGGCTCATTGCACCTATTTATGGGCTGCAAATAACTGTTCCTCAGCCAAGTATTGCCACCCACGGGGTGATGTGTTTACATACCCTGTGGTACATGATCAGCAGTTATTTGGGTTATACTGTGTGTGTAATGTTTGGATTTTAGCATGCCACATGCTGGGAATCAGGTACACTCAAACTGTTTGACTTCACTTAGAAACACTGCTCCAGAAGTGATAGAGTTATCTTCCCTTTTTAGAGGTGACTTCCCCCATGATTGTCATTTCCCCTACATAGAAATCTGAAAAATCAAGTTAGCAGAGGCACAGTCAGGAAATAGAAGAAAGGAAAGTTTGCACAATATGAAATACATACAAATAAACCAGAAAAAAGCTACCAAAACACAAAATTTTCAGGTCCCTGGAAAGAAAAGGCCTTATTTTTCAGAGCATGGGGATGAAACATCATATCCCCTAATACCCAGGGGTGCCCAGAGATGAAGGTGTACAAGTTTAGATTGATTTTGCCATCCCAACTCCTGTATTTCTAAGACTTTGGTGAGACAAAGCAAGAGATATTCAGTTGGTAAATTAGGGCTTATGGGAAACCCAACACACAAGGCAGAATGCATTTTTGGAAAAACACTCTTAGGCTATGAAGTCACTTGCTCCTACAGAAACATGGTGATGTTCCTCTCCCTCCACTGCACCAAAATAATTCCTCAGGCAAGGGATGACCATCTTCCCATGTGAGGAAACTGCACACCCTCAGATCCTGAGTAAAGCACTTACCCAGAGTGTTTAACCATGCCTCTGTTGCCAGATAAACCTGACACTGTCCCTAAAAGACCAAGACTGATTTCTGACTCTATTCTGATACAGATCTCAGCATGCAGTTCTTCTTAAATAACTGTTTTGGCGACCTGCAGACCTATCCTACACTTCAAAAATCAATGTTGACCTAAAATTGGAGTATGTTGTCTGCCACTCACCCTAATTGCTTAGAAAGGCTGGTGTTACCAGCCAAGAGAACTGGCAATAGAATCAAGTCACTTTCTCAGAATCCTTCAGGGAAGGCAAAGAGCCTGGACCACCCTTTGTAATTGTTGCTGAACATTGAGGGATCCTTCAAAGGCAGCTCAGCCTTTGCAGTGCCAGGGGATACACAACCACACACCAGTTCAATCTAATTAGGCAGAGAGGAGTCGCTGCTGCTTCTGTAGGAGACACGAGTGGAAGCAACAGGTCAAACCCAGATCGTGATCTCCTGCAGCGAACACAAAGCATCAGGAGGAGCTGCTGGCAAGCCCAACATCTGGGAAACACAGGAACATGCTTGTGACCCCCTCTGCAGGTATCCTACCAGCCTCTCCAAAATCTCCCACGCAGGGAGATGTCCGAGGTAATGGATGGGAGCCCAGCTGCCCCCATGTGAGGGAGTTTCCTTCGTGCACGAGTCCCTGAGTTACTTCAGCAGCATCTGGCAGTGATGGTCTTGCTAATGCTGCTATTTCTGAAGCCTGATTGTTCGTTCAGGGACAGCTCTTGGCATAGGAGGCCTCAGGAGAGCCAGAGTGATCTGGTTAACAAAACATCCAGCAAGCTGGGGAAATCGAGCCTGCTTTTGATTTATAACACAGCAAACTAAAATTACGATTTGCCAGGCTCATTTTGGCACTCTCATAATTCAACTGTAGTTCTGATTATTTTTAAAAAATAATAATTAAAATCCCACGGAGTTTAATTACCATAATTATGGAAATACTCAGAGTGAAAAGGACATGAAAATGAGGCAAATTCACATAGCTCAAACTCCACCAATTAACAAGATGTTAAGTTTGTCAGATAAGTCTTAGCAAAGAAAAACAACTCCACTGGTACCATTGCAGCTGAAGGAGCAAACCCACCTCGTGTCTGGGTTTTATCACAAACCTATTGCACCCTCTTGTGCCGCAGTGTCAGAATTGCTTTGGCTTGGCTGGCTGGGAACTAATCACTCTGCAGCACTTGACCTTCAAATCCACCCCCTGCAGCAGAGCTACAGCAAAGCATGAAGCAATTTTGCAGGGCTGCTACGTGACAAAGTGATCTTCTGCACAAGACTGAATAATCCTGACCTAGAAGCTTCTGTGGATTCCCTGGATCTTTATTTTGCATATGTGACCTCAGGATTTTATTTAGTAATGAGGAGTTGAATACGAGTCAGCAGTGCCCTGGTATCTCAAAGGGCCAACAGTCCCATAATCACCAGCCAGGTGAGGGAGGGAATTGTCTTGCTCTGCTCTGCACTGGGGCAGCCTCACCAAGTCCTGGGGCCAGTTTTAGGTGCCACAATATAAGGAAGACCTAAAGGTGTTACAGAGTGTCCGAAGGAGGGACACAGAGATGGTGAAAGGTCTAAAGGGGAAGCCACACAAGGGGCACTTTGTTGATCAGCTGCAGAAGAGGAGTCTGAGGTCAAACCTCATGAGGGTCTGCAGCTTCTTCATGAGGGGCAGTTTCGATCTCTGCTCTGTGACAGGGACAGCACCCAGGGAATGGCTGGAGCTGTGCCAGGGCAAGGTTAGGTTGGACCTCAGGGAAAGGCTTTTCCCCCAGAGGGTGGTGGGCACTGCCCAGGCTCCCCAGGGCAGTGGGCACAGCCCCAAGGCTGCCAGAGCTCCAGGAGGGTTTTGACAACAGGAGAGGGTGGGATTGTTGGGGTGTCTATGCAGAGCCAGGAGCTGGACTGGATGACCCCTGTGGGTCCCTTCCAGCTCAGGATATTCTATGCTATCATAAACTTAGTAGAATCACTTGGTAGATACAACAACCTACAAATCTGCCAGGCCAGACAGAGCTGAACTGCCCATTTTCTAGATTTCCTGGGAGGAAAGAGACTTAGACACCTATAAGTACCAAAAAGATCCCTGTAAAACATGAATATTTCTTCTCCTAATAGAGGAGGCAAAGGCAGAGGAATATTTCTTCACGTCAGATAAAGGTATCTCATCCAGCATCTCTGCTGCATTTTAAGCAAAGCACAGAACAAGAGCAAGTTCAGAGGAAATTAGTAAGAATAATAAGTGTAGAAAACACTGACTGAGACACCAGGCAGAGCCATCAGGGGACTGTCCTACCTAGGAAAGATGTACAAGTTCCCCTCAGTCCTCAACTAGGCAAGAGGGAGCTAAAACACTTTTTTTTTCTCTCTGCTTCTGGTTGATAGGACAAGGAATAACAAGGCTAATTTGATCCATGGGAGATTAAGGTGAAATATTAGGAAGACCAAAAAAAAAGTCTCCTCAATCAGTCTCTTGAAGCACTCCCTGACTGCAAATTAAAAGCAGATTAGGCAGGTATGTCAGGAATAACTCAGGTAGAACAGATCCTGCCTGGAAGCAGCAGGCTGAATTACAGGATTTCTTGAAGTCCTTTCCAAGCTTGTTACTATTGTGTTCAACACTGGAATTGTTCCTCTCTGATTAACACCAAGGTTTGTTTTCAGGGGATCACACACAAGCCTGTCCAACAGCTAAATAAAAGAAGTTATTCCCTGGCAATCACATCCCCAGTCCCAGCACTGTCCTCCTGCTGGGAACACCAGCAGTAACACTAATTTGCAGCTTCTGATCACTGTGAAAACAAAATGTTTCTATACATTTCACTGTCTTTACAACGAATTTTAGTCTGAGTTAAAGCTGCTTCTGCTGCAGCATAAGAAGTATTTCAGGGACAGAAAAGTATCTAAATCAGTAGGTTAAATAGCAAGCAGCATCCTCAGCTGCTGCCAGTACAGTGCCAAAGCTTCCCTCCAAACAGCCCCTTCTCTGCTGAGGATGAAGCCTAAGGAAAATACACTAAGTAACAAAGCTGAATAAGAAAAATGGAGCAAGATCACCGCAGTGGTTTAACAGGGGTAACCTTCCCCACATGTTTTGCTCACAAGGTCCGTGGCTGCAGCAGGAGTGGGGGGATCCACTTGGATTTGCCAAGGGCTGATAGGGAAGTTTCCAAAGCCTGGCTCAGGGGCGGTAGGACGGGCCTGGAACAATTGAAACTAAATTGCCTTCTAATCCATGAATCAAAGCGCTTGCAATTACTGTTTCAAGGCAGGTGAAACAATAACAAATAATGAACAAAGAGATGCTTCAAGCCTTTGTTGATGCACTCCCTGGGCTTGCTGCAGAAACTGCTCGCTGGACACATTTTACCCCAGCCGAGGTGATTGTCTGTGATAGCCCCAGTTAATCACAGCTGAGAAAAATGAGAGTGTAATCCCCCGGATTGTAAAGCAGCCTTTCAAGCTCCCACTGTAGCTTTTACAGTCTTTGCTTAGATTTAAAGTGAGAGAAGGCACATATGAATTGGGCCCAACTGCACATGGGCTTTGAGGCAGTGCAGCCTCCAGAACCCCCCAGTATGGGTTAAAAACACTCACAGGCAGCAGCAAATCATCACTTCTCGCTTTGTGTGGCCTTGCAGTACACAAGATGAAGCTCTCTGCATTAAAGACTTGCCAGGTTTGACCAGGTTTACAGAAAAACACTTATTATAGACCTAGGTTACTGAAGGGGCTTTTTGTATTATTATTATTCAAGTTGCTAAAACACAGGTTGCTCCCCCACAAGGCAAATGTCTGGTAACAGGTTCACCCAAAAGAGGTCTTAGCAACTCCTGAGCAGTGGTCACAAACCACAGGATGGAAATCAGAGGTTTCAGTCATTTCTTGGACTGCTTTTCTCTGTGTCTCAGTCCATCCAACCCTGGGCCACAACCCATCTCTCACAGATCAATCATCTCTAACACTCAAAGCTTCTCTTAGCAGCTCAAGAGAGCCACAGCTCAGAAGGCCCAAGAGTTACCTGCAGACAGCACCACAGAATAACAGCATTATTAAAACTGGAAAAGACCTCCAAGATCAGAGACTCAACCTCTGGCTGAATATCCCCATTCCCACTAAACCACATCACAAAGTGCCACATCCACTCATTTTTTTGAGCACTTTGTGATTGTGACTCCACCATTTCCCTGTTCCAATGCTTAACCATTCTTTCAGTGAAGAATTTTATCCTAATATTCAACCTAAATCTCCCCTGGAACAACTTGAGACCATTTTCCCTTTCCCTATTACTAGATCCTGGGAGAAGAGGGTCAATCCTCATGGAAGCCTTTCAACATTAGCAGCAAAGCCTCAAAGTAGACTCCAAATTCAACAGCAAAGCAACATGGAGGAGGAGCTGAAGTGCCCAATTCCCTGGCAATCAGCATTTCTGCCCTCAGACACAGACAGGAACTGAGGCACAGAAGGATGGGGGAAGAATGAGTCCAAACCCAAACTGTGAAGGAAGTTCCAAGAGGTGAATGAAGTTCTTGGAGGCTTCGAGCTGCCAAAAACTATCCCTGTTTTATCTTTCAAATGCATTGCAAAGGTGGCTGCTTGGTGAACTACTGATGCTGCCTAACCCCAGCAAGCAACTCACCTCTGGCAGTGCAGGGTGTTTTGCAGGAATGGACATTTGTCCAAACTCTGGTTTTGCTATTGGGATGAACAGAAACAGCCCCAGGTCACAGTGGGCTTTTGGCAGGACAGGTACAGAAAACCAGGGAGTGTTATCCCATCCCTGGCCCTCCCAGCTCAGCCTACTATTAACACATATGCTAAATCTCCTGTCAGCAGTACTAGAAGTCCTGTCAGCAAACCCAAAACAAAGCTGGCCCTTTCCAATGAGCTGATGGAATAGGAGTGCAGGAGTATGGAACTAGCCAAGCCTCAGGCTCCAGGGAATCCACTGCTGGGTGATTGCTGGGCACCATTCCTGCTCTTATTCTCCTGGAATCCTGAGGCATATGAAGTTCATACCCATATAGAGCTCACACTGCTTCAGTTCTGGTGACAGTGACACCCCATATCCAGCAGAGCTCCTCTGCTGACACTCCCCAGGGTCAGGACCCACTGATATCCCCTCACCAGACTGTTTCTCCTGGGTAGGGCTGCAGGGACCAACTGAGCTCAGCACCATTACAGCCAGGGCTCTGCACTGGCAATAGGACTAGTGCTCCAAATGCCACTCTCCCCGCTATTCCTTGAGCCAAGGGGGAGGAAAGTGGGGGAAAAGAGGAGCTAGAGAATGGGAAGCTGATTCTCACCGCAGCTGCAAGCTCCAACTCTAAACTGCTAACCCCTTTGTTCCTTGGAAAGCTGACTCCCAAATCCCTAGGTGTTTCATTATCTCTTCCAGTCCCTCCCAGAGTTTCTCTCAGGTAATTGTTCCCACCATAGCATCTGCTTCAATTTGAGTCTGTTTCCTCCTTCACTAGGAGGTTTTGCAGCATAAGTGAGGTGACAGCTTTGCTCTGGCTCTCTCCTTCCCTCCATAAGTAGTAAAAAGTCTGAGAGGCAAATAAACAAGTTTGTGCAGGGACAAAACTCCTGCCCCATTAGAGTGGGAACCACCATCCCCAGAGGAAGCAGTAACAAGAAACAGGCTATGGAGAGAATCAGAAATAACCTTCTACCAAGCAGGTAATGGCCAGACCCTCATGGACTTGCCTTTAGCCCCCATCCTGCTCTCACACACTGCAAGATTGCTCCAGGAAGAACAAAGGAATTACCATTCACACATCACTGCTGATAAAGTGGTGGTTTTCAGAGAAGTCAACATTCCTGCTGTGAACGGCAGTCCAAAGATGTTGGGAGAACTTGCATCTTCAGTCCTGGTTAGGTCATCGTAACCCTCATAAGACAAGTGAGGAACCATGAGCTCATCCCTTGGCAGGAAGGAATTGACTGTAGTTTGCAATATTCAGAGTAATTTGTGTAATTTAATGCAGAGGGGAAAGTTCTCAGCCAGGGTAAATCAGAGCTGTGTCAGTTTTGGACTGTTGAAGCAGCTGGGTCAGCCTGTTAATAAAGAACTGAACTCTTTTTAAGAATTTCTTCATCTCACCTTGAAGACAACTCCTTTAAAACTACAGACTGTTTTTAGATTGCAGTAACTGTCAGCTAATTGCTACCTGGCCAGTGCTGTAAGAGCCAAAGTGTTCTCCATCATGGCTCTGATTGGATCTGGGCAAATGGGAGAAAGCAGAGAAAGTACAGTGCAAAGGTATTTTAATCAATTAGGATGTACATGGATAATCGTGACTCCCATCAGGCAGCTAATTATAAAACTGATTCAATAACCAGCTTTCTAAAGTGTTAAAGAGTTCACTGGGACAAATTCAATTCTGCTGTAGATATGTGGAAGCACCCCAGTGGCAGAGGGGAGATGGTCTTTCAGACACCTCCAGCTTTTCCCGTAAATAGATACCTAGTAACAGGCAGGAACGCTTTGCCTTGGTTTTATATTAAGCAAGGACTGTTGCTGGAGAACAGCACACTGCCATGGGGAACCACAGCAGTCCAGGCTATGAACACTGCTCTTAAAATCAGAAAAAGGGGAAAGAAAACATGCAGATTTGGGCTGGGACACAGTTAATCTTCTTCCTAGTAGCTGGCATGGGGCTGTGTTTGGATTTGTGGTGGAAACAGTGTGGATAATTCCGGGATGTTTTGTTACTGCTGAGCAGTGTTTACACAGAGTCAAGGACTCTTCTGCCTCTCACCCAGCAGCACAGAGGCTGAAGGGCCACAAGAAGTTGGGGGGACACAGCTGGAACAACTGACCCCAGGGATATCCCCACACTACATGGCTTCATACTCAGCAAGTAAAGCTGGGGGAGAAGGAGGGGATTTGTTTCCCAAGCCGCCATCCTGCACAGTTGTCCTGGGGATACCACAGGACCTGCCTGCCCATGGGAAGTGGGCAATGAATTCCCTGGTTTGCTTTGCTGATCCTGTGCAGCTTTTGCTTTACCTGTTAAACTGTCTCTACCTCAATCCATGAGTTTGCTTATTTCCCCTCTTGTGATACTCTCCCCCATCCCACAGAAGGACAGTGAGTGACTCAGGGTGGGGGGAGTTGCTGACTGGGGTTAAACCATGACAGAGACTGAGCAATACAACACATGTGTTGGTCCAGAAATAAATCCTCCCTTTGGTCCATTCAGGCAGCATTACTCCTACTAAAAGGCAACAGGCCAATCTGAAAAATCAAGTTCTGCTCATGGGTGTGCACAAGTCCATGAAGTTCCCCATGTCTGGGTGCACTTCACTACATTTGGATTTTGTCCCTGTTGTGTCCTTTCCCACCTCCTTGCTCAGACAAGCTGCTATGGAAGCCAGAAGGATTGTTTCCTGACATGCAGACCCTGGAAAGCCCACTGTTTACTCCTAGGTTGGATACTGGGAAAACCATCCTCTAGCCAGTTCTCCTGGGGTAAAACTTTAGGATCAGCTCCCAGTAGAGGTAAGGGACATGATACCTCCTGCCTTGCCATCAATCCAACACCAACAGCCCTCCAGCCATGCCAAAACCACCTCGGTTTGCACACAAAAGGATTGGGTCCAAAGGCTTCATACAGAGCCCAAGGCTTATGGCCATGACCTCCAGCCACCACCATGCCTGGGAACAATTTGCTTTCCTAGAAGCAGGATCTGCTTTTAAACTGAAGTCCAGCAGCCGAGTAGGTGGCCACTTAATATCTCCAGGTACTTTCAGAGAAGATTAGGTGAAAGTCCAAATCCAGGTTGACATTCCCTCTCTCTGAGAAACAGGCCTGCAATAAATAAGGCTGCGTGCAAGTTGTTGTTCCTGCTCTGCTCAGGCACTTACTGCCAATATGTTCCTCATTAGCACTCTGGGAAGCTGTGAGTGCACAAGGCTCTCTGTGCAGCCCCAGTTTGATTCTGTTCTCCAACACATGGAAACACTTTAAAAGTAAGAGCCTTGGGACCTGTGCAAGGGTGACAAGTGACGAGATGAGGAGAGGAGACCAGAGCCAGCCCCTGACAAATTTGAACCATCCAGTCTTTAATCCACAACAAGCAAAAAGAAAAAAAAAATTGATGCCAAACAAACCTAGTCTTTTTCTGAAAAGAGATTACATGTGTAATGGAAAAATTATGGGTATGGGGAGTCTGGCCTACAAAAATTGGTTAATATTAGAAGCCTTCAGTTTGCTTTCCATGATTAATGGAACTTCCCCTACATGCAACTCAGTCAACATTTCCATCTCCCTCAGAGCCTATTGAGAGCCCCCTATTTTTTTTAATTTAAGGAAAATGGAATTTTAAGACTTTGTAACCTTTCCACAACTTGCTGTGAGCAGGTGATCAGCCATTTTCCCCCTCAAATACCATCTCCTACAAGAGGCAGAGCAGGGCAATGGAGGGGTATTGCCATCTTCTCTCCTACCGGGGACAGCATTTAGGTCCTTTTCAGCCTAAAAGATCCTCTGATTTCCCTCATGGTGCCACTGTACAAGAGCCAGGGCAATGCCCCGAAGTCAAGCATGGAGCTGATCTGCTTCTCAGAGATTGGGCATCCTGATACTCTTGGGCCTGATGGATCACAGGGATGCCCAGCCCTCTCCAAAAGGAAAGAGGCTTCACATGAGAATGCCAATAGAAAACTTAAGCCCTGAAAGCAGAAACAGGCCATTAATGCCAATCCCACAGGACCTGAAGAGTTAAAGCTGTTGGAAGCAACGTTTGTGCATGTTGCTTTCATGCCAGTGGAAACAGAAGAAAAAGCCTAAACTCTCTGCACGGGCACAGCAGGTTCAGCTTTGATCTCTCAGGAGGTTTGTTTCCTTCATTAGGCTTTTCTTAAAATTCACTTTTATGAAAGCTTTTAATTTCCCCCCTGCATTTCACCCCCATAAAAGCTTTTTTAGATTCATTTGACAAAGGGGCAGGGTGGGGGAGGAGAATCTCTCTTAATTGCCACTAAACATTACCTGAAGTTGCTTGGTTATGTACAGGGATGCTGGAGCTGTTCATTGTGAGAGTCACAGGCACTGAAGGAGGGAAAATCCCCACTAAGGCCATAATAAACCAGTAAAACAGGCACAGAGGGGAGGGAGAGAAATAGACCCCCAAGCACTCACACAGAGAAAGGTGAGGCAGGACAGGAACAGCAGGAGATGTCCAGCAGAACTTGGCTGGTCACTGCTGCAAGACAAGCAGAGTATTTACAACCCCCATCACCCACAGCTCCAGTTTCATCTCTGCTGGTGCTGGGTAGCTGATGAAACCAGAACCTCACCACAGTTCAGGTGTCTGCTCTGCAAATACAGCCCAATGACACAACCCCTTCCTCAGAGTGGGGCTGCAAGGCTTCAGAATCCCAGACTAACAGAGTTCCAAGGGGATTCAACATTCCACTACCCAATTCCAGCACTACAGCACATGAGCAGGTAATTTATGGCTGCTGTTCCTATATGGGATCAGAGGGGCACCCCTTGAAATGCTTTCCTCTGCTGACTGCAGAAGGGAAAATTCCAACTCTGCATTAATTCCTGATGGAATCTTTGAAAAGAAAAAGCCAAACCAGAATGTGTGCACATCATCTCATCCACCCTGTGAAGCCAAGGTAGCAATGCTGTGTTTCCTTCCCCCAAATCAAGGTCTGGGTCCTTCACAACACACATTTATCCTCAACATATGTGTTTTTTTTAAACATGTTTTTATACCACAAAAGCCTGTAATAACAAGGGATGGAAAGGTATTGCCAGGGTTGCTGAGTGCAGCCCCCCACTATTGTAGTACTATTCCAGTCACAAGAAGCAGCTCCATTTTAACAGTAGTTTGTGGTTTTACCCCCACTATTCCTATTAAAAGCTTAACTTCATATGATTAGCCTGTTACTTGAAGTAATTTAAACAATGAAACAACCAGAGCAAATTGTAAGACTATTCACCAGCTCATTTGTGTGGATGAACTTGAGCAAGTCCTTGGAAGCAGATACTGTTCTTAATGGGAAAACTGTGTCCAGATCCTGCTTGGGCTGTACTGAACCCTCAGGGGTTGTGTCCTCTGACAGGAGATAACAATCCCCATTTTGCACTCTCAGGCTGCTTCTGCTACAGAAAGAAGCTGCCATTTCTAGACAAGTTTCAAGGGACAGATTCTGACCTCACCTAAAACATGAACCCACACAAGGAAGGCCATTCCAGTTGTTCTAGTTTTAAATCAGGCATAGCACAGCAAAGGTTCTGCCCTGCCTTTTCCTTTCTGATGCTCATTTAATTCACTGTAACATGGACACAACTGGATTTAACAGGACTCAACTGTAATAGCTCACAGTATTTCTTTAGTCCTGGAAGCACAAGCCTCTGCTTTTCTGCCACATCAACCCCAGACCACCCCCAGCCCAAACTCAATTTCAATTACATTTCACAAAGCTAGGTGGATGGACAGCATGAAGTCAGATGAAGTTCAGTGCAGACAAATGCCAGGTAACGCACTTAGGAAAGGATAATTTGAACTACACAGGGAAAAAAAGCCAGAATGCTTTTGCAAGATAATCATCTGCTGTGCACAGAGAGGCAGGGAACTGAAAAGACTATAATGGAAAGAGATGGCAAGTACTTCCTTGGGAAGCTGCTCACCCCCAGCTCCCAGTAATCCCAGCTCACCCCAACTCTTGCAGCACTGCAGCAGCAAAGCCCTGAGAGATCACAAAGACTTCCACACAAGTAAAGCCTGATGGAGTTGGAGTTTGGTGGAGCACAGGAAAGGATCCAGAAATGACAAGCTCTTTGTGCATCTCCGAGCCAGAACACATGGGGGGTTCTGGGTACCCAACTGCAAACCCCAGGGCAGAGAAACTTCTCCCTCAAAACACCTCCAGCTTTAATCCCAGAGCTCTGGGAGTTCAAAACACATTCCCTACTGGTGAACAGGACCCTTAATGTACTAACAGGCATTTCACAGGGTAGGATCCTATGCCAAACAGATTGCCCAAGGAGACCCTCTGTGCCAGCACTGCCTTTGCACATCAGCTCTCACAGGATCCCACAACGGTTTGGAAGGGACCTTTAAGTGCATGCACTTCCAACTCCTGCCATGGGCAGGGGCACCTTCCATTAGCCCAGGTTGTTCCAATCCCCATACAACCTGGTCTAGGACACTTCCAAGGATGGGGCAGCTACACAGCAGGCCAGAGCTAAGACCCAAACCCTCTGTGTGCTGGGAACACAAGCCAGGGTGGACCTGAGCACACAGAACTCTTCCAGCCTACACTTAACAAAACAAAAGCCATCCTTAACCCTCAAGTCTCTATAATGCCATCCAGATTTGCTGGAAAGAAGCAACCACAAGTGCAGTCTCACCCAGCCAGTGCTCCTGCTCCCCACTGCTGCCAACCTGTGTGCACACTCCAGGGGAGAAACCACATCACTGTCTCAGAGGTACATAGCAGGGAAAAGGGGTTGGCAGAGGGTGGTGGGCACTGCCCAGGCTCCCCAGGGCAGTGGGCACCACCCCAAGGCTGCCAGAGCTCCAGGAGTGTTCGGACAACACTCTGAAGGACAGGGTGGGATCATTGGGGTATCTGTGCAGAGCCAGGAGCTGGACTGGATGACCCTTGGGTGTCCCTTCCCACTCAGGATATTCTCATATTCTATGAAGGAGAGCAATCTCTCCCCATCTGGTACACCTTAAACACCAAGAGCTTTCCTTCCACCTTGGGAGGACAAGAAGAGGGAAATGCAGCACTCCCTTCTCAGGGCTTTGCTAGCCTTCCTCGTCTGCCTCAGCAGGGAAAGGAGGAATTGCAGACCCCACGGAGCACCTCCCAGGCTGGATTCCTGGCCAGGAGCGCATTCCATGAAGTGTGGGGCCATCTGATGGTGGGAGAAGGCAGCGGCAGGCAAGGCATCCCAAATGCTGCTGTGCTTTGCTCCTCCATTCATCTTCAGTAATTGAATGCATGCCCTGGGGGGGGAGCGCTGCGCAGGGGCCAGAGGGAGGGAGGGGGAACAGTATTTATATTTGTCTTCCCAGATTTAGTTTGTCTTTATCTCCAGCTATTTTGAATGTCATGGGGAGTTAATGAAGACATGTTGTGCATCTGCAACGCATGGAACAACTTCCCTCCTGTCTCAGCATATTAAATTCTTTCTTACTTACATTAGGAATTACAGGGAAAGAACAGACACAAACAAAAAAAGGAAGAAAGATAAAAGCAAAGTTGAAAGAGATAAGACAGTAGAAGAAAAGGAGGAGGAAAATCCCTTAAATTCAGCTCTCAAAGTTGAATCACAAGGCATTTTCAAGCCCCTTCACCATCTGTTTTGATCAGAAATGTCAGCCCTGGAAGAACTGCCCCTGTCCATTTGGCAGGACATCAGATCAACCTCTTAAACAACCCCTGCAATATCACTTTGCCCCACAGTCCACTCCCCATGACAAAAGGCTGTGGGCACCCAGCAGAGATGGAGCCTGAGCTGTAACACCCTCCCTGGTGGCAAGTGGCACATTCCCAAGCCCTGCTTAACCTACCTGGAGCCACCAGATCTCCCTCAAGGACCTGGGGAGGGCTTGCCATACAAGAAGACCTTAGGGCATCCACCCCAGGCACAGATACTGCTCTGCAGATGAGTATTTTTATCTGCTCTTCCTGTGCTACAGACAGGAAACTGAGGCAGACACAGGCCCAGATCTATAAAGGCTTCCTGGCCTCCAACTTCTGTCTTTAGACAATCCCTGGCTTAGATCTCAGCAGTCATTTCCAAGGGAAGAGACAAGGCAGTGGCAAAGAAAAGCCCTTTCCCTAGGATATCCCTTCCTTGGCTCTCCTCTCCCTTTTCTGGGAGAGGCAAGAGGACAGACTTTACTTAATCATGGGGCTGTTCTCTTGGAAACTAAGATCTTCCCTTTCCTGGCATTTCCAATCATCTCTTTCCCCAAGGCAAGATCTGGCACACCTTAGACATTCTGGTTTGGCCTGAAGTTGTATTTAGACTGTTCCTTGCTTAGGGGATTCTCTGTTTATATCACTGGAGGGTGTTAATAAGGGCAGAATGGTTTCCAGATCCACACCAGCTGACTGGATTTCCTGAATCTACGCCATCTGTGAAAACAGAAATGGTCCCTTCTCCTTGTACACAGATAAATGCATTAACGTTAAACCTCCCAGGGCAAGAAAACAGAAGAGGTTTGGACTTCTGGCCAACTGAAACCCAGGAAGTTCTGGAATGAGGTACAGAACTACCATTTTTATTGTGGAGGGAAGGATCTCATCACTCTGTGGAACAGACAGAAGAGCTTGACATTTTAAGAGAGCTCACTATGGACTTTCTGGCACCTCTCTGACACATCTGGCACTGGCCACCCTCAGAGACACCAGAATAAGGGAACTGAGACCCTGGATGGTATTACAGCACTTGCAAATGCCCATCACTCAGCTCTTCCATTGCAGGACAAGCTTCCCTGGAGCTCCCAGGATACACAGGACAGCACAGGGCACTAACCCAGGTGCTTTTCCATGATTCAAAGAGGTGCTTGGGAGATGAGAGACTTGGGGACCAATGCCTGGGATCTGTCAGCCTAAAAGGTTTATATCTTGTAATCCTGACACCAGTTTGATAACCCATTCCCAGTTTAGGCTGAGCTGTGCATACCAAACTGAGGTCTCAGCTGCTGGCCTCTCTCACCCCAGTGCTCACCAGGTTCACACACACACTGCAGCATTACCTAAGCACTGGTGTGCAGAGGGGACCACAGGGCTGAACCAGCCTAACATGCCCACTATTTGTTCTTCCCATCTGACAGAGCTAAATGCTGCTCAGACTCTTTGGAAGGGAATGACAGTTTAAAAAAAATAATAATTTTTCTAATACACCACCACAAAAAAGTCACTCTCAAGTGGAAACACACTAAAGCATCAAAGGATTAGTCTGGCTGAAGTAACAGCAGCAAGCAGCTTTGAAATACTCAGAGAAGCAAGCCAAGGGGGTGTCAAGGAGTTAAGCCCCTTCTCCAGGGACTTACACCCAGATCTAGAATGTCTAAGGGGCTGCCCCAGGAGGGATAAATTGGTTTGTTCAGCAAAGTGCATCAGTTCAGTGCAGCAGATGAGCTCTGCAAGGTCAAGGAGGAAGAGACTTTACAACTGGGAACAAGAGCATATCACACCTACATTCTTTAAGAAGGAATGAGGTGTTCTTCAGGCTCAGCAACTGCACATCCCTTCCTTCACCCCAAGTTGTTCCTTTGGTGAAACTAACCCTGTGCCAAGAAGGGATGAAGGCACATGAGCTAACCTAGAACAGCAGCAAGCAGCCACCCTGCCTTTGGAGTGCTCCAAATCAAGGCATGGATCCCTCACCTCTCCACTCCAACCACAGGACCAGGACACCTCTTTCCTCTTCCTATACCAACAGTGCTCCAGGCTTAAATCTGATTTGGGGGTGGGCCTGGCCTTCACTGACCATCTCAAAGTCACCTCACAGCTGAGGGAGCCCCTCAGAGTGACACCACACACCTAGAAGGTGTCATTTCATGCCCTGGTATTCTCTGGTCCACAAACAAGCAGCACCTCTCACCACACCATACCTGCCTAAGTCTTTTAGCTCATGACAGCACAGACCATTTAATGTCAAGCCTCTTATTTCATCACAGTAGAAACGAGGCTGTTCCCCTTTGGGAGATTCCCCCCTGCCCCAGCTCATTGAAACTCAAACACCTGGTTATAGTTTTCTCTCTTGTGAATAAAAATGTTTCCTACAACATCCATCTCCTACAGCTACAAGACTGCAAAGGGCACGAAACATTAGCAGCTCAATTCAGTCAGATTTTTTTGTTGTTACAAGATTAAACTCAAGACATGAGAGCTGGCTCTTGGCTTGCCTTCCAGGTGAAAAGAACCCATGTGTGTTCACAACAAACAGTCACCAGCATGGTGTTCCTGAGGAATTCAGCTTTGTGCTGGCAGAAATGCTGCAGTATTCAGATTTTTAAGGTCTTCAATCCTTGATGTGTTCAGAACCGCAATTTGAACCCCAAAATAGATACTGCTCACATTATACCAATGTCTCTTTTAGCATATGACAACTATTTACCTCAATTAAAAGGAGCAATTTTCTGCACATTATTCTTAAAGCCACCAAGCTCCAGGAGAGCAGCCCTGCAAATACTGGCCAGAATCCAAAAGCACTTTGTTATAAACAATCTTCCTCTAATACAGACCTTCACTGATGCATATGCATGAAAATTCAAGATTTACATCCATATTTTTTTGCTTCCATCCCATCAAATTAGGCAGAGTTCACAAATGCAATTATTTCAGATTCCAATTCAATACATGATCTTCCTCATATCTGTATTTTTCCTTCAGTAACAGAACCTCTGAGCTTCCAGTTTGATCTTAAGAACCCTGAAATTCATGACATGCCAAAGGCACTAATATTTTCGATAACTCAGCTCCCTTTCTGCTCTATATTGTATTTCATCATAAAGGGCCTTGGAAGATTGTACTTAAATGACTTTCAATAGTAATGAACCAGCTAATCCTAAAATCCTCTCTCGAACAAAAGCCAAGAACAAGCTTCCCATTTTCAACTTATTTATACTTTAGTCAGCCTCCCACAAGTCACTTTTATATGGTTCATGGCTTAATAGAAGTTTAAGAAGTATTCCCTCCTGGGGTTTTATTAAAAACCCTACCAAATTTATTCCCCGTGTCAGAAGCTTCCTTACCTTGTTTTTATTTTCATACTAAAAAAAGTCCATTATCTATAGTAATATAACGATTTCATATTTCTCTGCCTCAGTTTCCCCAACGTGTAACATTCACTCGGGTGATTACACACTAATTGCTGTGATGGCAGAACCAACAATGCCCCTTCTTGCCATTAAAGCATTTCATTGTTTCACACCATTGATTTCTTCTCAAAAGTAATTAAGAGCGTGAAAGACAGGAATGAGCCTCATTAGCTCCCACAAGTACAGGCATCCTCCAGCTCTTCCATGAACCTTTCCAAGGTGCAGCAACTCGCTGGAGGTACCCAGAGGCACGTCAAGCAGCATTCCCTGCTCAGCCTTTCCCAGGCACTTTTGTTGGCTGCCTTACATGCAACACCAAGCACAACAGCCCTGAGTGCTGTAACCAGATGATATCCTAACAAAATTCCTGTGTTCCAGCCTGTACAGATCGTAGAGATTGGGAGGCAGAAAGCTGCACAGAGCCATCAACTCCGGCTTCTCTCCCTTTCCCCCTAAACCCCATTGACAGTCGCTCAAAATAAAGTAAGCCATTTGCTGGATCTCCCTTATCTTATTGTACATCAATTTGCTGAAACATTCATGGGATCACTATGCATTTCATTTACCCTTAAGGCCAACCCCTCTGCTTATTAAATTAAGAAGATGAATGAGAGATTTGCTCTCTTGCTAGCAGCCCAGGGGATTCATTAGTCAAGTAAATGATTGCACTTGCCTCAAGTTATGCTACTGCAATGTTTGTAATGTGTCTTCTGATCTCAGCTCCCCATGCACTTTTGGGAAACAAGGTTGGCTTTCAGACAGGTCACACTTAATTCCAGTTATTTGGCTTCAGCAGATGGATTAAAAAAAACCCCTTGAATTCACTATCCTGTTCCCTTCCTTTCCTCAGCCCCCCAGACACTTCACAGAACAGACACATGAGGGGAATCCAGAACTACATGGGAGCCACCAATATCTGTCCTATTTCTGTCGGTATCAGGCACAGTGACCATTTCAGTGATGACATAAAGGGCAGATTTGGGGCACAGTGACACGTGCAGTGACAGAGCTGCACAGGGCAAGAGAGAGAGAGGCTCTCCCCCCATCCAGTTGGATCATGAATTAAGCAGGGAGGTAGCTGTTAACAAGCTCCCTTTTGCCCTGTGGAAAGGAGCTGGCTCCAGGTAACTGCAGCCAGAGGACAGCAATGTTTGTGTGTGCAATAGGAGGGAAGCAGGAAGAAAAGAGTCCTTCGGGAAAAGGCTAAAATTCACATCCCAATTAAACTGCTCAGCAGTGTAAGTGGAAAGGAGGTTGAACACTAACTTTCAGGGTAGAGCTGTCCCTCATCCTGCAGGGCTGTTCCATGAACAGCAGAATGTGGCTGAACAAGCCCCCCCAGCACATGTGGGTGAGCACTTCACCAGTGGGATGAGCATCATGGAAGAGATTCCCTCTGGTGAGCTACAGGAAGAGCATCCAAAGGCAGATTGCACACCTTGTAAGTGGCTTACAAGTTGTGTTGCCATATCTGTGGACTCAGTAGGACACAGCCTGCCACCTTTAACACCAGGGAAGCATTAGAGCAAAACCAGTTTCTGCCTAACAGACCTGGAACGAAGCACATTCCATCTCTTAGGAATGACAACAGCAAGAACCACAGTACCTGTCACCCAATACAACCCCTCCAGATGCTCAGGTGGCTGCACACTCTGCTACAAAGCTATACAGTGAGTCTGAAACATCAGGCATTAGGGAAATCCACCCAGTTCTTGAAAGTCTCCCAATAAATCTGTAGCCAAACAGAAATGAATACTTTGGGGGCTACTCTTTCCCCAGCAGTATACCTGAGTAAAGCAACAGGGCAGGCAAGCTCTCAGAAATGTTCCCTCCCATGGAAGGATCACAGCTGCAGTGAGAAAGGGATGAGCTCTGCAGCCTGGGAAAAGAGAAAAGTGCACACAGGTGCAAAAGGGAGGGACCAATCTCATGGCAACAGCTGTGGAAAGGGAATTAAGACATCTGAAAGAACACTGCTGCCCTCCCCCTCCTTGCCATTGCCCACGAACCAAGTGCTTATTTACCTCACAGCTTTGCCACAACTTTCTCACCTGACCTTCATCAGTCATTTATATCCTGTCTATAAATAGCATAACATGACAATTCTGCTGCCTCTGCAGAGGGGACATTTAGTCAGGACTGATTTCACACAGTGAACAAGTCCAGGCTTCACACAACAGGAGGCACAGATGGAGCTGCATTTACTTGGAGCAGTATCAGGACATGCTCTCCACAATAAGGTGCTGCTCCAGGGAAGGGCAAGTCTGAAAAATTTGCATATATAAGTGCTCCCATTTACTAAGCAGCATAATTAGGACAGAGTTAACCTTGGAGTAGCCTGTAACACAGCAGAGGATTCTACAGTGGTCACAGCTGGCTTCAAAAGAACTTATAAATGGTTTGGATTGGAAGGGACCTTAAAGGTCATCCAGTCCCACCCCCAGCCATGGGCAGGCACACCTTCCACTAGCCCAGGTTGCTCAAAGCCCTGTCCAAACCGGCCTTGGCCACTGCCAGGAATGGGGCAGCCACAGCTTCCCTGGGCAACCTGTGCCAGGGCCTGCCCACCCCCACAGGGAAGAACTTCTCCCCAGTATCTCATGTAGTTAGCCCTGCCTTCTCTCAGAGTGAAACCATTCCCAACTCATACCATAACTCCATGCCCTTGCCAAAAGCCCCTCTCCAGTTCTTTTGAAACCCCTTTAGGTACTGGAATTGTCCTGGCCGAATTAGCTATTAACAACTCTGCTAAGCTCTCCTAGGAAAGGGCGCCTCCTCTTAAATAAGAAATCTACACAACAAAAGGCGAGAGACAGGAACCACCCAGCCTGTAGGGTTAGGATGTCATAATACTCCTTAGCCCAAACTGGTGGGACGTAATTATGCTGTCACAAACCAGGAATTCGCCCCCAAACCTACGTCCCGCTCCAGCTGTGGCTGTCCCTGACATCTCAGAGGCCGGTCCTGAGCACAGCAAGAGTCGCAGAGCACCAGCCGGAGCTGCTGAAGCATTTTGGCTGCGATCCCAAGGCTGCTCCAGCCCCTCCCAGAGCCTTAGACTTCTCAGGTTTACACGCATTTGATGCTTTCCGTGAGCTTTAAGCTCAATTAATGCCCACCAGCCACCTCGGGGAGCACAAATGCCCCCAGACCCAGCAGCGCAGCGTGAGGGAGAGGGCAGACGATGCTCAGCGTGCTCTGTGGTGGGTCACAGCGTTCCAGTGAGAAATTTCACATTCGAACTCTTCAGCATTCCCCTGCTCAGAGGGGTCCCCCTAGCACCGACATCCCGGGCAGGGGCTGGGGGGCTGCCCCAGATGGCAGCCTCGTGGTGCAGGAGCCCGTGAGAGCAGGGCCCCTCAGCTACTTCCACAACTTCCACTCGAGAAGCCTCATCCTGCCCTTTTTCCACGCCAAACGCACGAATTTAAGGAACTGTCGCCATCTAGTGGGTTTAATCGCCCCCAGCCCGGCCAAAAGCACGGCACATTCCCCCAAGTGCAGTACTTACAGGTCCAGACGCCCCTCTCTTCCAGCCTTGTCCTGAGCAGAGCCTCCCTTTCCAGCGTGAAGAAACAAATGGAGCAGAGGGTTTAGCCCTCCGGGTCTTTTATCCCCTCCAGCCTCACAGGTGAAACCATTTACATCTCCACGCCCACCTTTGAACCCTGATTGGGCTCAGCTGGGCTGGCCGGGCATTGCCCGCACACCTGATCCTTGGAGGAATAAATCACCTGCTTTCTTTGGTGAGAAAAATAGGGGGTGCAGAGTTTGGAGAAGAAGGTGTAAGAGGAAAATACGTATCTTTAAAAAAAAGGCCATGGGAGATAACTGTGCTGTTTCTCACGTGTGGAATAACACAGGATCCCTTATAATGCCTGTAGGGAGCCCATAGGAAAGATAGGGAGACTCTTCAAACAGGCCTGGAAGGACAGAACAAGAGGAATGGCTTCAAATTGCCAGAGAGCAGGGTTAGGGGGGATACTGGAAAGAAATTCCTCCCTGTGAGGGTGGATAGGCCCTGGCACAGGTTGGGCAGAGAAGCTGTGGCTGCCCCATCCCTGGCAGTGTCCAAGGGCAGGTTGGACAGGACTTGGGGCAACCTGGGCTAGTAGAAGGGGTCCCTGCCCATGGCTGGGGGTGGAACTGGATGAACTTTAAGGTCCTTTCAACTCAAAGCATTCTGTGATTCCCTCATCCCCAGGACTGACTGATATTGCCAGAAGAATCCAAACTCTGGATGATTCCAGCTTTGTGTGCTGGCTAAGGGGAGAGACAGAAGGTAAAAGGAGCAGCCAACTCTACAAGTGGAAATGTAAAAGAAAGGCAGGTGCCATGAGAAAATGAATGCAATTAAGAGACTGTTCTTGGTAGTAGGATTTTGGAGACAGACAGCAAAGAGGATGTCAAAGATAAATGTGGAAGAATTATACAGTGTGAATACATTACTTCTGCTACAAAAGCACATGTTATTTCAGACAACAGCCTGTGTCTGCAGTTTTGTACTGAGTACATCTGCAAGGGCTCCTTTGTGTGCCTGTCCATGAAACCTGCACAGCATAGGCTTATTCCAAGGGCTTTGGAGATTACTTTCTTATCCTGAGAACAAGGGAGGGATTCGTTCCAGGTACAGAGCATTAGCTGCAAGTCACAAAATTCAGTAGCTGGTATTGCAAGGAATCAAAGTATTTCCAGCAGGGTTAATGTTAGTCATTTTAGGGTGTCTTCTGAAGTGAGACATTAAAGGAACTACAAGGATTTGCACTGAAGTCTCCTCTGCAGCTAGTGGAAAATTCCAAGAAATCTTCAGTTCTGTTGAGTTTAGTGTCTGCAAATCAAAGCCTTGAGCAGCCAGACACCACCTGGGCCAGGGTGCCCAGTCAGACAATCCCAGCACTTATTGGGACACAGGAGCTGTGCATTCAGGGCATTATCTAATCAGGGAACACCTGCAAATCATGAGGTTTCACTGCCATACGGGCTCACATAATTCAGGGTACCCTGTGAGCCTCAGATGAGTTGTAACCAGAATCACACACGCCTTTACTCCAGCTGGTCTCAGAGCCTGGCAGCAGGTTGGAATATCACCCTGTTCCAATCCCCATGCCGTGAGCAGGGATGGTGCCTTAGGGTTAATGTGAAACCCCAGCAAAGAGGGGGATGCTCAGATCACCATCTTGCCTGGGGCCTCAGTTTTTGGAGGCTGATGCCACCTCACACCTTCACATTGCCCTTGGAGTTCCCTCTCTGAGCTCTGCCCTCCAGCTTTCTCCTGTGCTGTTGGGTGGCAATTTGTACAGTCAAGAAGGTTGACTGCACAACTGTAATTAAGATGATGCCAGCCCAGATTAAATGACTTTACAATCATCTGAGTTTCAGGCCTGTCAGGTTTAACAGGACCAGAAAATAAGTAGTTTGTAATGTTCTGATGAATTAAATCATAATGGAATAGAGATGTTGTTAAATCCTATATGATGCCTATACGGATGCCAGTGCCTGGGGAGATGCTGGATGCAATACTAAGGAGTTCTGCAATTTCTGGTTCACACTTACTTCACTAAGAAAGCAAAATGGGTATTTGTTTGCAAAAATACGACCACTTTCCTGCCTTCTTGATCCCTTTCTTTTGTAGTTGTCTTCTTTGGTAGGATTTGAAGCTTTTTGAAGCTTACAAAAGTGTCTAACTGACCTTATTTTTGAATGAAATCCAGGTTTAGAGCTGCTGTCACAGAAAGAATAGCCATGATTTTCTCTCCAGTGATACACTGACCTTTAAACCAAGCCTTGGGCTTCCCGTGGTATATCTGAGAGCAGTGTCTCTGTGGCAGTCGTGTCTCTGCTCCCAGACCTGTAAACACCCAGTGCATGTGCACGGTGTGTCACTGATACCTGAGAGAGCCACAGAAACAAAAGCTGCTTGCCTGCAGGCCTTGTTGTGTGTTCAGAGTTCAGTTACTGGTAAATGCTGTGAAAATTCCATGAAAGGGCAGGATGGGAGAGTTTGGATCTTGGGGGCTTTGAGAGCTCTTGTTACACAGCCAGACCAGGAAAGATGGTGATGGACTCATCTAAAAAGTCAGATAAAATAAAGAAAATTAGAAATACTTTACTTTTTGTATTGTTTGGCTTTAATTTTAGGTAAAAAACATAGCAGGCTCCCATTATCTCAGCAATATTATTCACCACTAGGAGAAGGATTTGTTCATGTCTGTGTGCTAGTCCAGAGGAAAGCCCTGAGCAGCAGAGCCCCTCCTCTGACTATACCACGTGCCCATGGTGCCCACGTTTACTGTTATTACCACTGGATTTTGTTTTACTGTTTATTAAATTTATTTAAAATTATTAAAAATCAAGAACACAGCCCTCAGTCTGGGACCACCAGGACAGGTGCATTTTCCCCTAGATCCATATAGCTGAGAATTGTGCAGAGGGAGAAGTCAGGGTGCCAGCACATCACCAGTATTGAGTAGATGTGCAGGTGGGGCTGAAAAATTGAAGATATATGTTTGTTGGATGGATGAATAGAGGAATACCAGCACATATTTGCATATGCTGGTATCCTTAATCCCTAATTTTCACATGCTCAGCAACACAATAACAGGGAGAAAACAAACACTCCAGCCTTTGTGAGGATGGGTTGGAGTGCTGCACTATGCAACTCAAATTCCTTCTTCGTCTCTTTTCATTCCCAAATTTCGTACACAGGCACTTCCACATCTACTCCCAGGTGCTGCTGGAGGTCCCCCTTTTCCAGAGGCAAACACTACTTTTCAGTGGCCGGGAGGTGGCAAGCTTTCAACATCGCTCCGTCTTTCCACTCGTTTCCTCAAAGCAAACAATTTGCGGGAATGAAAAGCCTGGAGAGCCCTGTTTGTTCGTGGGGAGGAAGAGGGAGAAGTGCCCGTCACTGATTCGCAGTTTCAGTGACAGTTCCCGGGTTTTGTCACCCTCCAGAGCAAAGCACTTGGAGACAACAGGCACAGAGAAATCAAAGCTGCAGGATTTTTGCAAGCTCTCTGAATATGCTGATTTTGCCACAGCGTTTTGCATAAATGGGTGTGTTACGCCCATTCCTATCAAAGGAAACAAAACCAAGATGGTTTTGAGAAAGTTGTGTTCTTCCTCTGCATGTTGGTATATGCACTTTCAATTTCATAGAATCACAGAATGGTTGGGGATGGAAGGGACCTTAAAGATCATCTGATTCAACCCCCCTGCAGTGGGGCAGGGACACTTTCCACTAGCCCAGGTTGCTCCAAGCAAACAGGCAGGGAATTACCCTTTGAATTGCTGGGAAGGAATTCATTGAAACCAGGGTGGGATGTCTTGGCACAGCGGGGCAGCTCCCACCAGAGCTGCTCCTACAATCCCAGCCTGTTACTCGTGACAGCTTTACAAGGGTTTTGTTAATTGGATGAGACACTCGGGAGCAGCCGTGGCAGCCCTCCAGGAGCTCACACATTCCCTCCTGTGCCACAGGGCTTTGTGCTCCTGTCTCTTGCCACGGCACACAAGTGTGTGAGCCAGAGGCAGTGGCATCACCACGGTGCTCTCAGGGTGCCACAGCCCTTCTTCTCTTCCATGAGACATGGGGCAGAAGGTGGGAAGTAAATTCTCACCTCCTGGGCATCCCTTGCAGTGACAGCCACTGAGTTGCTCCCCACTTTCTCCATCCCTCCCTAGGAGGTGGAGTTAGCCCAAAACCGGAGAGATGAAGCCTCTCCCGCAGAACCAGTGGATAGACTTGCTAGAGCTGTAAGATGAACCCTCCTCAGAGGAGTCTGACAGGAGTCAGAGGAGAGACACAAACTTGGCTTCTCATAGCCCTGCTCACATTGCCAGGGAAGGGAAAAGGGAAAAGGGACCATGACTCCAGCCATGCCAGTGCTCCTCCAGCCAGAGCTCACCTCTGAATTCAGCCTCAATTAACAACAGCTTGCAGACCACTAAAACATATTTTGCAAAATCACTATTTGATAATTAGATGATCTATGCAGGTCTGATGTGTAGCCTCAGGCCTTTTGAGAATCACCCTGAGAGGCTGGATAATGAGGTAAGGACAGAAAAAAAGGTTTGGGCAGCTCTAAATTAAACCAGAGGCTGGATCAGTGTCAGCACCCGAGTATGAAAGATGTGACTGCAGGTTACTCAGGGAATTCACACAGCCCTCAGCTTTGCTCTGTAACACTTCCTTGCAGTTTTGAACCTGGGCCAGACCCTTCAGATTTCAACTGTTAAACCTTTGCCTTAACACCAACAATATATCAATGACCTCAAATGTATAGTTTTGGAGAGACTTAAAAAATTATTCTTTCCTTGAGGCATATTAAGTTCTTCCTCTCCTGACACGTTTCATACCTAGATCTTTCTGAAAGTCAATGTCTTCTGAAATACAGTAAAATGGCAAAATAAAAGGTCATGGATTTCAGATCAACCACAATGATTTTAGCCATGCACTTTGAAATCTATTGACAAAAATCTCAGGGGCAGTCTCTCAAGCCTCACAAGGAGAGGCAGTTTCCATTTGCTGACTTAGCTTTGACAGAAAATTGTGATTTTACAGAAGAAGAATGTTATTTCAACTATAGGGCTGCATTTGAACAAAGGAGGGACCTGTGGCTGTAAATGGGATTTTGTGTCATCCATAATCCCATGAGAAAGAAGCAAAACCAACAGCAGAAGATAAAAACCTTCCAATCCCTTCTCACCAAAACAGCTTCTGAATAAACGCACCTCTGAGCTCATCAAAAAGGCTGCAAATTTCAAGTTTTAGTTGCAAAGGGAGCAAAGATTCTCTAAAAGTTTGTTTGTCATTTTGGCCTCTCAGGAGTTTCCAAGTCAGATTTTTTAGGAATTCAGACACTGCCCATGAAATGTTACAGATGGAGCTGCTGGGATCTGACAGCCTGGCCTGGGCTTGAACCTCTGATGAAAAATCTGCTCTTCCATGTTAGTCAGCAGAGAAATGAAGCACATCATCTGTCCTTTAGCCTCTACATTCCAAGGTAGAAATTCCTGGCAGCAGGGCTGGAGCTCATCTAACAGCTGGCACAGAATGCAGGGTGCTGAAAATGCCTTTTCCATGCAAATAACTGTGAATTTAGGATGGAGCTGAAGGAATGGAGCTGATGGGACTCAGCTTGGTATTGCTTGAGTGTGTCTGCACTTCTATCTGTCATTAGTTCTGGCTCTCTGCCTGGAGGAAATGAACTTGGAGTTTTTTCCTAATAGACATGGAACTGGGCCAAGTACCAGCACCAGCTACTGACAGGCTCATCAGGGATATCAGCAAATGTGACTGCCCTGAGAATTAATTGTCCTCACTGAGAAATCAGCCCAGCCAGGCTGGCCAAGGGAAGCCAGTGTTGCATATTTATAGAGAAGGAAAAATTTGGACAGACCCAAAGAGGGAACTTTGTGTGGCTTTAACACAGCAGCTGAAAGGTTCCCCTGTGCCTGGGAAAGCCTGGATGCATTTGCTTTCCCTGCCTCAACATCTGTCCAGGCACAGTGGCACTGGCTGACTTTCCAGGATTTCTACAGAACTCCCAGCTGAGGCAGAGCAGGAGCTGGGATCACCCTGTGAGTATCTGGAAATCCTGGAGAAATGCCTACAGTGCCTGGTCAGACCAACCAAAGGGAGATCCCTGTCTGTGCTCACTGTGCTCGCTCTGGATGTGTTGGTTGGCTCAGTCCATCTGGAGATCCCAGTGGGAATTAACTGGTGTCCTCATTGCCTCATTCCTTTGGCAATGGAGATCCAGGGCACAGACATGTGGCTCCCATCCTTCAGCCAAGTGGCAACTGGGAACATCCCTGTTCAACCAACAGGATTTAGTTAAAATACCAAGGGCACCTGACCACAAGCAGGGATTGCTGTCAGCACCTTCCTGCACATTGCTGGGCCCAGACTCACAGTGATACAGGGACTGAGAAGCCAAATCCTGACATCTGTCACTGCTTGGAATGAAAGAAAACCCCCAAGTCTCTGTAGGCATGTGGATTTCTGACAGCTGGGACATTTAAAGATGGAGTTCCCTTCAAAATGGGATCAGCTCATGTCCATCATTTTGCCAGTCTGAAAGTTGTATTGAGTAACCAAAACAAACTTCAAAAGTGCACTGAATTTTATAGACTAAACCCAATGACTTCATGGTAGAGCAGCACTTGATTCCTGAATGAAATATTACAGGATGCCATTTTTGTAATTCCCTCCTCTCCCCCGATCATGATAAGACAGTCCCTGAGGCACTGGAAAGGCAGAGAATGTGTGCCAAGTGGAGGAGATGGAAATGGGAGAGTCTCCAGTAAAACAAAACATCGTTAAGGAAACAGTGTTTGAGAGTGATTGTTGTGTGATAGGGGATGTTTTGCCTTTTTCTTCATCCATCACTTGGAGTGGGAAGCAATAATATTTTTTTTTTTTTAAAGCTTGGAAACCATTCTTAGGAGTGCTTTGAACAACTTTCTAAGCTCACAGTCTAAACCCCTTTCTCTCTTAAGATATAAATGCTACAGCATTTAAAAAACAGGTGCCTCTACCTTTGAACATTCAAAAACTGGTAAGGACAGAAAGCAGAAAGAATATCAGTGTGTTTTAATTTCAGGTTTAACCCTTTCTCTGCCCTCACTTCTGCTCTGACCTGCTCTAGGACTGACACTGGTGTTGATCTGGTCTTTTACAATGAGATTCCTCGGAGGAGGAGGGAGAAGAGCTGAGCTGAAAGCCCAGTGACACAGCAGTGCAACATGGGCTGGTGTATTTTACTTCTCAGCGATAATACGTTCAAGGTAATTAAACCAGTTACAAAGATGCAAATTTCCCATCTAAAAGGAACGTCATGCATGGTTTAATGCCTTTCCCAGCAGAAAAGGAGCAGTCACTGTGCTTGGAGTTCAGATTTAATGCACAGGCGTTTCAGAGCAGCTGACTGGAAACACACCTGAGGCTGGGGCAGTGTTGTTGCTGCCTAATCATTCATACCAACCGGAGCATGAGCTGGAAAAACAGGCACCTGCTGGCATTTGCTGGGGCTGTGAAGGTGCCTTGGTGAAGACAGACTTGTGTGCCAGGGATTAATGTTAAAACTGGAATAATGCTGCCTTTTCTATGGCTGTGTGACTGCACAATGGGGTAAAACTACAGCCCCAGTTTTCAAACTTGTCGCTCTTGCTGAAAGAGGCACCTCAGAGAAAGAAGCCAGAGTTTCCATTCCTGTGATTTGCACTGTAGCTGTAAATAATCATAAGGCCTGTTCAATCTATGTAGCATCAAAAGGGATATCTATCATGTAAAGAAAGCCTTTGAACTAGTGGCCAAGGTCTCCAAAATCATCTTACAACTCTAATTGTCCAAGTTAATGCATTTACATGTCCAGGTGTCTTGAAAGATTCACTGAAAAGGACATGCTCCAATCCACTCTTTTTTAACATCTCTAACACTATAGGGGATCTCTTTGATTCATTTTGGCATTTCAAACAAAAAGCTCTGACAATAAACTGAATATATTGGGAGACTGTTAGAACTGAAGTCATTATTAGTGGATTACCACTAACAATCACTGGGAAGATGGACTGAGGAGGGAGGACACTGGGATTTGTGTGGAAGACCAAGAGACAGGTGTCATCTGAGTCCTTGAAGAGACCTGGTAGGGTGTCCAAACATGCAAGCTGGTTCTACCTAATTCTGAGGGAAACCTGCCACTCACTCATTGTTGTGGTTCATCAAATTTCTCTGTCCAAGGCCAGGCTAGAGGGGGTTCTGAGCAAACCCGTCTAGTGGAAGGTGCCCCTGACCAGGTGGTGGAACAATATGACCTTTAAAGTCCCTTCCAACCCAAACCAGTCTGTGATTTTATGATCTCAGAATCCCCAGGTCACCATGAGATGCATCTAAACCTCAATTTGGGTAAAAAAAATATCTTTGCAAGTGCAGCTTAATGTTGATCCACAGTGCTCAGCCCCAGTTTAACCGAGATTTAAAAGAAGGCAGTCATCCTGCTGAGTGCAGTTTCCACAGGAAAAATACAGAGGATGATTTTTGCACTAAAATCTGACTTCCCAGTTGCCCAACGACCTTTGTGATGGGGACAGAGGAATCCACAAAGGAGATGACCATCCTGGGGGATAGGTGCTGGCAGGCTGAGCACAACATGCTTGCACTCACCCACTTCTATGGATGGGTACATGGGATGTGCCAGAACATGGATCATGCTCCAGCTTTATCCTCAGGAAAGCATGTGAGGAATTAGGAACAGGCTCAGCCTCAAAGTGACAGTGCAATATGATGTGCTTTGCATTTTCATTCCTCCAGGCTTATGTATTTTCTTGCATTGTTTCCCAGCCTGGAAACAAGGATGTTCCTCTGGGTAATGTCACATGTTGGAACTGTCTGGGCTGAATAGGTGGTGTGAGAAACTCGCCAGGGATGAGGACACAGCCAAAGGTCAGCCTTTTCTTCAATTATTAATAAAAGCTTTCCTATTAATCTGCCTCTGCACATGCAGTGATTCAGGCCTGAGTGACCCTGGGGCGCTCAGAGGGTGAACCACATACTTGTGCCTTGTTTTCTGGAGTGTTGCTTTTCCACTGAGTCCTCCTGAGGAGGTGACAGCTCTCCCTCACCTCCACCAGGGCTTCTTCATGCTCCTGGTGATGGCAGAGCAGCTTCTGCAGCTGAATTTAACAGGGTGGGAAATCTTAACTGTGAGTGTTTTCAAATATTTCTTCAGCTCTGTAACATTATCACCTCTAGTGGGTCCAGAGAGGGTTCTGGGCTTGAGATCAAATTTGTTTCAAATAAAGAAGTCATGGCTGTGTGAACCAGGCCTTGGTTCTTCCCCAGTGTGTGTGTCTGCCTTGGTGATAATCCCTGGGAATGGCAACAAATGCCTATGGCCTTCCAGAACACACAGCAGCTGCCCTGAGCAGGTCAGAGCCAGACACCAGACATGGCACTGAGGATCCAGGGAAGGATATTTGATTTGACAGCCAAGGAAAGCCAAGGCTATTCCAGATACACATAAATTGCCTCCAGTGTGGAGAAAGCATTAACTTTCAGCCTTTTGACAAACACACTGAATAACAGATATGTTTTCATAGAATCACAGAATAGCTTGTGTTGGAAGGGACCTTAAAGATCATCTCATTCCATCTCCTGCCATGGGCAGGGACACCTTCCACTAGCCCAGGTTGCTCCAAGCCCTGTCGAACCTGGCCTTGGGCACTTGCAGGGATGGGGCAACCACAGCTTCTTTGGGCAACCTGTGTCAGGGCCTGCCCACCCTCACAGGGAAGAATTTCTCCCTATGATCCAATCTAATCCTGCCTTCTTGCAGTTTGAAACCATTCCCCCCTGTCCTGTCCCTCCAGGTCCCTGTAAGTAGTCCCTCTCCATCCTTCCTTCAGGTCCCGGAAAGCCACAATTAGGTCACTCCAAAGCTTCCCTTCTCCAGGCTGAACAATCCCAGCTCTCCCATCGTTCCCTCCCAGCAGAGCTGCTCCAGCCCTCTGACCATCCTGGTGCCTCCTCTTGACTCTCTCCAGCAGCTCCATGTCCTTCCTGTGCTGTTCCCAGGGCTGGGGCAGCTCTGCAGGGGGGTCTCACCTGAGGGGCAGAGGGGCAGAATCCCTTCCCTCATCCTGGGATGGGCCCAGGACACAGTTGGGTTCTGGGCTTTCCTAAGTTTGTCTAATGGATTGTCCTTCAAGCAGATGGAGCAAAGACACTGCAGTAAAATGAGGACATTGTAGAGGAAAAGATGCCCAAAGAGCCAACAACAAGCAGGTACCACCTGGAGTGAGAGATTTCCAAACCAAAACCAAGAGTTCCTGCCTTTCTGAGTGGGAAGGGAACTGAGGATTGGATTTGAATGCCAGCATCTCATGTACACCTTTTGTTCCTGGTCCCATAAGATGAAATCAGAGTTGCCTGGAGTTGTGGGAAGCTTTGGGCACAGTGTTGATCATTCCCTTCCAACAAAGGGCTCACAGTGGAAAGTAATGAGTACAAAAATTACACAGCCCAGAATTTCTTTTACCTTTTATCAGGATTGGAAAAAACATCTTTTTGATTTGTGAATGTAGACAGTTAATGATTTTTCCTTCTACTCTGCAATGTCTACCATTAGCAATTCAGAACTCTAAAGAAATTTAAAAATTAAGTTCTTTTCAATTTATACTTAATTGATGAACTTGTGCTGGCAATTTGTAATAAGGAATTCAATATCGAATTATTAGGAGATTATTTTTGAGTTTGCCCTCATGCCCACAATCTGCTTTAATAAATATGAGCATCAGAAGGGGTTTTTTTTATTCATTAACTGTTAATTAAAAAATGGACATTGATAAAATCTTACAAATCTCAAACGTTGATGTTTGACTTTCCATAAAGTCACTGGACAGTCCAGCCTTAATTTCTATTGTTTTAAGAGCAGGTCTTTAAACTCCAAACTGTTCAAATTCCATATCCCAAGATAATTCTAAATGTACATATATGTAAATGTACATATATATGTACAAATATATTCTAAAAGATAATTCTAAATGTACATCATATCAAAGAGGAGTTCCTGAAGAAACAAAATGCTGAACACTAACATCTTTTTCCTGTTTTAAATGCCTGGTAAACTGCACAAGGAGAAGTGGAAGGAAGAGCTTCACATCCCACAGGAGCTCAGGGCCAGCAAAGGGCAGAGAAGACAGAACTCCTTGCCTGGATCATCCCCACCCCTTAGGGGTGTCATTCAAAGAGGGATTTATGTGTGAGCTTTAGGGAAGGGTGTTAGAAACTCTGGCATTGCCTCCTTAGGCTCTGGCTGCTCCAGCTTTTCTCCTGATGCAGCAGATTTTAAAGCAAATCAGGAACTAATTTAGCAGCTTAAGTCAGTGTTTTAGAAAGAGAAATGTAACTGCTGGATTTAATTGCTACTTTACAGGCAAAAGTTACAGGGCTCTGGGATACTGGAGTTGAGGGACTTGGATTCAATCCTCTGCCATGAGCATGGTACTTTATAGGGACACAGTGCAAACTTTACAGGAAGGGACTGGTTCCCAAGCTGGAATGGTAGAGGGCAACAGCTAAGCCTGAAGCAGAGCTTCCCACAGTAAACCAGGCTTTGCTTGGAGGTCTTCCATGAGAAAGCAAAATGCGGTGAGATCACATCCCAGGCTGAACCGATAGAGGAGAGGGAATCCTTCCACAGCTGCAGACTGATCTATACATATAAATATGTGAAGTCACAGCTTCCATTAAAGTCTATCCATCACAAGCATCTCGGCCTGTGGTAACTCCTCTCAGCCTGAGTAATTCATAGAAATGACCCTGATTTCAACAGTGAGGGAGAATTTGCAAGATCTGAGCTTGGCAATTGGCAACACCAAGAGTTTAGCAGAGGGATGGAAATTGTATACCAAGGAGACAAAAATGTAGGGAAGGATGTGTGCACAAAACAGCCTAGAAGTTTAGGAAAATATCCAGCCTCCCACTAAGTTGCTATGGGGTAATTAATGAAATGTCTCATTCTTTCCTTTTTTTTTTCTTCCAATCTTTTCCTCCCCAGAGCCAGGAGCTATACTCAAAGAACATTTTTATTTGGCTTAGTAGGTTAATAATGATGGATGGTTTCAAAGGAGCAGGTTTGGAACATATCTCACCTCCCACTACAGAAAATGAATCAGAGCCCATTTGGCCAAAGGTAAGAAGGGATGTAAAACTTCCTGGGTCTGTTGGTGTCTGCTGGGACAGATCCTGTACCAGGATACAACACAGCTTAGCAGGGACATTAACAGATAGGACAAGTGCCAGGGGCTGATGATGTGTCATCATCAGCTTCTATTTCATATCTCCTCATTGTTCAGCGTGAGCTGATAGATCACCTGCCAACCTGCTCACACCACGAGGCTCCAGCTGGCAGACTCTTCAGTCTGGAGCACCACACACCAGAAATAAAACTGGGAGATCAGCTGGAAGAAGTCCAAAGTAAAGCCAGAGGAATGATCCAAGCTCTGGAGAATGTGACCTGTGATGAAAGATTGAAGAGACTCTGTCCATTTGAGTCTGGAGAAGAGAAGACAAAGGAAAGGCATGATAACAGTGCTCAAATATGTGGAAGGGATTGCAAAAAGGAAGGGAATAAACCATTTAGTGAATAATTTAAGGAAGCTGTAGGCTTGCCAAGGTTGCAGGTTGTGCTGCTGTGTGTAGAGAACAGTTCAGGTACAGCTGATCCAACCTTGGGCATGGGGCTGCCTAAACTATTTCTTAAGGTACCTTTCAGGCTTTTTCTGTGATCTGTGATTAAAAAAAATAATTATTCTGTCTCTCCAAGTGAAAGACTCAGAATAAACATGCAACAACAACAGTTAACATGGACAAAACAACTTAAGTCTGAGGGATAGCAGTACCCAAAATATTTTCATAAAATCATATTTTGTTATGGAACCTGCGACCTAAACATCAGATGAAAACATATAAAGGGTTATTTTTGGGATGACTATGGACTGGGGCTAAGGGGAAATTAATGTTCCACTCATTCATTTCAGAAATATTCTCATTAGTAATTGCTCCATTTATAGTCAGAAGAAAACAGTGCGCTCAAATTCCTGGCAGCAAAGCACTTTCCTCGCTGCAGATAAATATTGATATTGGCTTTAAGTCAGTTTACAAAAGGAAATGAAAAGAAAACAACAGCTCCAGTGATGCCTGTCAGGCTTTGAAGCATCTTTGGAGAAACTGTTTGGTGAGTATCGCTGTGCAGGACATGAAGCCAAAGCTGTTCACTATTAATAACCTGATTTGAGGAATGCAGGAGAAGGACCCTGTGGAGCCCAACTCCTGCTGGCACTGCCAAGACCCTGCCCACCCCAGGCAGCAACAGCATTGGTGCAAACCCCCAGAGGAGGATGAATCTTCAGGCCAATTCTGTGAGTGCTCCCACTTCCCAGAATTGAAGCCTGGGCTTTGGTCAGGAATTTGTGCACACTAAGAGTGGAAATCTGGGGCAAACTGAGGGGATGGCTGAGGGAATCAACACCCACATAAATCCCTTTCTCCAGTCCCTGTGGGGGCACTCCAGATACAGGCATGGAGCATCCATGTTCTAATCATCTCTGGGAGCTCGATGGTGTGAAATGGTATGAAAAGACCTGGAAATAAGTATGGAATTACTCCAGGTTGTGCTGCTTCCTTGGTGCTTAGACATTCCTGCTTTGGCTTATATGGGCTTGGATTTCAGAGTGCTACTGGAAGGAAGAAGGAGGTGGCTAAGCCTGAGCAAGCAGTTTTATATGGATTTCACAGCATCACAGCCAGACATGCTGTGGCTGCCCCCTCCCTGCAAGTGTCCAAGGCCACATTAGACAGGGCTTGGAGCAACCTGGGCTGGTGGAAGGTGTCCCTGCCCATGGCAGGGGGGTGTAATGAGATGATTTTTAAGGTCCCTTCCAATCCAAATCCCTCTATGATCCTATTCTATGATTCTGTGGGGTGTGGCTTCAAAGACACTGCTCCTCTGGAAAATTGAAATCCACAAAATTTCAAGCATGTATTAACTTTAAAACAAGGAAGAGAAAGTGCTGTTCAGCCAAATGGAACAAAGAAGGATTTATGCTGAGATGATTATTTACTGCATATTATTTGGCACTGGCACTTAATTTGTCAGAGGTATCTGGCAGCTTTCATTTGTAAGATATGGGGAATAGCTGCAAAGAAAATAGGAATGGCTTAAGTCATCCACAAACTAGTTGCAAACTAATCCCAAGTCCTCAATCATGATGTCTTATAAAAGTTTGACTATTCTGTTCTCAGCTTCATTCTTTTCTTCTGGTGGGGGAGTCCCAGATTTCCTGCCAGGATCAGAAGTTGGAATACATTCCCACATTTGCCAGGACCAGAGCTGCTGCTTGCAGATCTGCTGGGGACTTGCTGTAATATCTCAGCAGAGGCCACTGCCACCCTGTGCCTCAGTTTCCCAATTGGTTGTGAGGTAATAAAGACACACAGGTACCTCTGTAAGCAGCATGTGTTGGCCTGACACACATTCTGCCAAAACCAGGAGTGGTCCAACCTCTCAGGGCTCAGGGAGTGCTGCCTGTGCAAACCTGGCCACCTGCCCTCCAGGTATCTTCCCAACCTTCCAATGTACAGATGATTTGATGATCTGCTCAAGGACATTAATACTCAGGACTTTCCATTGTAAGGATGGGATGGCAGCCCCACGAGCTCAGAAAATCATCATGTGAACAGGAAACTACCTCAGACCTTCTGGCTAAACTCCTTTGCTGCCCTTTCTTATTTTAATGTCCTGGCAGGATGTGTGGAGGAGAAGACACAGTTTGGAAAGGCAGAGCAGGACAGCCCCCAGGGGAGTCAGGGCAGTCAGCAGACAGGGGTTTTGCTTTCCTGCTCCACCACATGACCTCAGACAAGTCACTGAACCTCTGCCTCCACTCCCACTCTGGTTGGTCATCTGTGGGACAGCTCTTCGTGGCGTGGGCAGCCACAAAGTGTCCTCGGGGACGTTGTGATCAGGGGGCATCATCAGATCCAACACTTCACATGGGTCAGGCATTATATTTCACCTAACTATTCTGAATCTAATCATTTGGTTTTGCCTAAAACGTCTCTTCCAGAAAGGCTTTGTAGGAAAGCATCCAGCAACACAGGATTTCTCACATGAATTTATTCAACTTCAGGTCTGTCTGGATAAGGAGCTCAACAGAGCCCAGTATTTTTTTTTTCCCCTAGAATAGCATATTTACTTCACTTCTCTCTAGTTTTTACAAATTAAATCGATAAAACTAATATATATTCTCATTCTTAAGCATTTTCTGAGCCTTCATGTAACTTCTGTACCTTCCCTTACAAGATGTCAGAGTAACACAGGAGTAAAGCAGGTGATGTGATTGCCCAAGACATTTTGTGGGGAGAAATCATCTGATTTATTAGATCGGCTGATGGAGTTAGAAGGAAAAGTTTTCATAAACATAGAGCTTTTCTTTGGTTTTCAAGCTCCTGGGCAGTGCCATACAGAGGAACTGAATCATCCTGGTAGTCCTGCTGTCCCTGCACTTTTGCACAGCCACAGGATTAACTGTGTCCCACTGGGAGACACCCTGACACACCCTCTGGCTGCCTTATCTGCTCTGCCTGTCACTGCTGCTGCAACTAAAGTCAAGGGCACGGTGTCCTGGGTGATGTGCAAGTCAAGCCCAATAACTGTATGATGGGGAAAAGGCTCTTTCGAAACTCCCTCTGCTTTTCAAAGGGAGAAAGTTTGTCTTGGCAGAAAAGTGAGATCCGTGTGAAAGGTTGTAAAATGTGTGCTGAGGATTTCTGACAGCTGGTTTTTGCCAGACAGGTTATATGAAATTCTGCTGTCTGTAGCTGTCATGTCATCTGTGCTCCTTAAACCCTTCTGGAGCTCCCTGAAACACATCCTAATCTCTGGCATGCCCAGGATTCCCTGGGGTTATTGACTGAACATTACTTTTCTCCTTCTGATTCAGCTCTTGGACTTGACTTCTTGCTGAGGCTAAAAATGGTTGTGCTTTGCCTGGGACGAGCTGAGCAAATCCCAAGGGTTGGTTTGAGACATCCAAACAAACAAGGGAGCAAACAGGGATCTTGGGAGCACACACAGAAGCAGAGAGGGCATCCACCAGCCCTTTTAGATACTACAGAGAATCTTGGAATTGTTTGGGTTGGAAGGGACTCTAAAGATCTGCCATGGGCAGAAACACCTTCCACTTACTTTTAGAATATTTGCTTAAGGAGAGTTTTCCCCAGTTAAGAACCACAGAGTGGAACTAAGGAATTCCCCCACTTGAATAACATTTTTAATTCAATTAATGCTTTGGGTTTATTTTTAAATTCATCCACTGTCAGGAGGATATAACTGTTATAAAACTGATATAAAATGAGATAACAGTGCCATTTAGGGATGTGTGGGCATCACAGCACCATGGTCAAGGTAACAAACTGACCCAAAGCTCTGAGCCCTCTCTGAGACTCAGAGACCTGGTTGGCAGCTGAAAAACTAAGGAATCTCATAAGAATCATCCCAGAGCCATCCAGTGCAGGTTATGGGGGAAGAGTTTTTCTAAGAGAGGATATAAAAAGCTATGGAGGCAGAAAAAGGTGAGTTTGGGCATTTGTCAGTTTTGTTTTGTTGTGCTCTGAATTGAAGGGTAACTTTTTATCTGTTTATTTCTAATCCGAAAATGAAATAAAATATTTTCTCTCTTTTCTGGGCTGCCTTGGATTATCTTCTCTGACACTTGACACGCTGTGTGTAATTGCCACATCAACACAAGTCTGCAAATCCAACTGCTCCAAACTTTATCCCAAGTACTGGAAAACTACTGCAGGCTCAGAAGTGGAGTTAACAGGATCCATCTGCTTTGGAGACATTTTTAATTCCTATGATTTACTCGTTAATTTTCTCTTCTCTAATTACACGCAAACGTCAGCGAGGTGAACTGGAAAAAGAGGGAGAGGGAAGGAAAAGGGATGCAGCTGTCAGGGAAGGAGTGCACTTCGTGTAGCTGTCACTAGCCGGCGTGGTCCCCACAGCCATCACATTCCTGCTCTCCAGCCCTCTTGCAGATACACTGGGAAGAGAGGAATGGTTTTTTAAGGGGAGCAATAAAAGGGAAAATCCTGAGTTGCGCCTGATTGTTATTTAGAGACACTGAATTGTAAAATCACACAGTGATTTGGGCTGGAAAGGACCACAAAGATCAATTAGTTCCAAACCCCCTGCACAGGAACAGCTCACACCAGACCAGGCTGCTCCAAGCCCTGTCCAATCTCGCACAGAGAACCACAAGATTTTAAGGCAGTTTCTTCAGTGATTCAGCAAAGTAGGGCTTGTTTCAGACACGCTGGAGCCCTGGCTGTGCTGCAGAAAGGACACAAACTGTCTCTAAACCTGGAAAGATCGATTCACCCTCCTGATTTACCCCTGTGCCATGCAGCATCTCACCACTGCCTGCACCACCTGATGCTCTTCTTCCCAGTCCAAGCTGTGTTGTCCCAGAAACTCCAAGCAAACCTCCCTCATTGCCTGATTTCACCCCACACTCACTTTCTGCTCCTTTAAGCTCTGCATTTAGTGAATTCTTGGTTTCACCTTCCCTGGTTGCACTAGTGAGGAACTCCCCCCCAGCCCTTTCTGGAGGGTTTGGGGTCCCCCAGGGCTCATTCCTCCCCAAAGGGCTCTTTGAAACCAGGAATTTGAGAACAGCTGAATTACCCAAACCCGAACCTTTCCTGGAGCTGTGACTGATTCCTGAGGGCATCACTCACTTTCATGAAACCTTTTCCAACACAGCACAGAACTAGATGTAGAAGGAAAACAGCAAACATAAAAAAAAATCACTTGTCTTCTCATCATATAAGGGAATTATTCATAGATCTCCAAAAGGTGCCAGGGAGTTCTGATAATCTTTAGAAAAACACTAATAATGAACAAGGAACACTTTTCTCTCCAGGTGAACAAGCGGGCCCAGCTTTCAGCACCTTGTTACCAGCAAGTCACACAAATTAACAGTCAGACATCCCCTTTAGTTTCACATTACTGACACTTTTATATATTCCACTGTATTTCTAATGTAGGTCAAACTTATGCACACGGATATATTCATCTTAATTCTGAGGAAATAGCACTGAAATCTTCATTTTGCCAGTAGGAAACAGAGAAATAATCAATGTAAGGGCTCAGCCACCTCAAGAAATTGCTGTGTTGGCTGATTTGTGTCCCTCAGTGAAAGGTGACCCACCAAGGTTTCCTCAGCCCACTCTCACATTACAGCGTGGAGAGGTCAGTCATCACCCTGCATTTGCTCCCTTGCAAGGAATTTGGGTGCCTCACTCCCATGGAAATCAATCACAGCTCAGCACTGAAAGACTCTGAGCACTTCTTGAGGTCTCCAGTTAAATCTACACTTCCAGAGGCACCACAGTCAGTGAAACAGCCTCTTTCATCTGCCAGCTCTGGAATAGAAAGAAAACAATCTGAGGATTTTTGTGTCATTTTAGGTAATTAATCAAAATTAAGTGATACATTAAGTGCAGATTAAGCCACTGTTTGCATGAGACAGACATTAAACCAGCCTGCTGAAAAGAAGAAAATAGATCTTTTTATTTAAAACAACTTTTCTGAGTTTATTTTGTTGACCTTTTAAATGTCAGTTTTTCATTGTTAATTCTATTATTTCCAATTTTAAAAATGCAAGTTAGGCCAAAGCCAAGCTGGACCACACAGAGTGCATCTCTGCAGGCTTCTTACAGAGCACTTTGTGATCCAGAAGGCTGAGGAATCCCTCTCATACCTCTGCACTTGACTTTTAATTCTCTCACCATGGCGCAGGTGTGAACTAAGAAGGTGTTTGATGTAACCAGGTTTATGGGGCCACAATTAAGAAGCCAGGGAATACTGCAGGACCCAGGAATGTTTCCTGGCTCTAAGTGTGAGTACTGGCAAAGCTCCAGCTCTGTGACAGGACCGAGTCCCGACCCTGCTCAGCCCATCCTGCACTTCATTTTCCATGCAAAGAAACCCAAGTCTGAATCTGGGAATGTTCTGGGCTGTGCCCAACAGGTGCCCGAGGAGTTTATTGCAGGGCACCAAACACATGCAGCCAACCTGTGACATAATTGGGGTGTAAGTGACATTAACACCATTTCCTCGTGTCTGCATTCCAACATTTCCTCTTCCATCTGGAACTGGGCATAAAGGCAGAGGGGTAGCAGCAGGAAAACCCAGGGGAGAGTGGAGGACAGGCTGTCTAGACACACATCAGCACATGTGTGGCTCTGCCTTGGTGGCTCGGGCTTTTGTGTCCTTTCCTATGGCTGCAGAAAATTGAGGAAGAGAAGGAAGACAACCTGAGCCAGCTGCTGATCTCCCCCATAGCATTTCTCACCCAAACAATCTGTGCAGGTCCTGGTTTGGTGAATAACAGGAGTTTCAGCTCTGGAGTCATCAGTGACTCCAATTTGTGACTGGCAGTGGATGACAGTGAGGAGTTCCTGCTCGATGCCCTCTACCTGATTGCTGGGGCAGCAAAAGCCAAGCCTTTCCCACCTTCTTCTAAAGAAATCTCTCACTTGGGGGCCTCATCCATTTTCTGTAATAGGTACTGAAAACATTTTGGCTCTCTCTGCTTCAGTAGCCAATGTGTTTTCAATCCTGTGTGAGGGGGAAGGGACTTATTTTTGACAAGTGTTGTTAATAAAGAGTCATCTTTTAGCACAGACAGTCTCCTGGGTTTTAACCTATAGCTTTTTTCCACCCGACTTAGTTCTTCCCATGTGCAAAATAATTTGGCTCTGCAGAGGCCCTGTCATGGTTATTTATGTATTCTAAGCCTCTGTTTGTTCCCCATCTCTCTCCCATCACAGCCTGGTCCAGCATGGGAGGATCTCCAGGCAGAAAACAAATCACTTCAAAGAAAATGCACCATTATCTTCCTCCTCCTCCTCCTGCAGGGGCTCCTTAGGTGGACTTTGTGAAGTCTGCACAGCGCCTGGCAAAGAACCAGAGCAGTAGGAAAGTCAAAACCCCACTGACTTCACATTTTCTACATCTGTGTGACATGAGAGGGCTTGCTTTTCAGGGTTATATTTTCTCTTCATATTTGGCCTTAGAAGAGGATCTGAAACTTAGAGGAAATAAAGCCCTTTCTGGGCACTGTGCACACCCAAACCCCACACTCCACAGTCAGACATAACAGCTCTTTGGTGCCCTCAAAGATGCCTTCCCAGCAGAGAGATCACTGCCCCAGTGCCTGAGGTGAAGGGATGATGCTCATTCTCCCAGTCCAAGCACACTTTGGGTCTTCAACTTACTTAAGGCATCAAGACAAAGGCTGTGCTGCACACTTCGGGTGGGTGCAGTGCCTGAAACACCAGAGCTGCAATTTCTGTTAGGATTGAGGTGTTACTACACTACAAATAATAAATAGCAAGTGTAACAGGGACATTTATAGAAATATATACCCATAAAGTTCACTCCCTCTGACTTTATTTATTCCTTGTGATCAGGCAGTGAACTCAGCAAGGAAAAACACAATCACACGTGCCTGGGATTTTGCCAAAAATATCAAAGTGCAATGAGTTTCTTTGTGTATATATGCTATTTCACTGCTATTTCTTATTGAATTAAATTACTCTACTGGTATTTTTTCATCATGTCTTACAGGCAAGGCAAGTGCTGTCAGTCTCTGAGTAATTAAGACTTTTAGGAGTTGGAAGACTCAACTCATGTTTCTGTCATTAGGTAGTAACTGTCCATCTGTGGTTGGTGCCTGTGAGTTGAAGTAACAGAATTCCTTCTGGTTTTGAATAAAATGTCTCTGACTGCCACTGTGGTCTTTAGTTATATGTCCTGCAGAAGACAGAGCATAGCACCATACCCACACCTGCTACAGCAAGCAGAGCACTGAAGAACAAACACTCTCCTAGAGCACAGACTGTGGCTCCTGCTTTTTTGCATGATGGGACAGGGTGACCATGGTGCCAGTGAAGCTGGGGGAGGCCTATGGATGACTGTGGTCTCCATGAAGCTTAAAGAGGACTATGTTTCACTGGAGATGCCTCATGGTTCAGAAACAACTGCAACTTGGAGCAGACTCTGCCCTCCTGCCCAGTGCTGGAAGATCACAGTGAACAAAAACAGGTCCACAAGTCAGTTGCTTGGACTTCTTTGTTTGACTGCCTGTAGGGATGCCCATGTGTAGCTCCTTCACCTTTCAGACTTTCCCTGTTAAAAATGCAGAAGAACTTGCCTTCCACAGGGGGATGGAGTAGATGCAACTGTGAATCACAGAATGGTTTGAGTTTGAAGGAATCTTAAAGTTCATCTTCTTCCAAGTCCTTGCCATGGGCAGGGGGACCGCTCACTAGGTCAGGTTGCTGAGGGTCCCATCCAGCCTGGCCTTGAACACTTTCAGGGATGGGGCATCCACAACCCATATGGGCAAGAGGGAATCCTGCATTTCACAGCACCTGGTGTGTCTCATGCTTCAGAACCTTCAGACAGGAGGATGTTAGTGCTGTACATCCCCATGTTGGTGATGAGGTTTTCTTCTGAAACTTGGTTAAAATCCTCCAGCCTGGAGAGAGGATGTATAGCCCAGCCTGTGCTCAAACTTCCCTGAGACTGCTTTTGTGATATGCTTTGTAAGGCACTGAACTCCCTCCTGCATCCAACTGAGAGGCTCCTCGGAGGTGCCGAGAGCTGCCTTGTTTCCCTGTCTGCAGCCAAATGTTTATGGTGCCATAAAACCCAACAACAGTAATGAAGTGGTGACATGAGCAATGCAATATCTGCACGGCTCCCAGGCTGATCCATCATCACTGCCTGGCTCACATGGCTCTCTCCCAGCTCTCCGGGAGGAAATCCTCCACAATGGCTTTATTAATAAGGAAGCGAGTCCCAGCTTAGAGAGGAAGGTGCTAATTGTGGCACATCAGCCAGGAGGAACAATTCCTCTAGGATCACACACACACATCAGCAGCCAGGAGGAACAATTCCTCTAGGATCACACACACTGATGTCCCGTGGCTGCTGGTCAGTGAGAGGCACTCCCATAGTGGTGCTGGCAGATGTCAACAAGACAGCAGAACACTCCAAGCATGACCATTAGTTCTGCCAATCCAAGAAGCTGGGGATTCACATCTCTGGCAGATCTGGGTCCCCAACATTTCTTTGTTGGATAAGCAGAGGGGGAGACACTGGAGTCCCTTGAGGCAGGAAAAAGGATAAAATGGCTTTCCATGCATTAACTACTACACTGGTGAAAGGGAGGTTTGGTTAAGCAACACAGCTCTGCATAGGTCATACTTTCTAGCCCAAAGCAACAGTGGGATGCTGTCTGGAGGTCTATTAGTGTTGTTGAAGATGAAAAATAAGGAGTAGTTTTCACTCTTTTTATGATCAGGCTGTTGGAACAGGAGTGTGCCCCAGGTGGGTATCTCAGGAGTGAAACTGTTTTCAGGGAAAGATCTCTGTCTACTTGTGTTTACAGCCTGACCTCACCAGCTGGATCTGAACATGACAGAGGTGGTGCCTGCAAAGAATTTGTGAAGGTTCCTAATCCAGTCTCCATTCAGCTATTGGCCCATTGCCAGTACTAGTCCAAGGCAGCCAAGCCTGGGAGCCCTGGGGCACAACCTCTGTAACCTGCTCAGTGCTGCACCATCTCCCAGCAAGGACGTTTCCCCCATGCCCCACATAAACACCCCACACCACGACTTGTGCCAGGAGAACACTTATAAAGAAGTAACCAGAGAAAGCAGATTTGGTGCCCCAGCTGTGCACATGCATTTAGTTGAAACTAAGGACCTCAGCCCCAGTTCCCAGGTCCTCATCCCTGCACCTCCAGTGCTTCCCCTTCCACAGCAACCACAGCAAAAGGTAAATTGGAGACTTAGCCCTGCACAATGCCAGAAATGTGTGCCTTGGAGAACAGCAGTTTCCAATTCCATCCCAATGTCATGAACCTTGCTAGGGACAAACACCTCCCCTCCTCCGCAGCCTGTTGTTCTTCAACTCATGACAGTGTCTGGGGCTGTGACGGTGCCTTTCCAAGCTCTACCAGCAGAACTGAAACCGTGGCTAATCTCTTCCTTTGCAAGACTTCCACTCAGGGATATTCTGTGACAAGGAGCCTGTCTGGAGTGAGGAAAAAGCCCAGACAGCTCTGTCAGGTGCTGGGGCACGTTGTGGATGCAGTTTGGGCACAGAGTTCACAAACACAGCTACACGTCTGGCTGGAATCAGAGCACATTCCTCCCCCGGGCTGGCAGCTTCACCTCCGTCTCCTTCTGCAAGACCCTGACTGACCTCAAGCCCCCATCCCATTTCATCTCCCTTCTTGGCTTTATCCAGCTATTATTTTGAGACACAAATAAGCCGCCTTGTGAATTGGAGGTTCCAAAAAAGAAGAGAAAGTTGCTGCATCAGTCAAATTCCTGCATTTCTCTTTTTCTAAGTTGTAGCTGGGCAAGCATCCATAGAGTCCAGCAGCTAGACAGCAAAAAGGAACAGGGAAGGAAGGAAGGGGCCAGGGGAGGACACACGGGGGAAAGTTATGAACTACAATTATGAAATGGAGAATAAAGAGTAAAGTCTTATGAAGGAGAGAAGGGAATAAGGAAAAAGAGAGAAGACAAGGAGAAACTTTGAGAAAAGTAGCACACAGAGTCTGCCTGGAGAGTTACCATAGATTTAGATTTCACTATTAAAACAGGGAATCAATGGCTGGCCCCAAGCCTCATGTTGGCAGCCTCTCCTGTTCTGATCTCAGGACCAGCATCTGTCAGCAATTTCCAAGAGGAGCCATTAGAAATCACAATGTTTAACAGTTTGTCTTGGCCCCCTGGAATTTTACTACCCCCATCAGCTACTGAAAAAAAGCAGGGGGTTGGAAGGAGGGGAGGGCAGGGGTGTGGAAGAGAAGGAGGAAGGGGAAACAGAATGGTACTTGTGAGATTTAATGGACCTCCCCCTTTTCCCCTGCTCATTTGCCACATCCGCAGAGGTGATGTATAGATGGGGGGTTTGGCCTCATTCCTGTGTGCTCTGACAACACAGATGCTGGTTTTTTGGCTGGAAACTCCATGTGAAGGGGCTCCAGAGGCATCTCTGCTGGGGAGCCCTCCCGGAAGCACCACAGACCAGGAGATTTACAGCACTTTGCAAAGCAAATTGCTCCTGACATCCCTGACACGAGAGTGACTTCTGGGCATCTCACACATAAACCCAACAGAGGGAGAGATGTAGCATTTCCCAGAAGTGCCTCAGTCACTTGGCTACCACCAGAAGATTTATTCCATCTGTTCTTCCCTCCAGATCTCTAAATAGAGAACCACAAAAGGCAGAGTGGGGAGTGAGGGAAGGGGAGAGCAGTTTCTCAGAGTATTTTGGCAAGTCTGACCATGTGCGGGGCTTGGTGGTCAGTTCTGGAGGGGACACCCAGCACTCACAACCAAAAGGTTTTTAAATTAACTGTTCAAAGGGCTGGTCCTGCTTGGCACCAATAAAACTGGTGAAAACAAAACTGAATGAAGGAAAGCAAATTATTGTGGTGAGGTTTGAATGCATTTTCTGCCGTGCCAGTAGAGTGAACTGAAACCACTGTGCTGAAGCAGAGACTTACGTGGCAGCTGAAGGATGGGCTGTCACAGCACAAGGAACTCTGTGCCTGGTGACTTACAGAGGCCAAAATCTGGTGTCTGGTCCATTTTTCTCCAAGAGTTGCCTAAATCCAGTCCCAAAACACCATGTGCCGCAGGGATTTCAAAGTATGTTGAAGGCTAAGCAGGATTTCAGCTCCAAAACTGAACTTTGTTGCTGCCTCAACTTCTACATGAGCTCAGTTTAAGTTGTATAATTCCGAGGGAGTGAGATCTGTTTGTGACCAGCTGGTTTGTGCAGTATGAACCTCCCACTCCAGTTCTTCAATAGTCATAACCAAGGTCTCATTATGACTATTGGACTTTAACTATGTGATTTATGTTCCAGGGCTTTGGGAGATAATTTGTGGTTTATGCAGACTCAGAGACTCAAGTTTATACAGACTCAGTTGGTCCTTGCCAGTCCTGTGGCTTGCCAGACTGTGAGAGAGTAGACTTGTAAGAGTTAAGCTGAGCCTTAGCAGTTGGACTCAGTGATTTTAAAGGTCCTTTCCAACTTAATTCTAAAAGATACATTGCCTGTGAGCAATGGAGGAGAATCTGGATTTTGACCTTCCCTCCCCATAGAACTTGAGTTCCTGTTCCATTTTAGCAATGAAATCTCCTCACACAACTCCTGACTTTTCAGTGATATTTTGCTGGAGAAGAGCAAATACAGAGTTAAATACAGAGATTTGGAAAGTTACTCCTGGTCAGAAGGGTGCATTATCAGTGTAATCATTTGATTTATTCTTAGTGCACTGAGGGTCCTACTACAGGCTTCAGACCCCTGTCCAGCATCTCTCTTGGCCTCAAGGGAACACCTTCAGATGGGCAGGTTGAGCAAGAAAGTGCCACAAAGACTCAGAGGAGAGATGTCTCTCCGCCTATGCTGAGTTTACAGGGACTCAAAAACCTTCCAAACACAAAGGCCAAATGAGTTTTAAAACCTTCCAAACAGAGGAGAGTGAGATGAGTTTTTCAGATCCCCTGGACACTTGAAACATGTGCAAACACAATGTGACTTGCCTGAATTCCAGCAACACCAGATAACAACATGCAGGTTATATAATGTTATTTACACCAGGCACAGGGTGACAGGCAAGTGACACAGGCAGATTAGTTTAATAAGACTGATACTAAGCATTTGGCATGGTTTGGTTATCAGATCTTGAGTTGCCTGCACATGGCGCTTGCAGTCTAATTGAGTTTTAGAAAAGTATCTATAATAAACTAAACTAAGCGTGGGTACCTTCAAACTTGGACTAGATTACCACAGAGAAGAGTGAAAGCTGTAGGGTTTAGATTACTGAACAGATAAGCCCCTTGTTTAGACATTTGGTTCATATTTGAAAGATTGCACCAAGTTAAATCACTGGGTTCTATCTCTATTTTCATAGTCAATTAGCTAAACAAGTTGTCTTTTAATTAACTTCTTTTTTTTTTTTTTTTTCCCATTGCCAAAAAATATTTCCTGGTTAAAATGACATGATTCAGGATTTCAGAAAGGAACAGAGGAATCTTAGCATCTGTTTTCACATTGCCTTGCCAGGCACAGACCTCAACTGAGGATCTTATTAAAAGTGTCTCCTCCTGCCTTATATCAAATGGTGGTGCTTTTGCTCAAAGTTCCAAATGTGCACACATGGCAACCACAGACTCGCAGTGCAAAGGTGATGGAGCTGTCAGGAAAGTCAGCAGCACATGCTGGATGAGCTGCAAAGGAGATGGATCGTGGAAACTAGAAGAGACTGTGGCAGCTTGGCCAGTATCTGGGAGCACTTCAGATCCAAGTCCGTTGGAGTGTTTACTGGGGAAGTACAAAATAGTCTCAAAATCAGGGCCAGCAACTTTTAAACTAATCTGTTGCTTTTTCCATGTTTAATTCGCATTAACTGCCTCAGCTGATTGATGGTGCCCTTTTAGTCCCCTCGTGGGTATCTCTGTCAGTCCAGGCTCTTCCCACTGCTACAATTAGAATAAAGTTACATTTGAGGATCTACCAGCCTATTTGGACACATGGTAAATCTAAGAATTAAAAATATAAATAATAATAAAAAAATTCTTGAGTTTTCCAGCATCACTTTGTCTCCTTAAAAAAAGTTTGGAAACATTTGCAAAATATTTGTATAAACAGAGAGCTGGATTATCCAGACCAAATCCCTGTACCTGCTGCAGTCTTTGTGCCCAGACCCTGAGCCCTCAGGAACCACCACTAGAAAAGTCCAGCAAAGCAACACTTTTTACACCAGGCCCTTCATGTCCTTTGTGTACAAATTTCTTGTTTACATTGTTAATACACCCTAAACACTCTCTATCAGAGCTGTGCAATACTTGAAGCCTTTATAGTTCTTGCCATGACTAAAACTCTCTCCCCTTTTGGAGCTGTAAATGTTTGATCCCTTCCAGCAGCTCATCCCTGTGACCAGCTCAGATGAGAACATTTCTGGATACTGTTGTCATATTTCCTAAAGCAAAACAAGTCACTCAGAGCAGCAGATGAATTAATTCACTTTGGAAGTTTAAGTAAGTCTTGATTTCCACAGAGCAACGAGCACCAGTGTGATCAAGTGACTGCATCCAGCATTCCTTGCTGGGAATAACTGAGTAATTTCTTTGGGATTTCTTTAACTTTCCCTCCTCAAAACCACTTAGTGAAAATTTTCTTAGGAAGCAAATCTTTCTCTGGTTCTGGGAGTTTGAGTGAGAGACCTTAAGGTACAGAAACAAACTTCAACCAGAAGTCAGCAGATGGAGGATGTATTTTCACATATGTCCCGGGTCCCTGGGAGCAATCCAGGAAAACCAGGTGTGTCTCTTTCCAGGAGCATTCAAGTAAATTATAACCACACTCTGGAACAAAAAGAGTGCTCTGCTGATCCTGCAGAGTGTCAGGAGCTGAGGGTTTGACCTCCCTGCCTCACTGAGACCAAACATTTATTTGAGTGTACAGAATACCAGTGCAAATCAGGGATGTTGGTTCAGTTTAATGCAAGATTTCTGTCCCTTTCAAACCTCTCTGAATTCCTGGCTGTGTAGGATGATCTGTTTGGTCATTGCTTCAAACTGTGTGTACCGCTGAAGGTTTCAAAAGAGCACATTCCATCTTCCATCCCAAAGATGTGAATTGCAGTGGGAAGATCTCTTTTCACATCTCAGGTAGAGGAGGATGAAAAGAGCAGGACAGAAATAGGCACCATTGGGACCTTGAAGAAAGGTGACCAAGAAAGATGAAGAGGAACTATTTACAAGGGCATGTAGTGATGGGAATAGTGTGTTGTTCAAACCTAAACTAGGCACTATATTCTTCACTTTCTGAACCAAAATGGAAAATATGAAGATACACTGGTTACCTTTAACAGCAGTGTTGAGGGTAAACTGCACTGATTAATGATTCCCAAACCAGTATCAAAAACAAACAAATATCTCCTTTTAACTGGAAAATAACCAAGAAATAGCTGATGGGATGTGCTTGAACTCTTTTCTTGGTGTGAATTCTGTGCCCTCCATTTCTCTACAACCCTTCCCTGCCCACCATCCACCATTTCCTATATTGTGGTGTCTAAAAATATAGAGATGAACAGTAAAACTCTTATTATTTCAATGGAGGCTGTGATTTCCTGGTCACAAATATGAGCATCTCTAAGAAAACATTTAAAGCTCTAACTGAGGCTTGGGCTGAAATGAATGAAATGGAAGCGCAGAGAGGACCTGGCCAAAGTCAACCAAGACAAGAGGGAGGGAAGGAATGTAAAAGAGTCTGGAAAGGTTTAGTTGCATGAAGTTTAGAGTCCAGAAAGTGCTGGGGATGCAGACAGGGATCATTTATACAGTAGAGAGTTGACAGCTAAAGCTTCAGTTTTATCCTTTAAAGCCTTTTTGCCCATTTTACAACACACACCAACACTAAACAAGCCTAAATGAACCATTAATTTTGAAGTTGCCTTAAGGAGTGTGACTCCCACCAGTGCCCAGGTTTTGAGTTGAATGATTTCTGAGAACTACCCACCACAATTTGGGCCACAGGGGCACAGACAAAGAGGAGAGACAGTGCCTTGTCAGCATCCTCTCAAATTTGGGACGCTGCCATCACCTACACACAGAATTTCTTGGAAGCAGAGAACACCAATGGACCCAAGGCTGTCATTACAGAAATCCACTAGCAGCCTGCTGGCAGCTAAGAACACAAACCAAAAATCACAGTCTTGAATTTGATTCAGAGTGTTTTGATAAATCCTCAAACCCAACCCATTTCTGCAGAGATGGAGGTTAAAGATAGACCAGACCAATCTGACAACATCAGCAGCACGTGGGGTTCAACTGCCTGGCTGGAATGGTGGGGAAATGTTCCCAAAAAAAGGGACAAAGCTGTACAGGAGCTCAGTCCTTTCTCTCAGAAGCCCCACATTCCAAAAGCCTCCAAGAAAAGCTTTCTGCGAAATGCTTTGCACTTTGGCTCTGAAGGATCTCACAGCACCACAACTTCCAGGCAGACTGACCCCAGAGTCCTTCTGAAAAGGAGTTTCAGCAGCAACTCCTTCCCAAGGAAAAAGTGGAAGAGGGCAGTGGAAAAAGTTGCCTATAGAAAGACTAAAAACAGACTGACATAGTAATGGTCTTACTGTAAAAGAAAATGGAAAGGAAAATCTGCAAGTCAATGGGAGAATTCACAGGGATAAATAGCAAAAGGCAGATGTCAGTGAGTCACTGCTCAGAGAAATCAGCACTTTGCCCTTTCTTTGAGTCACTGGCACGTCCTGCAGCAGCAGCAGCAGCGACCTCTTGACATGAAGCGTTTTTAACAATCATTACTCAGAGTGTCCTCCAGCCTTTTTAAAGCTCCATGAAGGATTGATTGAAACACATGACATCATCTCCTATCCATGCTGTTCCCTACCTGAGACACACACAGGCTGAGGGGTCAGCCTGTTAGAGGGCAGGTTTTTTTGGCTCACAAACAGACAAAGATTTCCATCCTTCAGGTGGGTGCTGTGGGACTGTAGCTCTTTATGCTCAGCTCACACCCTGCAGCATTCAAGAGTGATCAGCAAAAAAAAAAATTGCCTGGGCTGGAAACACCTCCAAAATTAACTCAGTTTTCAGATCATGGTGTTAATAACACCAAGGCTGGGGGTTCAATCCCTGTTTGGGACATTCACTGAAGAGTTGGACTCAATGATCCTTGTGGGTCCTTTCTAAATCAGAATATTCTGTGAAGAATTGGAAAAAGGTGTGGAGTTCTTGTCAGCTCCACCATAAAGTACCAGCTCCTCACTTTGAGTCTTCTGCTGGAGTTCTTTATAAAGCTATGAAAAATGTGTTCCTCAGTGGTTCACAGAGAGGCATCCAGAGGTGCTCTTGGGCCCAGATGTGAAGTGAAAGGGATGATAGAACAGGACAAGAGAAAAACACATGACATGAAACATCACAAAATGCTTCCCACCTTCCAGACAAGTTGGTCTGGCCCAGCAGTTTGGTGCTAAACCCTTAATCTGTTTTGCATCTGTGTTTTTGGGGCTTATTTTTCTCTGCAGGATTATTTCAGGCTGCAGGAAAAGTTCTGTATAGCATGTGGAGCACTGTATACAGCACTGAACAAACAGGCATTTGAAGAATGCAGCCAGGAGAAGTAACTTATTGAAATCACATGGAATTTTTAGATTGGATGTTTCCAGGCCAGCTTCCATCAGCTCCACTCCCTTATTTTTCAGTCTGGTTATCACAGGCTATCTCAAGGTTCCTCCCTCTGCCAGATTTCTGCGTGACTCTTCCCCTCACCATCTTGCTATAAAGGACAGTCAGTCCTAGGGCATCTCTGAACTACAACCATAGATTTAACCTCAAACCAATGCAATTTTTTTCTCCCAGGGATTTATTCCTACCCTGCAATCATGTTTAGCTTCTTTCCCAGGACTGTGGCAGTGATGTCAGAGAAAGAAGCAGTTTCTGATTCAGAAGTGGTACCAACCAGCTCCCACACTGCCATCATTCCAGCCCATAGGAAAGAGGCACTGCAAATTCAGTCAGGAGGAAATCCTTAATGCAGATTCTCAATTTAGAACCATTTCCATTCCAGAAGTCACTCCAAAACTTGTGAGAAATGAGCTGTGGATGTCACAGGGAATAAGACGGGAGAGAATGATCTGTTATTGATTTCAAGAATGAGGAGCTGTGAGAGAGAAACAAAAACTGTTTTGCTGCCAGTCTGTGAACTGGACACGTGCTTTGGAAAGGAGAGGCCTTCAGTCTTGAGATTTGCTGAAATGAGGCAATTCTGGCATGATCAATGTTGATTTTATAATGAAGCAGTAACAGCTCCTTTCTGTGTCTGCTCATGGAGAAGAAATATTGAGATAAAGAAAAAGCGACTTCAAGAATTGACATTGGAAGGTGAGCAGAATAAAAGTTGTGTTTTTTCTCACACATTCTCAGCCTGTCTAGCTGTCCAAACCCAGCCATGGCTGTCAAACTCATTACCCAGAGGACTCCTAACATGAAGGGGTGATAACATTCTTTTTTCCCCCAACTTGAAACCCAATTATAAATTTAGAAATCCAGCTGCCTGCCCAATGAGGAGGTCACTGGTGAGACATCCTGGGCTAAGACTGTGACTGCTATTTCAGAAAAGGGCGTATCTAAGGTAGGGATTTACAGGGAAGAGCTGGATCCTCCATGAAAGAGTCTAAAAAAAGAAAACACGAGACACAAGTTGGGCAGAAGAGGTTCTTTCCATCTCAAAGCTGTACCCAAACTAGTTCTGGCACTTACAGTGTATGAACAATTTAACCCAGAGAAAAGGGTCTTCTCCCAACAGATTCCTCCAGGCAGAGCAAGTGAATTGTTTTTGCATGTCAGCACTTAGTTACTCCCTCCTAAAAACAGACAAACACCAGTCCAGACTTGTAATTGGTTTCAAACTCCAGCCTGCTGCCATGGGAAGAGGTTGGAAGACCTTAAATATTGGCTGACAAAATCATGGAATGGATTCAAGCTCCTATGCAAAGGAACATGTTGGGTAAGATCTCCCTGTGACTTGGTTCTGACTTGAAATGAGCTTTATTCTGATTTTTTAAGCTATTTCCATCCTTGGGTACTGAAGAAAATGGAATAGGTCAGAAAGCTTGCTGGGGATGAACAGATGGAAATGATCTGGGGGTGCTGGTGGGGATAAGCTGGACATGGTAAACTTGAGTTTAAGTTTTGCAGTGAAACAATCAACCAGTCTGTGGTGAGTTATGAAACATTGTTTCATTGTTAGAACACTGCACAACATAATTAGTCTTGCCTAACTTGGTTCCTATTGACTGGTAGTTTTAAACCCAACACTAAACAAGTTTCCTGAAGAGCTCTTCGGGCTCTGCACTCCCACCCTTCAAGAGTTTTCCTTTCAATCAGTTGCCATGGCCACCACTATCTCTCAAAATAATTGCAACTCATCAGTGTTCCCTCAGACAGGAGTCAGAACTCCAGGAGACAAACACTAAAGACGTGGGTTAGTCATTGGTTTAGAGGCTTAGGGATAAAAGAATACAAAGAACAGACTGCAAATAACAGGAGAGGTTACTTTGTTATCAAAGGTAAACACTGTGACTGACTTTAGAGATATGGAACCAGACAGATCAAGGCACTTAACCAGAGTCAGGATTTTCACCTTTCTGCCTGTTTGGTTTGTCAGAATATCCAAAGCCTTCAAACTGAATACTGAGGTGACTCAGAGTGCCCCTTGCTGGTTAAAAATAAGACAGAAAACTCAAAGCAGCTTATTCATATCCCACTTGAAAATAGACACTTAAACTACTATTGATTAAAACTTCTGAGAATATTCTTGAAGTAGGTGACCAACACAAGCCCTTTAGTGCATCCAGTCCTTGCTCAGGAAGCATCAGACTCACTTTGTTCTACTGACATCTTTGCAGGAGAAGGAAAAGAAAAGATGATCTCATAGCTTCGTGACTGGATACGAGTTTTTACCACCAAGAACCCACCACACTCAGTCTTTTCATCCAGGTGGCCACTTCTTGTGTGTGTTCCTGGTGTGACCTGGGCCCCAAAGCCATAAATCCTCCCAGCTGCAGCTGAACTCAGTGGGAGCTGGGAATAAATACAGAGCTCTGCACTGTTGAGTCTCTGAAACAAAACAGCCATTGCGGGTCTCTCAATAAGCACCCAAAAGTTAGAGGTCACTTCCATCCCGTGTCCCTGTTTCCCCATCTGTATTCAAGCAGAAGGGAAAGGAAGAAGAGGGGTTTGTTTATGCTAAAATGCTGCAATGGGCACAGGAGGGAAAAAAACCAAACAGAAAAACTCAGAATGCACTTGAATATTATTTAATAAATAAAGCACATGACTGACTTAAGATATAAAGAAAGATATAAAGAAAGATAAAAAGCTGTTGGAAAGTAGCCAAAGTAGGTTTAGAAAGATGATGAAGGCCCTGGAGGGACCATATGAAGAGCAGCTGAGGGCACTCAGTTGTTCAGCTGAGGTCAGACCTCACCAGGGTCTGCAGCTCCCATCTCTGCTCTGTGTGACAGTGACAGGACCCAGGGAACAACTGGAGTTGTGCCAGGGCAGGCACAGGTTGGATCTCAGGCAAAGGCTCTTCCCCCAGAGGGTGGTGGGCACTGCCCAGGCTCCCCAGGGCAGTGGGCACAGCCCCGAGGCTGCCAGAGCTCCAGGAGGGTTTGGATGATGCTCTGGGGCACAGGGTGGGATTGTTGGGGTGTCTGTGCAGGGCCAGGAGTTGGCCTGGATGGTCCTTGGGGATCCCTTCCAGCTCAGGATGTTCTGTGATTCCATGGTTATATGATCTAAATGATAAGAAGAGCAGTTGCTCATTCACTTCATGAGAAGTACTAAGTCACATGCGGGAAAAAAGTAACCACATTTTTGGAAACTGTACCATAATGTACACAAAGAGACCAGATTCAGGTTTCTTAGGAACTATAATTCTGACTTTTGCTGACTTCTGAAAGTTTGGCCTTGTAAATTTTGATACACTTAGATAAAAATAACTCAAAAAATAGCTTTGTTTGGCAGAGCACTTGCCATTCAAGTTAATGGCTACAGTAGCTGCAGTGTAACTAAAACTCTTAGAAAATCTTGAAGCTTCTGGCTTTAAAATTTGACCAAAACAAGGAAATGCATCTCTATTGTCTTTTGTAGCTTTTAAAACGAAGCTTTTCTTTTAAAAATGCATTTCCTCAGGCAGAATGGAAGGAAGAGAAAGATTCTGCTCAGGGAGGGAGGGCAGCTAAGTGCATTTCAATGGGGGTTTTGATGTCACTGCTCTCTCAGATTTCATGTGCAGCCTTCTGAAACCTGGAATATGAACAGCATGAAAGGGATTCCAAGGACAGAGCTCAAGGTGCACTCAGTGCTCCTCTCCTGAGGTCTCAGGCTGGTATCCACCTTTGGAAATCCAGCTGCATCCAGGGCAAGGCAAGGAATCCTGTCATGGATGCTTTTGAAGGAGAGGATTGTGACAGTTTCTGGTCAATGGTCAGAGCACTCCAAGCTGTCCCAGAGCTCAGTGCTGTGCCTGGAGTGTGTCAAGCTCATGTTTCCCATGGCTCTGCACAGACTCCAACCTCTGTGTCAGGGACACAGCAGAGCTTGAGAAACTGTCATATTTAAAAAGGTTATCTTCCTCTCCTCCCTTTCTGGTCCATCTGGAACCTGGAGTGACACCTTGCCACATGCTCTGTAAAGAGTTGAACCAAATTTAAGGACCTTTAAGCTTTGCAGTGTCTGAAAAGTGGGTCTGTAGCAGGACTGAGAGCCAATACAATCTCCATGCTCACACAGTGCATGTTCCCCTGGCCTGCCTTCATAATACATTTATAAACTATTTCCTGTTTAGTAAACTCTGTTTGACAAATCACTTGACTTCAACTCCAGCATCTGAAATAAGCACCAGTAAGAGATAAGGCAATGACATGAAGACAAGCATATTTATTCTAATTATTTCTGCAAATAGATGTTAATACTTAGCCAGCTCTAGATAACTTCCCAAAAGCAGAATTCCAAAACATTTGCTTACCAAACTCAGCCCCTCTGCCCTCAGATTGTTGCATCTCCAGACAACTTCCATGATGTCAGTGCAAGCAACTCTTCCTAAGTGGACTCCAGAGAACAATTCCTGGATTGGTACTTTCCATTGGAAATAGTCTGTGTTTTCTCTAGAGATCTAGGGAAACATGTCTTTGCTTTCTCTCTCACTCAGAGTTAAGAAAGCTCATTAAAATATTAAATGAAGCTCAAGCAGTCTGTTGGTCACATTGCTTGCCAGTCTGTTGTTTTTTTCAATTTTTGCTTTGTGTACAAAAATATAACAAAACTACAAAAACCCAACTCCAAACACACTCATTTCCTATGCTGGCAGAATTATTTTCTCATGCTTGTGACAGCTGAGTGACCTACTTTTATTTGCTCATGCCTCTGTGGTGGGAAGCACAACTGGGATGTCAGAACTGCTTAGAAGGGGGGGGAGGAGGGGGGGGATTGGCTGAATAAATAAATTAACCTGAGTTACCTGGGAACAGTTGGGATTTGGAAGCCAGCAGCTGAAGGTGACAGTGCAGAGCCAGGTTCAGAGGGTGCCTCTGGGAGGGTAATGGTGCCTCTTTAACCAGGCACTGCCAGCAGGTCAGGGAGGGCATCCTGTCCCTCTGCCCAGCCCTGGGAGGCAAATCTGAGTGCTGGGTCCAGGTCTGGGCTGCCCAGCACAGCAGGGACAGGGAGCTCCTGGAGTAGGTCCTGGAGGCTGTGAGGATGATGAAGGGACTGGAGCATCTCTGGGAGCAGGAAAGGCTGAGGGAGTTAGGGCTGTTCAGCCTCCAGAGGACACACTGAGAGGGGACCTCCCCATGTGTGTCAGTGTCTGCAGGGAGGGGGCAGAAGATGGACCAGGCTCTGCTCGGGGGGCCCAGCCATGGGACAAAAGGAATGGGCAGGAATTGATGCCCGGGAAATTCCCCCTGAACACGAGGAAGAGTTTCTTTGCTGTGCACTGACCAAGCACTGAACAGAGACCAGAAAGGGTGTGGAGTCTCCTCACTGGGGATATTCCAGAACTGTCTGGACACAATCCTGTGCTCTGGGATGACCCTGCTTGAGCTGGGACAAAATGACCCACAGAATATGAGGTGAAAGAGACCCATAAAGATCATCAAGTCCACTCAGCCCTGCAGAAAACCATGCCCAGGAGGCACCACTGTGGTTTCTTCCAACCTGAACCACTGTCAATGCAAAGGCTTCTACTCACTGCCCATTTTTAGCTTGAAAGAGCAAAGGATACACCTTTCAGCCATCCCAGTATTGGTTGGGAAGCACTTTCAGAAAGGCCAGACAGCTTAACTCCACATTTCTCCCCTCACACACATTTGCAGAATCCCTTCAGGCCTTGTGAGTGCCTTAAATTCACCCAAACCCTGACCTTGGAATTGAACAATTTTAAGGATTGCCACATATATGAAAACCCCTCTTCCCATCCTTCAGAATACAAGATAAACATTAACTAATAAGGAGCAAATGAAGATGTAGGAACACGACATTATTAATAATATGGCAAATAGTGCTTACAAAGAAACTTAGGGCAAATCTGTTAAGTGGTCTCCTCTATAATGGTCACACCCTGATCTTTCTCATACACTCTCTTATTTGTAGGCAATTTTCTCTCAGTCTTGTGAATAACAGAGACCATTTTCTTTGTTGACAAAATAATTTCACTGCTCTCAGTGGATTTATGCAGGCATGAATTAGGATCAGCCTGTGGAAAACACACTGCTTCCTCTGGGTAAATATTGTTAAAATGACTGGGAGGAAGGAATGCCCTCTGGAAGGCACTGCAAACATGGTACATCCAGGAAGAGGATTTTAAACTTGGCAAAAGAACCTACAGGAAACTCTTACTCGTGCCAGACTTTATGCTATTGATTCAGTAAGACAAACAAAATTAGTTGGATTTGTTTCCCCTACATCTATAGTTTCATCCTGAGAAGACCAGTGTGTCTAACAGGAAAGTGTAACAAGCTACAACCCACTGCCTTGTTCCAAGAAAATTCCAGGGTTAGTGAAATGTCCAGAGGCTGCAGCTGAAGGTTTCTCTATAAAGCAGACTTTCTGTGTCACTGGGAGTGCTACTGCTGACAAAGATTAGCATTTGGCCCCTGATCAATACCTATCCCTCAGCCTTGACTGCAGGCTGGGCTATTCCCAATTATCCAGACCAGAAAATATCATCCTTGCAAGGGTGGAATCAAGGGGAACACTGGTCAGGACCCACAGCATAGTGAAATATTTCCAAATGAGACCTTCCTAATCCTATTTGACACTCCTCTTCAAAGCCACCTTTCATGTCTCCATGTTCTCTGATGGGGTAGGAATTGTAATGAAGTTCCCTGAAATTAACACAGTTTCAGCTGTGCCTTAAGCAATTGGCTTTGGAAGAAATCAAAGCCCTTCCTCATATCAGCCATTTGGTAAGTAACATGTAAAATGTCAAGGATCTAAAGTTGAAATAAATAATAAAACCACTCCACTTTGGTAGGAGTTCATCACTGCTCATTAACAATTATGCTGCCAAATGAACAGCTCTGAGCTAAGAATCACTGTGAGTTTTCTGCTCTCTGCCATCACAGCTTTTTCGAAGTATTAAATATAACAAAGACCCTTAAAGAATGTACAACACAGCCTGTGGGAGCTAAACCCACATGGAGGTGAACACCAGAATTCAGTGCAACACAAAAGTTACCCTAAAATCTCTCCAGTCCTACTATATCTTATAAAAGCTTGTGGGAAAGGGAATGGATATTTGATTTGTTCAGATACTGCCTCCAATGTCAAGCAATTGCTGTGAGCACCTCCAAACTCTGACACGCTCAGATTTCCAGATGACTGCAAAATTGCAAGGATATCTTTCCAGTGACCTTCCTCAGCATCAAGGCTGCAAAGAGAGAAGCTCACTCAGTAGTTTATTGTATGATAAAAGAAAGAAAAAAGGGTAGGTACAGCTCAGATAGAAATACTGAAGCTTTGAAATCCTCTTACATTTATTGGAAGATAAGAGGTGAAAACTGCAGCCATTCAGGTGAAATATGAACAGGCTGCCAAAACTTGTCTTGCAACATAATCCCCTGCTAAAGAAAGATGAGATTTTTTTTTCCCTTCAGATCTGTATTTCCTTTCCTCATTTTTCTTGAGACCAGGGAATTCTGCAGTAGCAAGATTTTAAAGAGAGACTTTCATCTCCTTCAGAAAGTTTCAATTTTCATTTTTAACATATGACTGAAAAGCCTTTTTATTAAGCTTTTATAATATAGTCTGACTATTCCTGTGATGAAGGATTTGAAGATGCTTCCCACTTCACCCTGCAAGCAATTTGCAGAGAGTTAGAGAGCTCTGGTGAATTAGGTAAGGCCACACATTTGCACTGAGGACCCAGTGGTTAATTTCATATTTCTCTGCCTTTGCTGATCCCTCGCTAAGTTTTAACATCTGCTTGATGAGTTTCAGACCTTGGTACAGTGAACAAGTGTCAGTGCAATTTCTCTATGCAAGGTTGTTTCAATAGAGAAATAAAGTACTCTTAAAAGAAACTTCACCTGCTTTCACCTTAGAGACTATTAATTTTTAAATGAAAACTATTCAAAATTTCTGGCTTAATACTTTATAAATGTATTGGCAGTTTACAGCTGAAAGAAAACCTCTTTAGATCACAGAATAGTTTGGGTTGGAAGGGACCTTAAAAATCATCTTGTTCCACTCCCAGCCATGGGCAGAGACACCTTCCACTAGCCCAGGTTGCTCCAAGCTTATCCAACCCGGCCGTGGACACTCCCAAGGATGGGGCAGCCACAGCTTCTCTGGGCAACCTGTGCCAGGGCCTGCCCACCCCCACAGGGAAGGATTTCTTGCCAATATCTAATCTGAACTCTCTGTCAGTTTGAAGCCATTCCTCCTTGTCCTGTCACTCCAGGCCCCTGTAAACAGTTTCTCTTCACCTTTCCTGTTGGCTCCTTCAGGTACTGGAAGGAATTAGGTCAGCCCAAAGCCTTCCCTTGTCCAGGCCGAACAATCCCAGCTCTCCCAGCCTTCCCTCCCAGCAGAGCTGCTCCAGCCCTCTGACCATCCTGGTGCCTTCCTTTGGACTCCAACAGGTCAATATTTACATCCCTTGCCAAAATGTCTTCCTCAAAGGAAAACCTTTCCTCTGGACCCTTCAGTTTTACAAGCAAACCCATGCCCTCCTTGCTGCCCATTGACTGGCCCTCACCCCCAGTGCCATCCTGTTACAGAGGCAGTCCTGGGTGAAACAGGAGCTTTGTTACAGCGCTGGATTCACATCGTCTCCCATGGAAGTCTTTCCCAGCCAGCACTTGGCAGTCAAGGACATGTTTTCCCCAACCATCCCGTACATCGTCCTAGACTTCATCATCCCTGAAACTTCCAGCTGTATGTTGGTCCTCCCACACATTTTTCCTTTCCCCATTTCTTTTTTTTCCATTTTGTAACCCGGCTCTGACAAGGACATTTTTGTTTGCAGGAAAACAACTGGGCCCTGAACCGCCCTCAGGCAAAAAATTCCTTATTCCGCAGACTCGTTTCCTCGTGCTTTATTAATTTTTCCATATCATGATAATGATTTGCTGACCTGAGTGACAAAGGGGCCTCTCTTGAGCACAAACACACACTCACAGCCTCCTCCAGCATGGAGTTCCCAGTGGAAGTGCCGTGTTTATCCACGCAGGCTCCGCTTCCGGAGCAACGCGCTGACTTTATTGCTCTTCTGTCTGGAGTAAAGTGAGGCACGTTCCAGCTGAAGTCAAAATAATCCCAGAAAATCCCTGAAACTTTAGACTTTCTGGAAGAGTTTTGGAACATCCCTAAAGGCAAATAAAGGGATTTCAAGGAGCATACCAATACTCATATGAAAATGATTGTGGGGAAATACACACAACGCGAATCACTCTGGGGATTGTGAGTCTTCCAGCAGAGAATTCCTTCAGCTTCACATTTCTTGGATAAAAGATTTTGGACTATTATAATCTCATTTTGGGGTTATTTGTTCTGACTGACAAGGGGTTTGAGGCACTGACAGGTGAGGTACTTGTATCACAAATATATAAGAGAATATTTGTTTCCACCTTTCTGTTAAGTGCATATCTCTCCCTTCATGGGTCTCTACTTAGCTCTACATCAACCATCCTGATTCTTCCCTCAGAAAAAGCAGGGTAAATCAGGAATAATTGTGGTGAAATCTCTAAGTTAAGCCAGTCTAAGCAGAGAATGAGGTTTCAAAACACAGGAGGGTATTTTGAATCTGCCTTTCCCATCACAAGTACAAAGGGTTTGTGATACACTCCTGAATCAGAGGGGCCTAAAGGTCCCTTTTCCTTCTAAGTGATTAACAAGCAGAAAAATCAGACTCCAACTTTTCCACAAAAACAACAAAAAAGAGATAAATATCTCAATTTGGCCTTATATGAATCTTCCTATCCAAGTAGAGATCTCTGTAAACACATTAAAGCAGAAGAATTAACAAAATGAGGCATGTTCTCAGTGAATTTGTTACAGGCAAACAACATGTGAACATTGAAAGGAGCCAACAACTCTTCGGTGGCCCATTGGAAATGGATTGTTGGTTTCGCTCCATTTTCTAAGTAGATAAATTGTCCACATTAATTATGTGCAAAATACTCATACAGAAATGGGTGTAGGCCCATAAGTACAGGATTTTTCATTCTGGTTGTGATTCCCAAATCCAGTCCCGTTTGGCAAAAACAAGCCACTCTGTATAAAAATCTGTTTAGCAGGACTGGATTTCTTACACAGAGAATCCTGTGACTCTCACACAGGCCAACAGTGTGGCACAAAGTGACCTTCAGCACTGGGCTAACTGGTCTTTATTCGTAATTTACAGTATTTGGGACATAACTGTGGCTAAATAATTACATGCTGCCTAATCAGGCCATGCACGGTCTTTCTGCCAAGCACCTTATCTTAAATAAGGGAGGGAAAAACAACACATGTTTTTTCATTTCTAATCCATTGTTTGTCTCATTTCTTCCTCTCTGCTAAATAATGAAGACTTGAGCTAATCTGTAGTGAAAGGAGAAAACTTAGTGACTTGAATCTCACTTCTCTTCCCAAATTGTATTTATTTTTCATTTCATTTTAGCAATCTAGAACACCAGAGCTCTGCCTTTAGGGCAGTGCCTGAAACAGGAGTCTTCTCCCTAAGGGAGAGGCAGGCAATTTTTACTTCCCTTCTGCTTGAAGGTATTTCCAATGACATTTAGATGGATGAGGGGGTGAGGATGAGCTGTTGCCTGGCTAGAGAAGGAACTCAGACCTTGATTACTCTGTTTAATCTGAGATACTTTAAGAAGAGAATAAAACCAAAAAGAATAACAGCTCACTTGGCCTGGAAAAGACCTTCTTTCGGGATATTGAAGGGAATGAGATGTAAAACACAGCCTGTCCCCAGTGTTTCCTCAATTAGTGGAGGTGATAACTCCCTGCTCAGAGCTTTTTTCCCCCTTCTCAAATCTGGAGCATCAAAGCCTTTCCATGCAGCATAGACAGAGAATTGCAGTCCTTAATTCTGCATCCCTTAGTCCCTTCTGGAACTTGGGCCACAGGACCTCCCATCAGAAATGACTTCAAGGCCACAGACCCAGCTAGCAGGAACCAGGAACAGGAGGCAGAGCTGCTTTCAAGTGTAACCAGAGCACTAATGACGTAACTAAAAGTCTGCTCTGGCTCCTGAAACTCATCAAACACTTCATCCTCCCGGTGCTGAGACATGACACACGTTATCCAAAGCCTTGTTTAATCAGCTTAGAAACCCAACCAAGGGTAACAGGAAAAACAGCTCCTGCCGATCTGCTCCCAGGAGATTCTGCTTTCTAAGCAAGCCAGAGGAGCTACTCCCAAATACCAAATTAATGTCCCAAGAATTCATCAAACACACACTTTTAAAGGGCTATTTCTCAATATAGTCAGTCCATCCATTTCACTGGGCATTTCTTTAGAATATTTCAGGTAATTCAGAATTTGCCTTCAATACCTCTGCATTGATTTCATGTGCATTTTACCATCATAAACCCAAGAGGAATCACCTGGCATGTCGAGGCTGGGCCCCTCCTGCTGCAAACAAACTTGGAGTGGAGACTCCTCCCCTGTGTCCAACAAGCATGGCAGAGATATCCAAATGCTTTCATAGTCCTTTCTGTCAGGGCACAGCAGAGGCAGCTGCTTCCAAAGGGATGGTGAGCCAGGAGAGGTCCTGAGGCCAGAAGAGAAGCAACCTCAACAGTGCCTGAGAAAAGTGAGCAGGACAGAGCAGGTTCCACCAAAAGTTCCAACCACCACAAAGCCATAATGATGAATCAGGTTTAAAGCCAAAGGGAGAAACAAGATAAGGCAGCATTAGGGTCAGTGGTGGTGAACAGGGTCACCCACAGACAGGTCCACGGTGATAGTGAAGATTTGATGCCAAGCCAAGAAGTCAACTCACAGGTCAGGGTCCAAATCAGTGAGGTCCATGGCTCAGCATAGTTGAAACAAACACCAACAACCCTACACGACAGTAAGCTCCCCCAGGACTGAGCTTAAATCATCGCCTAAACCCATGGGCAGGGTGGGGATCTCAGGTGAGGCTGCTCAGGGCATTAAGGCTATTGGTGCCCTCAGGGCTCTCACACCCCCACAATGCACAGCAAATTTCTTCCCCTTTGTTTCCCTTCTTTCTTCTTTTTCTTTTCTCCTTTGCTGGGCTGGTCCTCAGTGAATTGCAGGGGATATGACTCTGGTGAGACCTTCTTTCACTGGTGGGTGGAGCTGGAAGGAGCCAAAAGCAGACAGCAGCTGATGTCCCCTCAGTGCTGATGACGTGGTACAACAACACTTTGATCCCTGGGCTGCAAGGCTCAAGTCACAGCTCATCAGTGGAGCTCTGTTGGGTTGCCCCCAGCCTTTGAGGCCATGCAAGCCCAGGCTTTGAGATGTTTTAGTTCAAGAACAGGACAGGTCAAGGAGTCTTCTGAGTCTCACTGCTGTGCTGGCCAAAGTGATAATGTTCGATGGTGTGGCAGGAGCAGCAGTGTGACTTTGCTTAGCTGGGGTGAGAAATAACCTCAGATTCTTGCAGGGTTTGTATATTGATACCATATTACTACAGTTCATGCACCAAGTGCAACACACCAACCCTTCACGCTGTTCCAGAGAAGCCACATCTGGACAAGAAGAGGTTTCCTCAGCAGGGAAGATGTGCTGAAGAGCAAAGGTGACTCTGCTGGGGCTTGTTTACAAAACAGCCCATGGAAGCAGCGTAACCATGTTCCAGTGAATCCTCTTGGAATTTAGGGGCTTAATTCCCTCATGCTTTTCTGAGGACTCCAAACATTAACAAATTGTGTGAGATGACAGCATCAGCATTCTCAGCCAGTGAGTATTCCCACTGTGTTTTTCTGTTCTCCCAAATAACTTCTGTCTAGGATGCTGCCCATGCTGTAATTTGCTAATGGATTTCCCACTGGAGCAAAATGCTTCATTAACTCTTTGAATTCTTAAAATCTCCATAATGATCATTTACATATTTCAAAGAAGACTCCTGAAACTAAACAGGAAGACCACAAAGACAGACTGTTTGTACCCAGGGCTCCCAAAGCAGATTGTCTGAGGATGCTGGCTCAGACTGTTTCTAGTGATCCTCCACCCTCTGGGACAAGCTGATGCTTCTCCTTAATGCTGTAGCATGAATATATTTTGTCTTTTCAAGGAAAAGGTTTAATAGTTAATCAAGTACTACTGAACCTGTATAAAGAAATCAGAATCCCATCCTTAGTTTTCACACTGCAGATCAAACTGAACATACCAACCAATGTCACCATTAAAGGCAGAACTTTCCAGGATAAGGAAAATGAAGATAGCACCATCACAAACCCAAAATGTGGTTCACTGTGTTACAGTAAGTTTCTGAGAAACCACTTGCCCAGATCTGCCTGTGAATTGGAAGTTTCCATGGCTGTCTGGTGATGTGTTTTTCCTGGACAGTTTGGAAGGTCTCGTGTTCCCCCATCCCATTCCCATTCCCTTTGTGGCCTTCTGGAGCCACACACTGACCTGGCTAAAAACTCTTTAAGCAGAAATAAGTTATTTTTAGGCAATTCCTGTTCAGAACCACGTGTGGACAGTTGCCTCAGTGTTACTGAAGGCAAGCAAACTGCAGTTTGCTCAATGAGCTTTGCTGCCAGACAACACCTGTCTAATTATTTTTCTCTTTCCAGAAATATATGAGAAATTCTATCTTTCTGCCCTGTTCTCTCCTTACTGTTTGTTCAAACCATCAAATACATTTCATCCTCTTCCTATTGAAAATTAGAAAGAAAAGTACAAATCCTAATTAATTTTTGGAACTTGCAGCCTGAAAAAGCCCCACCGTGCTGAGTCAATCAGCTTTTTCAAATGTCAAGTGCTGTGCTGAATTCATTTAATATGTTGGGTTTATATTCAAAAACCAAGAAAAAAGTGAAGAACGATAATAAAACTTTCAAAATATGGGTGCTGGGATGGTTTTGTTGTCCACAAACTCAACCAAAATTTATTCTGTGGTACTTGATACTACCTGATGGTTTACAAGCAGTTCTGCCACAGCCTGGCTCTGTTGTTATGACTCAAGTCCCAACCAGACAAAGTACCTTCAAAAGAACATTTAGTTAACCCAGTTAACCTCCAGAAGTTTTTTTATGGACACCAAAACACGTTCAGCACTTTTCCCATCTCATCTTGCCTCTGTGTCAACCTGACCTTGTGCACATCACATGACTGATTGTCCTCAGGCCTGGTCAAACCTCCTGCATCACTCACGGCCCGTTATTTCTGAAGTGCTGAGAGCAAACAAACTCAAACAAGCTTTTTCCCAAGCTTTCCTTTCCCCCATGGCCTTGGCAAGCTCTGAGTGCAGAGCAATCCGAAAGCCTCTTCAGTTCAAGTGACAAACTCCACATGGATATTCAACTGTTTACGTCAGTGTGAAGATTCCCTTCTCATGGACCCTGTTTGGATCTTTTACTGAGAGAGCTTGTGGTGCCCAAATGGTTTCTAAATTGAAAAGGACTTTCTCCCCTGCTCTGTGTTTATTTCTCCCTTCCTTTTGAACGCCTGGGAGACTGAGATAGTGCAAGTGATAAGGGAGAGAAGGAGACAGGAGTCTCATGGGTGGGAAGGAGCTCGAGCCAAGCACCCAGTTTACTTCTGGGACACTGCAGACAGACCCCAAACAATGAAGTCAGCAGCTGTATAGAGGCCTTGGGTTTGGGGCCACACTCAACATATCAGATCTAACAAAGCGGGTTTTTGCAGGTTCTTCAGAAGTGGGAGGGATGGTACTTGCTGTGCTCTCTGCTACAAGCAATGCTGTGGCTTTCTGGAACAGTGTCTGTCACTTGGGAGACTGTTGCTATTGTTACAGCATAATTATTCCTTTCCGTGATGAATTTCACTGCTTTTTATGGCATATTGAGTAAAGCATAGTTATTTCACTGCTGAAGTGCAGGAACAAGAAACGGTCCACCTACCCCTAAACCACCACATTTCTTTTCCTAAACTGCTTTTGCCAGGGAGAGAAGTATTAACCTACTTGGTGAAGTGAATCATAAAATTACANGCTGTCCTTGTCACACAGAGCAGAGATCAGTGCCTGCCCCTTGGGAGGAAGTTGCAGCCTGCTGTGAGGTCTCCCCTCATTCACCCCTTCTCCAGGCTCAACGAACCAAGTGACCTCAATAATATATAATGATTATTATTATTAGTAGTATAAAAGATATTCCTGCTGTGAGGCTGCTCAGCCAGGGTTGCACAAGAAGTCGCTGTCTGAGCCATCAGTCTCACCCTGTGCTCTTGGGTGGCAATTCAGCATCATCCACTTCAGCTGTTTGCTCTGTTCTGGTGCAATGGACTATATCTTACCCATTTCTGAGAAGTTCAGTGTTGGGGATTAAAAGAAATGGAGTTTGACCTTTTTATTATCCACATTAAAACATTGTTACTGACCACTGGAACTTCTGAGAGCTCTTCTGGCTGAGTTGCTTTTTCTAATGATGTGAAGAAAACTTGTCAGGAGGATGAGGCTCCTTAATTACACAAGATTAAGGGACATTTTTAAAGGAAGGCATATTTGCAGCCCCACCCTGAGAATAAACAATCCAAAGCAGACACCTAACATCTTGGATTTAGAGTATCAACTCATGCAGGAAGAAATCTGCATCCTCCAGCTTGTTTCTGAAGGGTTAAATCTGGATGAGAGTCATGGGAACTCCTCTTTCACAAGCTGGATTTTAAAGGAAACTTTGATGCTTGCAGATCAGAGTTCCAGTTCAGTTCAGTTCCCATTACATCAGTAGATCTCAAGTTCACTTTATTACCATGTAAGAAAGACTCTTCGCCCAAATACTTATCTTGCACTTCACTATAAGAAAAAAGGTACTGGGTTTTTTTGTGTAGAACTATTAATTTACTTAATGCTAAAACAAGCCAAAACGTGAGGAGAAATTCACACCATTTTGCTAAATGAAGTCCTGATTTGCTTTTTTACATCTCACACTTTGAGGCTGCTGGTTGCCTGTAGGAGCCTGGGAGGGAGTGTGACCTCAGGGTGCTCCTGACATCCAGCACACCTTTGGTTCCTTCCCCTAAATCACAGGGGGATTTCTGTGATTTAGGGGAATCTATTTCTACCTCTTTCCAACTGGTCAGAGGAGAACAGTTGACAAATTCTGCACCACACTTTTATTATTTAACATATCAGCTCTAGACTCAATTCTATGTCCAGTCCTGCCAGGTTTAGGATAGGAACCAGATTTTCTATGAAGGTACAAACCTGGAATTCCTTATTAGAGGCTAATAAGCGACTGAGCACATTCTTCCTTTTCTCTGGCCAGTTTCTATTTGAAACATTAAATGTTATTGGCAAACACAAAGAGACAGTGAAGGTAAATAATGGAGTTTGTGCTTGGGTCAATTAACTGCCTGAAGTACCACCCATGAAGCAGACAAACCAGACTATTCTTCTGAGTCCTGACTCAAACAAGGTTAAAAGATTATTTTGAACATTACCATAATCTAATATGTACAAATTCAAGAGAATGGTAACAAAATGACTGTACTGCTGTGGGGAGGCTGACTGGAGAAATGCCAACATGCTCACTGCCCTGCAAACAGGAGACAAGAAAACACACATATCGAGTTAAACTAATGATATATGTGTCCCCAAGGCAGGTATGAGAAGAAGGAACCCCTAGAAGGCACAAATGATGAATACATTGCCTGTAAGAGAAGTGTTTATTTCTCTTACTAGTAGGAGGCTCTTTCATAACAAGGAGCATGAGAATTTGATACTCCTCCCAACATTTTGGGAGGGTTGCTGGTGCTCCCCAAGGACTGGCTGTCTGCAAGGAAGCTGCTCTGAGGGCAGCAGGTACTCCCAGAGGCAGTTTTGTTTGTAAGTGGGTGGGCTGGATACGAGAAGAGATCAGGGCTGGTAAATCCGAGAAAATGGTCACTGGAAGCTGTACTGGAAAGTAGAACATTCCAGGGAAAAGTATGGCTGGAGAGAGATGGGAATAAGGTGACTCGGTAGAGAAAGGTCGTGGCAAAGCACACAGGAGCAGTTTTCAGTAAGTACAAAAGAAAGAAAGAATTTAGCCCAGTGCTGACCAGCAAGTGGGGGTTTTTCTGTACAATGCAGTGTATCCTTCCCAAGAAAAACACACAGGCTGGCTTTGTGCAGCTGGGTCAGTCTTTAGCTCAGAAACCCAGGGTGTACCCCAAGGCACAGTGTAACCCCAGCCTTGGGAAATGCCCCTGGGGAATCACAGAATTGTTTGGGTTGGAAAAGACCTCCAAGATTATCGAGTCCAGACTTGGACTAATCAAACCTTGTCCCCCAGCCCAGAGCACTGAGTGACACATCCAGTGATTCCTTGGACACCTCCAGGGGTGGGGACTCCAAACCTCGCTGGGCAGCCCTTTCCAAAGCCTGACAACCTTTCCCATGGAGAAATTCCTCCTGCTGTCCCACCTGCCCCTCCCCTGCCACAGTCTTATGCTGTTCCCTCTCCTCCTGTCCCTATTCCCTGGGAGCAGAGCCCAGAAGGTCTCCCCTGAGCCCCCTTTTGTCCAGACTGAGCTCCCCCAGCTCCTTCAGTCTCTCCTCATATGACCCCCTCAAGTGACAGAGTTTGTGGCTACACTGACAGGAGGAATAGGGTAAGTTCAGGGGTTCACACTCTGGGGGTTTCAGTCACTGCTGTGCAGCTTCAGTTGTCACTTGGTACAACCCTGTTCTGTGCCCACCAACAGTCTCAGGGCAACACCCAGACCCAATTCTGGAAATCCAAGTTCCAGATCTTATTAGATAATGTAGGTAAGAGTGGACCAGGCTGTTTCCTTACCTTATGCTGCTCCAGGAGACTTTGTACCCTCAGGAATTCCCAGTATGTGTTCATGGCATATCCAAGGCATGCAGCATCTTTATGTTCATGCCATGAAAACTTCATTTTGATGGGATACAACACAGTTCTTGGGCTACTTCCAACATCTTAAATCGAAAAAAAAAAGCGCTTACAAAAATTAATAGCTCTGTGTTAAAAGTCACATGCACAGAACAGAAATCCCAGCTGTCCTGTTGAATGCAGCCAGCCTGTGTCCTTTGGCATCTGGACAAGCAAGCTGCCCAGGATTTGTTTAGCCAGAAAGAAAAGACCCAAAATTTAGGAGCCTGCACTCACACAGGCTGTATCCTGAATCTGCAGTCTGGTAGCACAGCAAGGTTTTTCAGGACCTCAGATCAATAGACAGGATTCTGTCCGTGTGTCCAGCCCTTGTGTCACAATCCCCCGGTCCTTCCCAGAAGGGCATGCTCAAACAGGTTTCTAATCATGGGAAAAAAATAGACCCTCATGTCATTTTCATCTGTGATTATGTGAATTTAGGGAGAGTGTGGCCATGGATTATTCTCACCCCATTCCTCTTTTGTCTCTCTGTTCTCACCCCACCCCTAATTTCTTCCTCTATTCAAACAACTGCTAAAAAGGAAAAACTCTGCCCACCAGCAAGTTCCTTGCTTGGAATGGTTTTGCAAGGAATCTTTTCCAATACCTCTGTTTCACAGCAACTTGAAATCTAATCCCTTTCCATTGATACATGTGTTCATGCCTAAAGCTGCCCTCAGAACATCCAACAGCCTATGGCTGTCAGCAGAGTCCTTAATAGAGACATATAGCTAGAACAGCTCCAAGTAGATGCATCCCAGACTGCCATGATGACCCTGAAATCCCATTCGGAGCAGCTTAATGCCATGACATAACCACAGGGAAAGCAATGTTCTTAACACATGTGAAATAGATACTGGAGACCAGCAAGGATGTGGGATGAAAAAAAGGAGAAAGGAATAAAGAACTCTTTGAATAGATATGAGCCTACTAAAAATAGTAGTATGAGTTTACAGGAAAGAATACTTATGATATCAGAAACCACCAAGACATCTGTTTAGTTTAATATTAAAGAAGATCTTCCCTAAAGGACATGGGAGTGTGTTTCAAGGACTCCCAGCTTGATGTCAGCCAGAAAGGCAGGAGGCAGATCCAGTTACTCACCCCCAGATTCCCTGAAGACAGTGAATCAGATGCTGCAGGATCCCCCCTCAGCAATCCATGGCCATATCCACAGCCCAGCTGGGCAGGTGGGAAACCTTGGGAGTCTCCCCAGCCTGGGAATGTCTGGGATATGATCCAGACAGAGCATGGAGCCATCACATTAACTCTGACACCCCAATGTTTGTTGTTCATGTTAAATGAGGACAAATGGATGATAATTGGAGATTATTCTGCTGCAGGCTGGTCTGGTGTGGTTGATGGTTACTGATCCACACTGGAGGGGAGCCTGAAGCACCGAGGTACCTTTAGAGGGACCTGAGGGGTCTGGCAGGGTGTAAAGTCACACCCAACCTTACATGACTTTAACATCCACATTTATCTAGAAAAAACTCAAAACCAAGATAGCTTATTCCTTACTGAGGCAATCTATGGATTTGGGGAAAACAACTTCTTATTTCCAGGATGGCAGAAACACATCCCAGAGGTGGGAATAAAACTAAATCCACTCAGCTCCAAAGAAGCCCAGTGGGACATGTTTTACTTCAAACTGTAATGCTTAAGGCAGGAGAGAAATGACTTTGCACAGAGCTGAGTGCTCGGTGTGTTTCCAGTTCATGAAAGATGCAGTAACGTTTTTGTTTGCTGGAAAAAGCTGGAAGATCAAACCCCTCACGGAATCCACGGAACGATGATGAATGAGCTGCCAGGACAGCACCGAACTCTCTGATACTGAAAGACTTACAAACAGCACATCATTAAAATTCAGGAGGAAGCAATCGTGGAGTGCATCAGTCCATGGCAAAACACCATCCTGGGAAAGAGCCCTTTGTTATCTCAGTGGCTGAAATCACCTGGAATAAAGGTACAGACGCCAAAAGCATTCAGATATGGAAATTTCTCATAGCATTCTTTAAAGTCCCAGCAAGGCATTGAGTATGGCCTTATTTTCATTGATTAAAAATGTCGAACGTATTATAAAGGCTAAAAAGCCTTGAGTTGCAAGGCCAAAAGTCATGGTAACTGGGATGGAGGCTTGGGAATGAAGGCTGCTTTGAACTTACTGGGAAAAGAGTCAAAAGGCAAAAAGAGTCAATAAACTGGTGAGTAAGAAATGGCCTGAGAAGGAGACAGCCTGGGGAAAAAACCTGTAAGGAAGTAACTCGCATAAACCTTATAGAGGGTTTTAACAGGCAGAGAGTGTGAACTGGTTGCTTTCAAGCATAAATGAGCCCAACTCTTCTGACTTCAGGGAGCTCCTGACATAATATCTGCATTTAATAAATGAAAATGAGGTGGAAATACTTGAAATCCTGACATGTGTGTCAATAGAACATTTCACATTGCCCTTCCCTTGGAGATGGAATTTTGCTTACAAGTGAAATGTGTTTGGATTCACCAATAGAAAGGAAAGCCAACAGCAGAAGGTTTGATCTGAATGTCCCATAGGCAGATATAAATCATCCACTTCCTTTCCAGCTTTGGCAGACAAGCTTATTCCCAGTGGAGAGGGCTTGTTGGAACAGAGCTACTGAGCACAAAATTTCCATCATGGTTTAAGCAGGTAACAGATCCTTTGGGACTTGAAGATGTTGCCACCTGGAGTACAGTGAACATCGTCTTCAGAGGCTGTTTAAGATGCTGCTCTGAAAAAAAACATAAGCTGTTCTGAGTGGTGAAAACAGCTCAAACTGTAAATAAAACTCACAGTGAGAGAGATCTCAGTCCTGAATATACACCTGGGGCTCCAGGTAGGATGTTATGGCTGTTGCTGTTACAGTTTCTCTTGGGTTGGGATGACTTTATGGATCATCTCATCCCACCCCCTGCCATGGGCAGGGACACCTCCCACCAGCCCAGGTTGCTCCAAGCCCTGTCCAACCTGGCCTTGGGCACTTCCAGGGATGGGGCAGTCACAACTTCTCTGCCCAACCTGTGCCAGGGCCTGCCCACCCTCACAGGGAAGGATTTCTTCCTAATATCTGATCTGAACTTTCTGTCAGTTTGAAGCCATTCCTCCTTGTCCTGTCACTCCAGACCCTTGTCCAAGTCTCTCTCCATCTTTTTTGCAGGCTCCCTTCAGGTTCTGGAAAGCCACAATTAGGTCACTCCAAAGCTTCCCTTGTCCAGGCTGAACAATCCCAGCTCTCCCATCCTTCCCTCCCAGCAGAGCTGCTCCAGCCCTCTGACCATCCTGGTGCCCCCTCTGGACTCTCTCCAGCAGCTCCATGTCCTTATGGTGGAGCCCCCAGGGCTGGAGGCAGCTCTGCAGGGGGGTCTCACCTGAGGGGGCAGAGGGGCAGAATCTCCCCCTGTCCTGCTGCTCACACTGTTTTTGATGCAGATGTCTCTTTCCATTGATCAACTGATCAAGTTGGACCATCCACCAGGTTTATCACAACAATCTGAACAACCTGGAAGGGGCACTAAGCTGGGGCACACAGGATGGTGTGGGACACAGAGCTGCAAAGCACAAAGAGCAGAAATCAGGGTCATTTCCTAAATACACTTGAAGAAACAATGCCTTTTATTTGGGAGCCTGCTTGACTCACTTCCCAAAGGCTCATCTTTGCTTGGTCAAATGTTTCCCAGCATAAGCCAGCCTAGAGACAGATGGATTATCCAAGACCTTAAGCACCAAATGAGGATAATATCTCCCAGAACAAGGCTAAAAGCATTCTTTATTGTTTGTAATACTCAAGTGAAAGGAAATGCAAAGGAAATGTTCCATGGACAACTCTCCCACTTTCCAGTGCTTGTGAGTTTTCTCAGACACTCATCTTGTGCCTCAGTCTCCTCAGAGAGCTTTGCTTTGCAAGGCCTTATAAAAAGCATCTCTGCAGAGGGTGCTCAGGATGCTGTCCTAAAAAGCTGCCCCTGTTGCCCCTGGATATGGGATCCTGCCTGGCACAGCAGGGCTGGGCAGTGACCACCAGATGAGATTTAATTACAAACTCCAGGCCAGCACAGAAAACAGGGATGTGGAAGACTCCCAATTGCACACACCAAGCTTGGCATGTCAGGCTTGGTTACCAAATCTTTTCATCTTTCCAGGCTGGTAAACAGCTTAATTTCCAACCTGTTTCAAGAATTACTGCAGAGAATCCAAAGAAGGGAAAGAGGAGGTGGGACAAGCAAAGAGGATGACAAGTCACTCTCCATTAAATAACTGTGTTTTGAACTGATATCTTGAGTAGAAAAACAAATGGCCTTCAGATGTGGCTTTACAAATTACAGTATCAGTAGAAAAAAAAATTCTCTTAAATGTTAAGTTTTCCCTCAAGATTCAAGAGAGTACTCATGCTGGCTGCCTCACTTCATTCCTGCCCGCAACTTCCAAGCTGAAATGTCAGCTCAGACTCTATTTACAGTCCCTAATTTAGACTTTCCTATGGCATTGTCAAAGTAGCATTTGAATTTCCATTTCATCAACTCAAGGGAAAACAAGGCCAAATTTTGGATATACTGGATACAGGGATTAGGAGTGTGTACTGCTTACATGTCTCCTCATTGTTTTGTCTAAACCAGAGGGATTGTGCAGGGCTCTGGCCTGTGTAATATCTAAGCTATGAACTAACCCTGACGGGACCAGAGCAAGCTGAGGAAGTTCAAGGGTGGGTTTCTGTAGCAGATTTAACTACAATTGTGGCATTGCCCCTACATGTTCCACTCCTTTCTGATTATGGAGTAAGTCATAGCAAGGCTAAAGCACAAAAAACCCATTTGGTACCTTCTTTGCCCGACTGTTCAAGGTCATGTGTGTTCTAAAGCAAATCAGTGAAATTATCTGAGTTAATTCCATTTTCACAGGTTTTATTTATAGCCTGATCATTTCCCTGATCCACTCTAGAGAACTTCTCCCACATCCCATAGCAACGGCCCATCTGGGAGGTGGCAAACTCTGAACCTCCCATTTTGTGTTGATGCAACCCGGGATGTCTGAGTTATAAAAGCAGGTTCAAAGGTTCCTGAGTAACTCTGGATTCTTTGGAGAGCAAATCGTTGCTGCTCTTGGGATGCCTCTGTTGAAATGCATTTATCCTGCTGGGAAGGGAGGACCAGGAGCCAACACCCACCTCCAACATCAGCTTTGCTCACTGGCTCATGCCCACAGAGCTGACAGCCAGCCCTTTGTAGGGCAGACTTGTCTCAGAGCTCAATGAAATGGTCCAAAAGAGATCCCCAAAGGGCCTTAACAAAGAGTCCTGGCTTAGTTGTCCTCCCTCATCCCCCTGATCTCCTTCATTCAGGAGCAGAGTTGTACCAACAGTGTATTCACAGCACTCAGACCATCTCAGGTGTGTTACTGAACACTCAGCAGTAGCTCTTCCTGCAGAAAAACTTCTAGGCCCTGCTGGAAGGTTTATTTTGGGATTGAGTTGACTGGGAGAGTGTAAAATCACAGCTTCAGTATTACCCATCTTAGTCTTGTCGCTGCTGAGTCTAAAACCTGCTCTCTGCAAGTATTTCAGAATGGTGAAAATCCAAGTATTTCTTGCAAGTACAAGTATTTCAGAACCAGCACAGTCATAGGGCTGTCAGTGAAAGCTGACACAGGGTTGTACCTGGTTTGTCACCATGTCTGGTGGAGTTCCCTCTGCTTTGCCAGGATACAGAGCTCCAAATCCTATGAAAGTCAGGACAAACCTCCCAGTGCTATTTCAGGGCAGCTCGAACAGCCATCAAAGAGCAGTTTCTTGCTTCAGACACACAGGACTGATGCTTGACTGAAAAATGGTGTTTTTTCCACCCCCTGCTGTTTCCCTCCTCTGTCTCTGCCTCTGTGGTCTTATCTGGAACGTGCACTTGCACCATGCTGTGATAAAAGGTTAATAAAATAAGGAACTGGCAAACTCACATCACTGGCAGCATCTGAGGAGTGAGTCATTCTTGCTATAGGAGCCATTTCCTTTAAAGTGGAAAGAAATAGAATATAACACTGAAATAAGGACCAGTCTCTGAATTTTCCATAAATAATGTTTCCTCCTCGTATTCTCTCACCAATAGACTTCACTCTTTGCTTTCTCCCTTTGCTGCCCAAGTTCCCAGCTCGTGGTTCTGGTAATTTGTCAATGAGCTGCAGAAGGAACAGAGTGAATCACACCAAACCCAGACAAGCAGCAGCCTATGGGGAACTTTCCCCCACTCCAGAGAGGAAGATTTTATTCCCTGCCTTTAAAAACTCAGTGCAATTAGAAGGGAAAAGGGGAAAAAATCTGTTCCAAACATGATGTCAGTGTTTCCACTACTTCATAGGGAAAGCATGTCCCCCTTTTCTTTTAAAGATGACATATTAGTGCTTATTTTCCTGTCAGTCTCGTGTGTGTGTGAGGAAAGGGGAGGCAAAAAGAATAAGGATTTGCTGTCTTCTTTTACCTAATGAAAATATCAAGAGCCTGCATTAGCTGAGAAGTGGGAAGCAGCTGGAATATATCTAGAGAGAACAGAGCATCTAAGCAAGCTCCATAATGGAAATCCCTCTGCACTGATGAAATCCTGAGGTTGCTTGAACTCCACGGGGAGTTCTCAGGGAGCCCTTCTAACTTCCCAAAGTGTGACATGAAATGGGTCTGCACTCAGAGGTTAGTCAAGGGTTAAAAAAGTTACCTAGGAGTGGAATAACTGTCAGAACATTCAACATGAAAATTATAGCTATTTTCCAAGCCCCCAGTCCTGGTAAAAACAACTGTGTGCTTAGGATATAGGTTACATACCTGCACCAGTCCAGTCTGAACATCACCAAGTAGAATTTAAGATGCAATAATAAATAGGGTTCTCTTACATTTGTTCCCCAGTGTATATGTATGATATAATCAAATATTTGGCACAAATCTATGCATAAAAATACATGACAGTACATATTGTCATACACCAAAATTTGTAGAGTAAGATGCTGGTGATTAACACACCCCCAGGTACCCCAAACCACTGCAGATCTTCAGACCCCGTGGCTGATAACACCATGGGGGAATAAAAAAGTCAAGTCTCATGGAACAGGAGGATCCAACAGATCCACAAACACTCAAAAACCAAATTTTGGGCTTCTCTTGAGGGTGAGGTTGCAGATTATTTGCCCTTTTACTTCCAGGAGTATCACTCTCTGTCAAGAACAACAGGTCTGCTAAATCTGCATTTGAGTTCCAGCTTTGTATTTGACCAGCTCACAGAATCTCAGGGAAGGGACCATAAAGATCATCTTTTCCAAGCCCTTGCCACTGGCAGGGACACCTTCCACTGGACCAGGTTACTCAGAGTTCCATCCAACCCAGCCTTGAACACTTCCAGGGATGGAAAGTCCATCATGTCTCTGGACTCAACACGCCCTGTCACCTCTGTCTTCAACCACATGCACTTCCCACCACATCTCTCCTCCTGTGCCTCCAGAGCATCTGCCTGTCATGTCCCAGTTTGGCACGTGCTGCTGGATTTGGCAGTGTCTGTGTGTGAGTGGCAGTTTGGCTGTGTCCAAGGTGAAGCAGTCTGATCCATGGATAATCCCCTCTGTGCTGTTCCTGCAAAGTGTAACAGGGCAAATACAGAGTTACACCAAAGGCAGAACCCCCTGCAAGAAGCATCACCTTTGTGAAGGTTTCCCTTCCCTTTTCCTGCAAACAGATGTAATGCTTAAATTCCTGTCCCCACCTCCTCCCCCTCATCATGCAGAGTTCAGCAAGAAATGTGGTTTTGTTTATAGAGGTAAGGAATTAAATCCATGTCTTGGCTTGACCCTGTCTGCCCCATTCCATTAAATACCATTCCTCAGACAGTAGAGACAAAGAACAGAGGGAAAAAGTCTCTCTCAAACATATACACCAAAGAGCAATTTGTGTTTAGTGTTTTTGCACTCATAGATTGTTTTTCCCCATTTTGATAGTGACTCTGCTTCTTTCCATATAAACAGTACTTAATAGTCCTCTGTTTCTTTTTCCAAGTGGTTTCTGAAGCCAGAGATGCTGTTCTGCCTCCCAGGGCAGGGGTTGCCTTGTCCTGCCCACTCCAAGGAGTAACTGCAACATATGATCTTCACTTTATTATCCTATAAATCATGAAGTCATGGAAGACTGTCAGAGAATGAGACACATGTCCTTGCAATGTAATCCTGCCCCCACAGCCATCCCAGTGGACACTGTGATACAGGAAAAGATTTAAGAAGAGGGGGAAAATGCCTTTCCCACCAACAGCTGGATTCAGACACTACCTGTGGCTCAGTCCACTGGCTGATTCAGCTTTCTCTTGTGGTTATAGTGAGGTAACCCTGGCTCAGAAAGTGCACAGGGGACATTGAGATATTTGTTCAGAAAATTTAATCAGGCACAATATGATCCATTGTTCTCTGCGTGAGGAAAATCTAAACCAGCTTAAAGCAGAGATTAAAGAACAGACATCCTGCTCGTGCACATGGCCATCAGCATCACCCAACAAAATGTCATGGCAGAGGAACTATGGAAAATATTTGCAGTTCTGGTCTTCTGATGAAGGGAAGGAGCTGCTTGTGGGACATGGTACCTCTGCCATGCTGAGATGCCATGTCACAGCCTTTTCTGGCTGTAGGAACAGAGCCAAGCTCAGCAATTTCAAACTCTTCCAATGGGGAATTGTAGCTTACAGGAGACAAAGCCTGTGCTAGAGAAGATCACCCCTACTCTCCTTTGTTACCAACAGACATCCCAGGGAAACTGCTGTAGGGCCACAGTCAAGTTAAGACAGTTTTCCATCCTTATTTATCTCTTCCCATGCAGTTCAGCACATCCTGAAGAGAAAACAAATCTTAAATATTTTCTAACAGATCTGCCAGAAAGAGCTGGAAAACCAGGAGGACTTGCTTGCACTTGAGCAACTGAGGTGTGGGGCAGGGGAGCTCTCAGGCCATGGGGCACAGTGGGAGAACTGAAAAAGAGGATGATGAAGCAGCAACAAAGAAAGTATAGAATCTTAGATCCAGGACAGAAAGAATAACGAGGCACAAGGTAGATAATGGAAATACTTATGAATTCCAAACACTGAAACCCCTCATGTTTCCCCCGTTCCAACAAGCGAGCCAGAAATCATGTAATTCATTAACCTTCCTGTGTTTACTGCCACACTCAATTTGTCTCTCAAACAATGGGTTTGACTACAAAGAGTCATCAAATGGAACATTACGGGAACTCTGCTTATTTTATTCTATACTGTTTCTTTTCCAGACCAAATTAGATGTTTTGCTCCTGTTCTTTAACTTCCAGAGGAGCTGCACTTTGAAGGAACAGCTTATAGGAACTGCTATGGCATAAAACATGGGCATCAAAATTCTGCAGGGTCTGAGTGTTAACCAAGCACTCAGTAGAAATCTTTTGATCCTGATGTGTGAACTATTATATTCCCAATTTCCTCAGCAACATCATCCAGATTTGCCTTCTGCAGGAAGTCTCTTTTCTGTCCTACACTTCTACATATGTTTGCTTGTGAATGCTGCCTCTGATCACCCACCCTTCCAGCCCTGTGTGTTACATCCATGTTCCTGAGAGCATTCCAAGCCTCTGTGGCTCATTAAAAGCTGAACTCTGCAAACTGATCTGTGGGAAGCTGTCCATGCACCAGGACAAACATGCTCACCAGGAGAACTCTTGTTGAACCACTAATGCCAGAGCAGCTCCGTGCAGGAGTGTGTAATTAGTCCAGATAACTAATTCTGGAAGCTATTTCCTGAGCAGTTTAGGAAGCCATAACAAAGTTACAAAACATGAAACGCTGTTTCAAATTATCAAATTCACTCTCCTTGAGGGTGTGGACAAGAGAGAGGCAGCTCATTAAGAAACCAGAACCAGCTGAGTTTAAACAAAACCCAAATCATGTGACTTTTCACGTTGGTCATTACACAACTTCTGGTCTCTTATATAAGTGGGCAGGGGAAGCTGCCTGCAAATAATCAAATTAAAATCTTGAATGTCCAGAGCTGTAAACATCCTCCCCATGGGGAGCCCAAAGAGCCTTTGGAAAGCAGCATGGATCTCATTATACCGAATATGTCTAAAGTGATTAGGTTTTGTTATGGGCAACGTCTTTGCCAAATCTCTGTTATAAACTTGGTTTTGCTTTTAATGATAACCAAAATCCCCAAAATACCACTCTGGTACACATTATTACTTTCAGAAAATGGGCACTATAGTGAAAGTCTCTTCCTGAAATAGGACAATTTCATTTTTGCAGGAATTTGCTGCTTAAAACTGTTGGAGATTTTCAGTTATTTTATCTTTTCTCCCTACAAATGAATAAAACACATCCTGTCAAACTTCATTTGACTCCTATAAAAAGTAGAATGAAAGAAGGTAGATAAATCTCATTTATTATAACAAAATAGTGTTTTCATCTCCTTTGTTACAGCCTAGAGAGCTGCTCTGAGAACAAAAGGCTGAATGCTGCATTCAGGGCAGTTAAATGCAGCCTTTCCAGAGTGCAGCCTCAGTGTATTCCCATTCAAATGAACACCCAAAGAAGGGATATTTATTTCCAAAAGAAACACCATGATTCTGCATGTCACTGATACTCAAATAATGACCAAAAAATAAAAATCTCCTGTACCAGCTGGCCTTAATTTAATCACTTTTCCTCCAGAACAACCTAAAAACCCACAAATGATCCAACTAATTCCAGTGGTAAAGCGGCAATTCAAGATCTTTAACACTCCTCTGGTGTGCAAAGGGATCCACCAAGCAGAGAGGTGACATCTTACTCAGGCTTCAGTTCCTCAACCTCATTCCTCCATAAAAACCCCCCTGACAAGCTCCCTGACCAGCTGGATTCTGGAATCAGGCTCCTAAGGCTCTGTGCAGAGAAGCAACAATGCAGCCCCCTCGTAGGATGGTCCCAGCAAGCTCAGTCACACTGAAAATCTGAGCTTTGGCTCGGGCATTATCATGAAATCATTACTGACATCAGCTCAGAAAGCAATGTGACATCACCACCACCAGATTTTCCTTCCCTCTGATTAAAATCAGCAGCCTTTGGATACCTAAAGAGCTTAGAGAAGTTACCAGCAGCTAAAAACCCAAGCTACCCAAGGAATCTGAAGAACAGCATTCCCGTTCCTCAACATTGTCTCTTCCCTAAACTGAGTAAAGTGGAAATTAAAATCCAACCTGGGCTCCCTTTCCTTGTAACTGTGTCCAGAGTTTGTCAGACTCTCACTGATGTGCTCAGTGATCCCAGGTTTGCTGCTGGAAGCTGAATCCAGGCTTTTGAGACTCAGGCTGAGCCTTTTGCAGGTCCCCTAAATATGCCTGTAAATAAAGCTTTCAAAAACTGCAATAAGACTCATATAAGGAGCAAAGCTCAAACTGACATAAATCTCAGCAAATGTGTTTGGTTCAGACGAGCCTAAGGAAGCCTGAACATTGAGCCAAATCTGTTTAATCTGGAAATGCTGCTGGAAATCTCATAAAGTCATGCTTTCTTGAAAGATTTGTAGTATTTCCTTATTTTCATGTGGTCAGAAATTACTATAAGAAAAATGTCTTTCCGTGCTATTTCAGTATTTCAAATTTATGTTTGGGCCAAAATCAAAGCTGCCTTAATTTCATTTTCAGCAAGCTCTAAGCAGTCTATAAAAAGAGGGCTGCAAATTGGATTTAGGAAGAGATGTCAAGATTTGTTCCATATTTATGAATACAATATTCATATGTTTTTTGACCTTTTTTCTTATTCATCAACCATGTTTCCTTCTTACCACCAGGTTTTTTAACTGGTATGACTAAGAGGATCCCCTTTTGTCAGGATAATACCCACAAACAAGATTTGGCCTTCCAGTTTAACAGGGGAGTCTTGCTTAGGTGCTTCTCCCAGAGTTAACCACATCCTTTAACCATCTCCAAGGAGCCACCCTGGGACTGCCTGGATCCCACACAGCTCTAGAGCAGAACAGAGGGAATCCCATGTTCAGCAGCATCAGTACTTTGAAGGAAATACTCCCCAATACAATTCTCTGGTGCCCAGTGACTCCAGCAACCCTTCTGGCTGCCCCAAATGAAAAGAATTTTCTGCTTCTTCCGCTAAGTCCAAAAACCAAGTGGCAGCAGAAGCTCTTGCCAATTCCGGATCTGATTCTAGGAAAGCTGCATTTTCCAACCCCACCAAAAGGAATGCCTGTCACATTATTCATAGATGTGGTGTCTCACCATGTGAGGAGGCAGTTGGGGAAGGGAAAAGCCAATGCTAATATTTGCACAACCCAAGCCAGGCCAGAAGCAGGACAAGTGAGACAGTGTGTCCTTGGATCTGAGCAAGGAGGGAACACCATCCAGCAGCTCCCCAGGATGGCTGTTTGTGAGCACTAAGGGGGATTTGGAACCCCAGGTTCTGGTACCCTGGGCCACAGACACAGTACCAGATCCTGCTGTGTGTCATGTTCAACAATTAGGTGCCAGTCACACTCCAGCATCATAAATATGTCTGATATTTGTGTCCTGCTGCCCCTCTGTGGCTGCTCCCTGCCAATATTCCCTCCACACCCTGGCACTGGGATGAGGGGCAGATGGAATGACAGGATCACAGAACACAATGAGCTGGAAGGGACCCACAAGGATCACTGAGTCCAACCCTCAGCCCTGCACAGGCCCATCCCCAAGAGTCACACCCTGTGCCCCAGAGCATCATCCAAACCCTCCTGGAGCTCTGGCAGCCTTGGGGCTGTGCCCACTGCCCTGGGGAGCCTGGGCAGTGCCCACCACCCTCTGGGGGAAGAGCCTTTCCCTGAGATCCAACCTGAGCCTGCCCTGACACAGCTCCAGCCATTCCCTGGGTGCTGTCCCTGTCACACAGAGCAGAGATCAGTTCCTGCCCCTTCTCTGCCTCTCCTGAGGAAGTTGTCACTGCAATGAGGTCTCCCCTCAGTCTCCTCTTCTCCAGCTGAACACGCCAAGTGCCCTCAGTGTCCTCAAATGCTTCCCCTCCAGGCCCTTCCCCATCTTCATTCCCTCCTTTGGACACTCTAATAGAAACACAATCTTCTCCCACTTCCATTCTCCAAGGATACATCTCCCTCTGGAGCAGAGCTTCCCTTCATGCAGCCCCACAAGGAGGTGGCACATGTGACACAGAGAAGCCTCTCCTACAATGTGATGCCATAAAATAGGGGACAAACCTCCCTGCTCTCACTGCCACTCCATCAGTACAACCTACATTTGGATTCTTCCCAATGTCTTTCCCTGGAAATGCAAAGTGCAGGCAAAACCAAAGGGATCTTCTGCCACGGAGAAGTGTTCTGGTATTTGGAATTTGTCCTTGCTAATGGAATTAATCCTTGTTAATAAAGGCCTGTATCAGAAGTACATTGCCCAACTCAGGATAAATCATCAAATATTGGAGGGAATCCTTTGGAAAAAGTGAGGAAAGTGCATTAAAAGTGCATTTCTTTTAAAAAAAAAAAAATCAACAAAAAGAAAGCACTTTATCCAGAGAAGCTACAGGATATCCAGAGGATATTCTGGGAATTACAAATAAGATTTGAAACTTGAAACAATAGAGCAACTATTGTTCTGGCCTAGAGGGAAATAATCTACTCCAGCTTGATTTAAGAGAGAGAAAAGGCTCTAGAAGTAAATCCATGGCAGTGAAAACTCCAGAATTTCCCAAGAGATAAGATTCTGGCAGAGAACTTCACATAATCCTGCCTTTCCTGCCAAAGGAATATTCCAGCTAATGAAACACACAGCTTGGAAAAATCCACTGGAATTTTTAAAAGACGCCTTGAAACCATTTGTCCCTTCTAGAAATATTTCCAATTTAAAAAAATAAATAATTATTGAGCAGGAGAGCATTTGACATTGGAAAGGAAAGAGGACTCCTGGAGATGAATTGAGGAAAGAGGGCAAACAAGTGACTCAGGACCAGGGGGAGTTGGGTCTGGCAAAGCCTGAGCTGAAGGAATGTGATAGGGATGCTTCTTATCCCAGAAAGGATCACCTGGAACAGGCCACAGACAGATGAGGAAAACATGGAGAAAGTAAATGAGGAAAAGAAAATGGAACACAGTGGCATCATCTTTGGGGTGGTGTTTATGGGTATAAATGTAAGGAAGGGAAAGAGCCAGGTTAAAAAAAGGCTGCTGGCACAAGAACTTAATCTTGATTAAAAGAAGTTTGGGACCCTCGCTCAAACTTTCATTAATAAACGGCCATGAGTTGGGCTGGAATATGGTGAAGTTGGAGATAAGTGTGGGATCCCTTTGTGCAGACACAGTGTTTCAGAATGTAGCTAGAGTGTAGATAACAACACCTGGTGTTTATCCAAGCTATGCAGCTACTGGCTGGGAAAAAAACAAGAAGGCCAAGGGAACCGTGATAAGCTCAGGATGAGAAAACAGAAATAATGGGATCAGCAATTAGCAGTAACAAGACACAGTAAGTTAACTGTTAACCAATTATGATCTGATTAAGGGCGGATGGACTGTGGCTGCAGCCAATTGCTTTGCATATAGAAACGTGTGTATGGTAGTAAAAAAGGTATATATATCAGTAGAAGTTTTGAATAAAGTTGGATTTGAATATGCATCACATTGATGTGTGAAGTTCATTCCCGCTCGTGAGGTTGAACCCCGGCAGATAAGAAGCATTTTAACCATCACAGGTCAGAATTTAAAGCATCGACCTCACAAAGGTAATTGAACTCAGCCTTGATTTGAAAATCCATCTTGATATATTTATGGATATTTAATAATATGGATATATTATAGCATGGAGACCTGACAGAGCCAGAGACTGGACAAGATCTTGAAAGACCTTTCCAGCCCTTTTTGCTGGTTCCTCCAACCTTTGCATCAGTCAATGTCTACATTCACTTTAGCACTGAATTCTTCCCAGCTCCCCACACTGAAGCAATTTCATGTCCACCAGCTGAACCAAAAGCAGAATCTTTCTTACAGGAAATGCTGCACCAGCCCTTCTTTCATGTTTGGATGGAACACCTACAGACCCATCAGCCAGAGAGGCTTTGTTTGAAATCTTCCACAGAGCAAACTTTAGCAACCCTTTGGAAAGGTTTCCCTGAGTTTCAGATGTTGCACTGTTTCCACAACTGCACTTCAATTGCCTCCTCCTGCAAAGGTCAGGAATGTTTAGTTCCATAGCCTTGCTCCTGCCCATCCAGGAACAGGGATGATTTGTTAAATTTGGATCTGTGTACCCCTTTGGGCTCCAGCATTCCCCGCAAGGACTGGAGTGGGAGTTTAATTCCTCATCAAGAGCAGGCATAAACAAACCTGCATTTCTGGGTCAGGCAGAGAATTTGTTTTCTCTTACTTGGGTGAATTCTAAATACTTGATATTTTGTTTCTCTGCTAGCACATTAAAGAGTTAATGAAGAGCACCAGATTTTAGCGCTGAGCAGGGCCTTGTAGTTTATACTTCATGCCACAAACACTGGCCAGACATATATAATTTATTTACGTTGAGGATAAGTCAGTAGCCACACAACAAATCAAGTAAACTGCATCTGGGCTTTCCCAGATATCTGGGAGCCCACAGGAGGTACCCCAGCACCCTGCCAGCCCTCACCAACCCTACTCTTGATGGGTGAAAACCTCTGCTTTGCTGCACTGTTGCCCAGGCCAAACATAAACAACACACTGGTCCCAACACAAAGGGGAGACACACCTGAAATAGTCTTAATGAAAAGGACTCAGAAACTGTGTCCTCATCAGAGTGAGCATTAAACACTAAAGTAAGATGGATCTTTGGGCTCATCCTACTTTTTATATATTCCCAGTGCTGCCCAGCTGAGCTTGTTCTCTCTAATCTTGGTACAATCACAGAATTTGGGTTGGAATGGACCTTAAAGCTCATCTCCTTCCACCCCCTGCCATGGGCAGGGACACCTTCCATTAGACCAGATTGCTCAGAGCCCCAACCAGCCTGGCCTTGGACACTTCCAGGGATGGGGCATGATGAAGGATATTTCACAGAATGTTCTTCTTTTCTTTAAAGAACTCACACACAAGGGCAAGTCAGAAAGACTCTGATTTTGTGAACATGAACAAATGAGTAACTTCACTCAAATGAGCAGCACCTGACAGGGGTCTATTTGAAACACATCAGGAAGGTTCAGAAAAGCAATCAAAAGATACGTTTTGGTGGGACTTTGTCAGCAAGAACAAAACCTCAGCCACTGGGACAACACCTAAAATTAAAGTCCCCTCAAGGCACAAGTCTGAATTTGCTGCCTGAAGGTGACCAACATATCGTAGACAAAGCACTAATCTGTGTCTCTTCAGTAAAACACTAATTTTTATTCACCAACATGAGATAACACATGGGACTTTTTTGGATTTCAGTGCTGTCCTAAGCATGAAAACAACTGGAAAGAGAATACTCATGTGCCTCTCTTTGGGATATAAAACCATCATCTATTTTGGGGGGAAAAAAAAAAAAGGCACTTAAATTTTCACCAAAAGCTGATGAACACACAAAACACCATCTTTGCAAAACTTGGGCTTAGATATGTCGATATTTTAAAGGGCTTTTTGCAGCCAAAATGGTACTTTCCTAGTTAGGAGGGGGAGACTGGAAAGGAAACCCACATAAGGATGTTCTTCATAATGTCCCACTGATCTGAAAGGATCTGATTTTCTCCCCTACAGATTTGGGACTGACATTAATTAGCCAGTTGGACTCTTCTGTTCTTAAAACTCTCCAGTGACAGCAGTGCCACACACCCTGTGGCAATTCAGTGCCTCAGTCTCCTCAGAACATCTCTCATAACATAGTCCCTAAAATATCCTTTCCTGTGATTTAAAACTTTCAGTACTATTCCTATTTACACTGCACATGGAGAACATTTCAGTGTTTTCCCGCTAAGTTTTATGTATTTTGAGAACATTGTGTCTCTCACATTTCATAAACCCCATCCATCCCATCATACACCAAAGGTCACGGTTGTTTTTAAACCTTTGATCATCCTTGTTTTTCTCTCTGGGTTCCTCCAACTGCTCTTCATCTTCCCTCAAGTGCAGTGCTAACCATGAAGTCCTGCCCAGCAGGAAGGAAGAAGCCCAGGACTCAGGAGATCTGAAGACAGGGAGCAACGGGACAAATAAGACCTCACATAAAACTGTATCATCAGGAGGACGTTTGCTCCCAGCACTTCTTATTCCAAGACAGCTTCAAACCCTCAGGACTGTGCAGGGAAAAACTCAGGGTGCTTATCTTATCTCAGTGTTTGCACATTCTTAGCCCTGAGTCAAAGCTTCTTCAGCCAGAGTTCAGACTCTGTGAGTTTGAATTGTTTCAAGCCAGCAGTAGATAAGTCTGGCTGAGGCCATCTCTGACTTTTGGAAGCAAGCCTGGCCCATTATCGCTTCCCCTCCGCTCTCCTTTTTCTGGTTTAGCAATGCAATTGGTCTTCCCTGATTTCTCTTTCCTTAAGGAAGTAGATCAGGAGAGGAGGCATTGCAGATTGTCTTTGCTCTGATGGGGGGAGTGGGTGAGGGGAGGCAAGAAACGATGCACAGAGTGGCAGCAGGATTTAAAAGCAAGTTGGATGAGAGCGAGTGACAAAGAGATGAGGAACAACTAGAGATTAACCTGGAACAATCATAAGGCAAATGATGTCATCAACTGCATTTTACTCAATTTTATAGGATTAAAGCAATAAATAAAAGTTACAAGGCCAAACCCCACTCTGTATACCTAAAGCAAATACCAGCACATTTCAGAGAAGAAACAAAATAACCTCAGAATTGGTTTCCCCTCATTACTTCCTATTTATTCCTCTTCTGAAAAGAAATGATTCTTCCTCTAGAGAGATAAAGACTAGAGAATGGAAAATGAAACTTTGTTTAAGGGTGAGAAAATTGTAGCCATCATTTCACAGTAGAGACTTTTCCATTTACATGAGAAAAACTGATCAAATTGGATGACATTACCACGTGGCTACTGCTCCACAGGCACGCTGGAGAGCAAGCCCAGCATCAAATCAATCACACTGAGCTTGTACCAGGAAAGAGAAGGAAGAGGGGACAGAAAAACCTTCTTTTTTGCGTCAAGCTCTGCTTTCCTTCTGCTAAAGTCATTCACAGAGGCATCACTGGCAGGCTTGGGACCAATTTTGTTTGGGTTTTCAGCACAAGAATTTTTTACCATGACTCCTGAGTGGGGTTACATGAATGTACACGCTCCTGGAGGAACGTTTCCTGCAGGGGAGGATGGATGTAAACAGGCTCTGCTGATCTAGTCCTTCACCTTGACTAACCAGGCAGCCTAAACACATCCATCTCCACCAGCCTGAGCTGTTCGTGTTCCTTATTTCTAAGTTTCCATTTGCTGTTTCCAAAACGTTGATATATTGACTAAACTACAAGAACTGTTTTGAGTTCTTTTTCTGAGTCAGAGCAAAACTTGCCTTCAAACTAACTGGTTGAGTCACCTTTTTTATCCCTCCCCTGTGCCTACATCCTGACCACAGAAGTCCTTTCCAAGCTTTTCTCCTAAGCATGTTTGATGCCAGTTCTCCCGGGCTCCTGTTCATAACCTCAAGCCAGGGCTGGGTCACTCAAAGTGCTTTGCTTTTGCTTTTTCGTCTTCTCCAACTCTCTTTTACACCAGGAATTTGCGCTTTATATCCATGGAATGGTTTGGGTTGGAAGGGATCTTAAAGCTTATCTAGTCCCACCCCCTGCCATGGGCAGGGACACCTTCCACTAGTCCAGGTTGCTCCAAGCCCTGTCCAACCTGGCCTTGAACACTTCCAGGGGCAGTCACAGCTTCTCTGGGCAATCTGTTAGAGACAGTCAACATATGATTGTATTATGCGAGGAAAAATAAAATCTATCCGCATGTAGATCCTCAGATTAAATCCCAGAGATTTACACACAGAAATGGTTACTTTCCATGCCCATTTGCACTTTCTCCTGCAGAATAATGGCACCAGACAGCAAAATAGGAAGCCAATTATGTGCTATTTCTATGCATATTTATAACAAATATATTAGAAAAATTTAATTGTCCATGATGAGATGCTGAACAATCACAGTAATAAAGAGGACTGGCTACTGTGAAATATTTGATAGAAATATGATAAGATTCATCAGTTCTGAATGAGATGCCACTTACATGAAAATGAGAGCAGCAGGAATTCCCAGTGGGAAATAACAACTCTCACTTTCTCCTTTCTCTGTAGTACCATCGCTGCCATTTATTACTTTTAGCTGTGCATCACAGATACAGAGGGAGCTCCCTCATGCTGTGATGGTGTTTGAGTCTGGATCCAGCTTATGTGTTTTCATTTCCTTCTGGGAAAGAGAGAGCCACTTGGATTTCTCTCTGAAGGTGTTGTAAATCATGGAGTCAAATGGAGCTTGTGATGTACCCACACCTCGAGTGCTGTGCCCAGCTCTTGGTCCCTCACTATGGAAAAGACATTGAGGGACTGGAGTGTGCCCAGGGAAGGGAACGGAGCTGGGGAAGGGGCTGGAGCAGCAGGAGCTGCTGAGGGAGATGGGAGGGCTCAGCCTGGAGGAAAGGAGGCTCAGGGGGGACCTTCTGGCTCTGCAAGTCGCTGCCAGGAGGGGGGAGCTGGCAGGGGTCAGGCTCTGCTCCCAGGGAACAGGGACAGGAGGGGAGGGAACAGCCTTGAGCTGTGCAAGCGGAGGGGCAGGTTGGACATCAGGAGGAATTTCTTCATGGAAAGAGTGGTCAGGGTGTTCTTTCCCTACAACTGCATCCCACTTGAAAATGTTCTACTTCAAGAGAACTCTCCAGTTTTAAATAGAATTTTACTTCTGCTTTATACAGAATTTAATTAAACTAAAAGTGGGACCCTTCAGATAAATTCAAGCCAATAAATTGTTGCTATAAACACATTGTGGGCTTTCTGCCTGCAAGTCAAGCCAAGCTGCTTTATTTGCACACTGGGATTCTTAAACCCAGATGCACATTAATGATTCACATCCAAGAATCTTCACAGGGGGATTCTGGATCCCTGTGGGATCAAAGTGATCCTTAAAGAGGGGTTTATATTTATCTCTACATTTAGAAAGGACAAATTAAACCGTGTGTTCCCCTCAGTTATTTTGTAGTGCTGGACAATTTAGGGCAGAAATTTGCTCTTTGATTCACTCCTACCTAATGCAGCAGTGCAAATTCAATGTAATAAATCACTTTTTAAGGTATTTGTTTCTTCACCGACTGTAAAACAAGCCAGACATTCCACTTAAGCTTAAGACCCAATTTCTAGACGACAAACAGGTTAATCTTGTCTTGTGCACCAAATACCTGCAGTTCAGGACTTGAGCATTTGTGGAGAACCTGCTTTGGGCTGAGGCAGGATGCAGAGTTTGTGCAAGAGACACGGCTATTGTAACCCAAATGGACATGCAAAGGCTTTAGTGGGCAAAGCCAGAAGAAATTCCAACAATATCTCACTCAGTTATGCAAAAATATCCATGAACATGTTTTGGAGAAATAGAAAAATTGTGGACATGCCACAATATTTTAAATGATTACAGTGATTGTGTTCATCTGTTTCTCTGCTTTTCTTATGTTATATATGACTTTTTAAGGGGAAGGATTGAGCTAAACATTGTCCTGACCCAGGAGAGAAGAAAACAGAGGCATTTGGAGCATTGAACTACAGTGAGACAACCCATTTTACAGCTTCTCCTCCTGATCTTCCCCAAGACAACCATTTAAGAACAGACAGATGAGATGAGATGAGATGAGATGAGATGAGATGAGATGAGATGAGATGAGATGAGATGAGATGAGATGAGATGAGATGAGGAGCTGCATCAAACAGGACCTAGGAAGTGTTTTAAGCTCCATCTTTCCAAGTCCAGCCAGTGATTCAGAAGGACATTGGTAGAATCCAGGGCCAGAGCTGATCCTGTGGATTGGTCTTGTTTCGTTCCTGCCCACAGTTGGTTTTGCTCACTTATTTTTAGGAATTCGTAGGAAAATCCTTTCAACCATTTTTCACTGAGAAGCAACCCAATTATTGCCACACATTTCCCCCACACAAATACCTCGTCAACAGCTGGAACTTTTAAGCACAAATCTTGGCCAGGCACTGGCCTTGTCAGGGGTGTTTGGGGATATTAGACATGGCTACAATGAGTCAGTGTTGTTTTGCCCAAGCATTAAAAAAACTTAATCACAGGATGCCTTAATCACTAGATTTTTACTTCTGTTTAGCTTCTGAAATTTTGGGATTCTCACATCCAAGACTTTTCTCTACCTCTATAATGCGTAAAATTAGGGAAGAAGAAAAGGTGTTCATGCTGAAATCCTCCAAGAGCTGGGGCTGGAAGGCAAAACTCAAACAGCCAATGTGTGGTAAATTACAGGAGCTGCGAATTAATATAAATTCAGAAAAAAAGAAGGCAAATGATGAACTTTAGAATACCCTTCTTGCCACATTTCCAGAAGTTTGACTGCTTATGTAGTGGTTTAGTAATAACCTGTCCCACCCATTCTGCCACACAGCCCATGCTTAAACCTTGTGAAGGACAGAGGGAAGAGTTACAGGAAATCCCTCTGCAAGGAAAACAGCTCAGGGTTTTTGTGTGGGACAAGGACACTTGGCAGAACCATCAAGGGTCCCCCAACCAGCAAGGCAAAAACACTGCAATAATTCTGTTGACACAGTTGCAGCCTGGAGAGGCTTCCAGAACAAATGACATTTTCACAATCACTCATATAAACCCCTTTTTCACATAATGAGAAGACTTTTTTGCTGATCATAAATTCAGTAGCTTTTGTTTTTCACTGTCTTGCCATCTAATTAGTGATTCAGGAGGAAAATGCTCTGAGAGGGTTTAAAAAATTCCATTTGCAATAGTGGAGCTGGAATAAGGATTTGGTCTTTGAAGATGGTTAAATAAGAAGACCAATATTATAGAAGGAAAGGATTTTCAGGAGATGCTGAAAATCTTTTCAATGCATCTTAAATTTAACAGGTAATTTTGGCCAGAGCACTTTGGGAAAAACCTTTGAAAAGATCAAAAAAGCTGTCACACAAAGTTTTCACCCTGACTTGATTTACTTTGGTTTCTAAATAGCATTTTCTGTATCTTCTGGTTTAAAAAATAATATGTATTGATTCAAAAGCAGTGCTTTAAAGTCAAGGTTGGAAAGGGGTTTTTTTTTGGAATTCAAAGAACCAAACTAAATCAGAGATATTCAAGTCCAAGAAAGCAGTTATAGATTGATGCAAACTGAAATTTCTTAAGCAGTTGGGAAGAAAACATGAAAGACTGTTTGTCTCACTGGGAGCTTCAGCTGACCTCCTCTCTCCTTTCTTCAGCTCTGCTATGCCTAGAAAACCACCCCACCCCATCTTTTGTACTTCTGCTGATTCCAGTATGGATTATGCTCTGGAAAGCAGGTGCTTGGGACACTGATTTAGGAACACAGAGACCCCCTCATCTCCCCTGGAGAAGATGCTGGTGCTCCTGCCTGTTCAGAGACCTCCCTGTTTCCAGCAGCACTAGGATTGGGCACGGCCTTTATCCAAGAGCTGCTCACCAACCATCCCTCAGCTGTCAGAAAGGGATGACAACCTTGTGCTCACACAGGGAAGAGGTTGGAGGTGCCTGAGCCCCATCAGAGCTGCAAAACAGCCCCCAGGGCACTGCTGGGGCAGGGATGGCATTCCAGGAGGGAACACAAGTCTAGAATGCCCAGGCCTGTTGGTGATTCCACACAGGGCAGACACCAAACCCCACAGAGGCTCTGGGGCAGCCTCACCGCTGGGGGGCTCTGGGGGACTCTCTTGGAGGGGACAGAACCAGGGGAGATTGAGCAGGACCAGCCCCAGCTGTGCCAGGGCTCTGAGTCTTCACCACCCTGATCAGCCTCACCTGGCCCCCCAGACACACCCTGCTTGGGCCAGGGACATATTTAAGCTGCAGGTTAAGCTTTAAGCTCTCTTAGAGGGGGGCACATCTCCAGTTGTGTCCTGAGCCCGTTGCTGTCTCCTCAGTGCCCATGGATGCCCCAAGGTGAGTTGCCTTTCTAGGCATGTCCATGGTCTGTCTCCAACTCTGCCTTTAGTTCTGGGTCCTTATTTCCATATCGGTCTCGGGCCTCTTTCCCTTTGGCTCCTGACTGGAATGGCTGACCCTGGCTGCTCCCTGACAGAGCAAGGGAAATGTTGGCTTTGTAGGTGGATTCAGGGCTTTCCTGTCTCAGGTGACAATTTGAAGCTCTAGAATATTTACAGTGGTCCCCATGGCGATGGGATGGGGCATTTAATGTGGCTGCTGCTCATGCAAAACAACTCTAAAGGCATTTTATTTTTCCTCCCTGGGGACTTGAGGAAGCTGTTTTTATGTGCTGCTCCTTTCTGCCTGTGTTCTTTTTTCATTCTTTCCGCATTACATGAGACAGTAGGTGGAAATATGTAGCCAGATAACAATAATTTATTACTGAGCTGTCAGAGTTGTTCAAAAGTCTTTCCAGCTAAGACTATAAATTAAAGATTTCTGTCCTTTTGTTGCCTTTAATGATTTGAGAATCCTCTTGAAGAAAGGCATTGCTGTGTATAAATTTATTGCAAATGTGTAAGCAGCATATACTGAAAGATGGCCTATGGAGAGGTATTTCTCTTTTACCTGATAGGATTGGATTAATTATGTGAATGATAATTGTTGGCGTAAGTTTTTGCATTGTGCTTTCCCTAAGGCAAATCTCCTTCTCTGCTTTGTTTCTGTTAGGACACTTTGTCATCCTCTTTCCTTCTACTTTGGCAATATCCAGTAGAAATTTTGTGTCTTATTTTTCCTTTCTCTGCCTGCTACTTCCTACATTTGATTGTCTTGGATCAAGTGAGTAGCGGTTAAACCTCCTAGAATTCTAATACTGATAACTTCTCATTCTGATACTTTCCCAGGCGTATCAGAGTGTTATTTATAACCAAGCTGAGATGACAGTTATTGTGGTTTTTCTTAATTAGTTTTGCTGGAACTGGCTGTGCTAAATCCTATTTCATCAGGTGGGTGGTTCAGCTGCTGTTGGTGGTGTGTGTAAAATTAAATACAGCAATGCATTAGTGCACCTGAATGTGGCTCAGGAGTGTCTTGCCCTCTAAAGCCATAGAACTGTTACTAATGAGTAAAACAAACTATCAATGAACTTTATCTCCAAGAACATCTTTCTACAGTCAGTTTTATTACCTTTCTTCTGATATGAAGCACAAAGGATTAAACCTTGTTCCTTAGGCATGAATTTGCAAAAGGTTTCCAAGTAGAATTGCTCCTTAGCTTTCAGCTGCAGCCACTTCCCTGGGTTTGTATTAAAACTCTTTTTCAAAGTATTTAATTGTATTTCACCTTTTGGAGTGATCTCAAGGGGTGGCAGAAGGCACAGCAGACTGGCTGTGTTCTTTGGGTAGTCTATCATCAAGTATGTTCAGGTTGGCATCCTTGTGCTTGTTCTCAGGAGCTATCACCTCAGGTCACCTCTCCAGTTGTTACTTTCCAAGAAAGCATTGTGCTGTTGGAAATGTTCCCAGCCATAGCAGTAGCACAGTGGATACTTGTGAATTTATATTCCATGTTTTTACCGTTCTGTGTTGCACAGAACCCTTCTATGTTGGACACCATTTCAATGCATTAAGTAAGATACAATGCTCATTCTTATGGAATTTACTTGAACCTGAGTTAGCCCAACACCAGAGCTGAGCAGTTACTTCCAGAAGTGTCTCTACTGCGTTTAGATCTTTAACTTTCTCTGGAAATCAGTAGGATAAACCCTCAAGTGTTGGAGGCAAAACCTTCTACAGTCTATAGAGGAAGCATCTGTGAGCCACGTGTTCCCACCCATCCCTTTCTGGGTATGATTTTACGAGGCAGATGAATGTAAAGCAGCTTTGGTTTATGTTTTCAAACTCTTGGTGTCCTGAGCCCTGGCCCCAGTGACCCCTGTGGTGGTTTCTGTGTGCTGATGTGTAGTTAGCGCTGCACAGCACAGAGGAAATCCAGCACCGAACTGTCTGCCTGGCTTTGCTTTTCTGGTCTATCCATCTGACAGAACGAGGGGGGTTTGTCTGCTTTGCTCTCAGTGGGGAAACAGCCTGAGGATGTGCTTTTCCCAAAGCACAAGTATCTCCTTTCTGGTGTTTCTATCAGCCTTAAACCTTGAGTATCTCAGCAGTTACCAAACAGTCTTTCACATCCGTGTTGTGATGACTCTTTAGCTCTGAGCTATGTTTGTTTTCACATGCTCACTGCTGGGAGGATGATGTTAAGCACTGAAAATATTAATGGAAACGTTTCAGGGGAGGGCAGAATCCTCAAGGAATTTTGCAGCACTAGAAAGGAAGGATAAAGTGGGTGCAAAATGTTCTGCCTGGTAGCGTTGAGAATGTTAAATGACGGAATGTATTCAGGGTGACAGACTGCAGCATCTGTGCTGTAAATGCACTGAAGTTCAATGTTCTCCTGCATTGTTACACTTAGTCAGGCTGCAAAGAGTAAAATTAATATTCCTGGGTGAGTGGAGTTATGGAAATAAACATAACCCAAACAGAAGTTGTTCCATTACATTGGGCATTGAATAGGAATAGAGCAGAAACAGTGGCCAATCTGTCTTGAAAAGAGAGTTTTGGCTTTGGATATTCCTTTCATCTCCCCCTGTACCTTGTACCAAGGCAAGAGCAGCTGGAGACTGAGAGTACTTAACACAAACACCACCAAAAACATCCACAAGAAGAGGAAATTGAGGTTATTGAGCTAATTTAGTTTGGGCAGCACAAATCAGAGAAGACTTCTTTGATAACACCTTGACTCCCAGGCTGTGAAGGGGACTTCAAACCTGCACCCTCAGAGTCCTTGTTGTGTGGCCATTTCATTTCTGTAGCTGTGACAGCACTGTCTATTCCATCTCTGGATCCTTTATAGCCCAGGGGTGAGTGCTGGAGTGAAAGATCCCCAATGTGAAGAGAGAAGATGTGTTTGCTGCGTGTTAAAAGCCTGTTTTTCCTACACCATGTGAAGTACCTCAGCACAGGGTGTGACACCCATGTGGGGAGCAGGAGGTCTCCATTCCACCTGGCAGGGGGTTCTTAATGATACCAGGATTTCCTCTGCTGTTATTTTGGGTTTTGCAAGGGAGGCTCCTCATGCTCAGTTTGTGTTGAGATCTGCAGTCCAGAGCATGTGCTGGAATTAGCACAGGGAATTAGCTGCTCCAGGAGGAAACTGCTCTTGTGTTCATATCATTGCAGAAGGATATGGTCATGTTTCATATGTGTGCTTGGAGAACCTGCCTTTAATAAGAGCTCAAAACTGTGTCTCTCTCCAAGGAGGATGTCCTTACCCCTTGTTTTAAGGCTCTGGAGAGGGGTTTGCCACTATCTTTACAGAAAGTGAGCCTGAGATGCCATGGGATTGACATGGAGTGAGGGAATGTCATTGAGGGCATGTTGGGTTCTTGCTCCAACAGAATCTCTTTGATATTAATCCCAGAATTCTCTCATAAAATACAGAGCTCTGATTTCCTTGTTTTAGATCCTACACTGGAGCTCTCCAGGTTCCCTTTTGTGTATACTGTTTTAATTTCAACCCCTCTGCATTTTCCTTGGAGGAACAGAGTACCAATCCCACCAGAGTGTCGTTTCCCTTGGTATCCAAAACTTTGGCTCTTGTTCATTGAGGCTGCCTTATCTTACTTCACACCTGCTTAAAACTCAGGAGAACAAAAGCCAGATTTAGTCTCTGTTGAAGGAGATAAATATTGATTATAACAAACCAAGTTAATATTTTTTAGAGCTTTTGAGTCTAGTGGTTTATCTGTAATCTTTATATGTAACATGTGGTTAGTATATAAAGTTTGGATACTGCTGTCATGCTCCCTGGAAAGATGAGCATGTTTTAGAATGTCTGTTTTTTAATAACATGGGGAAATAAAGATTTTTAGTGGGGATAATAGAACCAGATGTATATAAGGAGCCTACCATGTCTTACTTTTGTTTTAATTCCTAGACATCAGTATTTGCATCTAAAATTTGAGAGAACAGCTGCCTGTCTACCTTATTATCTGCAGAACTACTTGACTGTTGTTACAAAATGACCTTAACAGAGGAAAAGGCCTTGTCTTTGTTTGGTTGTCTGGGGGTTTTATTTATTTGGGTTTTAAACTATCTCTTGATGAGCTTTAATTGCCTTGTTGGAGTTCAAAGGGGGTAACTGATGTTTGTGATGCTGGTTTTTTGTTCTCCTGATTATAACAAGCAATGCCTGGTTCTTACAAAGCCTGAAAAAACCGTCCTAAATTCTGGCATTTCTGAACTCTAGACTTGTTGACTCTGTAGTTTTTAGTACTGTGGTATTTGCACAGTGCCCAGTTTATAACTCTTTTTTTTAAACTACTGTTACACTTTAGATTATTCTGTTTAAGTTTGAAAAGGCTGTTTTGGTGTACCTGCTTTTGCTTATTTTGGAAGACAGATTTGAACTGCTAGAGCTGATAAATGCGTTGAGGATTTGATTTTATTATTATTCAACTGTTCTGTTTCATTGACTGGATGAGTTTAATTAGTTTGAACATAAAATGTTCTTGTTATATGGTGTGGTGGGAGAGTCACAGCAAGACCAGAGGTATTTTAACCTGGCAGCAGTGGCAGAAACCACTTGCATATATTCATTTAAAATGAATTTGCTAAGCAGAATATGATATGGAGAAGTGCCACAGATGTGATAAGGAGCTGGACTGGCTGGAGGGTCTCATATGAAATGATGTGCAAACTCCTTTGTGTGTCTTGAAAACCCTTGGTGTGTATTACAAAGGGCTGGGGTGGTATTTTGCAGTTTTCCAGGAGGAGCACAGCATGTTCTTTTGGGACGTTCACTGTTAATCCAGTGTGGTGGAGACCCATTAGATTTCATGACATTTACTCGGCTTCTTTCATTAAGTTGGTGGCAGTTTTGGCACAACAAAACCCACATGCAACTGAATTTATTTTTTTTTAATGTACCAACATGAGGAGGTGGAAATTATTGGTTTTCAGGTTGTGGTTTCTTGTGCTCATCCAAGGACAGTGCCTGCCCGTGCTGTCCTTGGAGGGATAATCCAGGACACTCAATGCTGGCTGGAAATCAGGAGGGTTCAGCCACATGTGCAAAAATGCTGAGGGTGGGTTTGCTATCAGCTCTGGTGGAATCATCCCAGGCAAGTGAAGTTGTATATGTACACAAGGCAAGGAAAAGCCTCAACTGGTCTTCCAGCTGAAGATCTGCTTTGAGGTTTATATTTATTTAATAAAAGACAACTGATTCTGGCAGCAAATCCCTTCAGTTCTTTCTGGGCATATTAATATAACAAGCTGCTTCCCACTAAAACTGAAAGCCGGACTTGCAGGGTGATGATCAGTCACTGCACGTAGGAGAAGTCCTGAAAATATCCTTGTTATTGTGAGAGGAACTTTCACCAGGTGCCTGCCCAGAGGAGCTGAAGAAACTTCTCAGCTCAAGCTCAGAGACACTTTTAAGGTTTATTCCCGAAAAACAATGAGTAACATCCTTTCACTGTCTGCCCCAGCTCGATAGCCTGACACCTCTGCTTATTTATTTCTTTTCCCTCCTCTGCTTTGCCTCCTTTCCCCCCAGCACATCCCCATCCTCCCACAGCCATGGGCGGGAATGTCTTTGCAGCTGTGGGTTCACCTTCTGCTGTGACTCAGTGAGCTGCCCCAGCTCTCTCAGGACGAGCTCTTTGGCAGCCCTCAGGAGGAGCTCCCCCTCCTCTCTCCCAGAGCAGATCATCCCACCCAAGGTGACCTGCTGCAGATAAGAAGGATAAGTGCAGTAGTTGAGACTATTATTTGCAGGTTATTTGTTTTCCAGCTGTGGGATTTGTGAGGGGTTTGTGTAGGATTATGCTAGGTTTTCAAACACTAATTGTTGATCCAGAATCAATACAAGTTCCCCCTAACTCTGATTCTAATATTGCTTTGTAACTAGTTGGTTTTCAGGTACTCAAGATCTGCATCTCTTGTACAGAAAACTAAGAATGTGCATTGGAGATGCTCTGATTTCAACAGTTTCTCCTTTTTGAGGGGAAGGATAATTAATACTTAATGAATTTAATTGTCAGGTCTCAATAAATTCCATTTTTGCAGTCAAAAGGTCTGGTGCAACTAAATGGCCCTATTTTTCCACTGATCTGTGCTTGGGAGCCTGGTGATAATGTTCTTTTTTCATTGGTTTGGGGATTTTGGAGGGAGTATAGGAGGGGGTTGTGGGTCTTTTCCTTGGGGTTTTTTGGTGGTGGTGTTTTGGTTTGGGCTTTTTATTGCCAGTGCTACTATCAACAAGTTGAATACATTTGAAAGTGGGAAGATAACCACTCAAAATGTTCGATTTGCCGGCCTTCATGTGGTCTGTGAAGGATTCACTTTGGACTTCTTGAGTGCTGTTACAAGTCCTGCCTTTGTAGTTTGGTCTGGCCTGTTTTAGTTTATATATCTCCTAAACTCTGTCTTAGGATTTTCATTGCCTGTCTGTTTCCAGTCTGTAATTATTTATAATTCTCAAACCAACAGCATCTTAGGTGAATATTTAGACAACTCAAGTGTTTTGTTGTGGTGTGAGGTAAGAACTGTCTATATGACCTTAAGGGCATCACAGGACTGGACTTCTGACTTCATGCAGTGATTGTAGGTTCCCCCACCACAAGGTCATGTCCTGACAGACCATTCCCCAAGGTCTGTGTGCTCTCCCTCCCACACTTGGAAAGGTTGCCTGGATTTCAGGGAAGCTCAGGATGTCTGGAGAGATTGTGCAGTGGGTGAATAGAGCTTTAGATAAATGGGTGTCAGAACAAGCCACCTGCTGAGGGTGGGCTGCTCTGCCCCCCTTGCCATGTGCTCTTGGCAAGCTCAAGATTGATGATGTGAACTCACATTTCCCTGTTTAAAGGCTGATGCTCTTTGATATGCTTGGATTTTCATAGTAATTTAAAGTCATTTTATTTGGTTATTCCTGTCACCTTATACTTTACAGCTGTGATGCCACTTGGTCTTTAAGTCAACAACATTCATGTGTGTTGTCTCTGCTTTTTTCAAAGATAGAGCAGCAATGAAGCATCCTACCACATGCCTTGTTTTCAGTACTCCTTAGTTTTTTACTGGCATGGAGAAGGTAATTTCCATCTGGTTTGGTGGCTGCTGCTTCCCCTGCTCCTGGTTCAGCTCTGTCAGTGATGCAAAGAGCAAGGAAGGACTTGCTGGGCCCCACCCATGGCAAGGAATCAAAGGTGGTTGGTGGAAAAAAAAAGGTTTGAACTCTAAACTCTGGATTACTGAGTGTTGAAAGACTTGTTTTTTCCATGTATCTGACCTGGCAGGATTTTCACAGGGACAGTAATCACAAGAGAGTTCCTGGATGTGCCAAGTTGGGTCTCATTTTTGAAATGTCTTTCTCTGTTTTATCCCTTCAGATGATGTGTTTTCCCCTCCTTGAGGTGCAGAAACTGTCCTTCAGTGAAGGTCTGGTGTACTCTTGGGCAGTGTGGCCTTCCAGTACCTTAAGGGAGCTTATAAAAAGGAGGGAGAGGGACTTTTTATATGGGAGACAGTGCCAGGGCAAGGGGCAATGCTTTTAGACTGGAAGAAAGTGGCAGTTAGATTAGATGGTGGTAAGTTTATTTAGGAGGTGGTGAGGCCCTGCCACAGGTTGTTCCATCCCTGGAAGTGTCCAAGGTTGGACAGAGCCCTGAGCAAACCTGACCCAGGGAGTGGCAGTGAATCAGTGGGTGACTTCAAGCTTGTTGGAGTCAGTGCTGAGGTTTTAAGAGCTGTTAGTTGGGCTTTGTTGTGGGTGGCAGCTCTTGATTCAGCTGGGATGTTTCAGCCAAAGGGTAAGTAAAACTGAGGAAGAAAAGGACACTCAGGATGTTCTTTGAGGATTTCAAGGCAAAATCTGAAGATAGAAATTCTAAATGAATTTCTAAATGAATGACTCTCACCTGAGAGTTTGGGGTCTGGGTACAAGGTGTTGGGGACTTGAGTCATGCTGGAAACTTGAGGTTCTTGAGGTCTCCTTTCATGGAAAACCTTAAATGAGAGAGAAGTATCAATGGGTTGGTGTGTGAGGGTGATACAGCCACTGGAGCAGGCTGTGCCAGTGTCAGCTCATCAGTGGATTCAGGGGCTCTTTCACTTGTTTTGATCTTTAGCACACTTCAACTAGGTTTGGAAAACCTCTTGGACCGGAGATTTGTTGTGAGGGAGGTGGAAGAGCAACTTTTTTCAGGCAGTCAAGTTTTCCACCCTGTTGCATCAGCTGTGTAACAGCTATTCAGGTGAGCACCACAGAGAAACAGGATTTTGGTGTTTGTGTTTTAGTCCCTGTCTGGAGTGGATGTGGGGAATGCAACAAGATAATTGCCTTGATTGTTTTATTTATTTTCTTTAAATGAAGGCTCCCAGCAGGTATTTAATACAAATCAGTGTAGTTGACCATAATAACAGGCTTCTCCTCCAGCCAGTGGAATGATGCCCCAGGCAATGTTTTATATATGTTGTTTCAGACTCTGTATTTTGTTATTGGCTTTTCACACCCGTGTTTCCTTAGGAAGTAACACAAACATAACTTGATCAATGCTTAATTTATTGCCTCAGCAGTAACACTGGAGATCTGGCACTGAATCAAATGGGAGTGAAGGGACAGTGTTTTTGAGCTTAACATGAGTGAAATGATACCTAAAATATATGTTTGAAACAGCAGGGAGAGAAGGGCTGGGATTTACATTAGCCAGCTTGATATTTTTAAGAATCTGGGTCTGGCAGATCCATTAGCTGCTGTTAGAGCTTTCAGGAACTCTGAGGAGGACTGTTGAAACACCCCAGAGCACACAGTGTAAGCAACTGCAGTCCCTTTGCTGGAGCAAATAATTCATCCCCATCCTCTTGCTGAGGGGAAAGTGGGAATAGCTGTAACAGCATGAAAGGATGTCTGGAGGTCTGTGTTTCTCACTCCTGAGTTTCAACAGGGGTGTTGATGGTATTGTGTAAATGGGATTGGCTGGGAACTGGTGACATTCCCAGTGTGTGTCCCAAGTCCTTTATTTTGCAGAGGACATGGCCATGCAGACTCAGTCAAATGTGAGCAGGACACACCTGTAACTGTATTATAATAACTTACAAATGATTAAAGTGTTCCTGTGTGTCACACACAGGAAAAATCATCCCTGGACCCTTCACAGCTCACTCTTCTCAGGAGTGAGACCATCTGTCCCTACAGAAACACTCCAGCAGCAGCATCTGAGGACAACTGGACTGATTGGGGTGGGCACGGCCAGACCTGGGGCAGAGAGTTGCATCCCTCCTGTTCCCATCTGGAGCTACTCCCTAGGAAGTGCTGCAATGCAGATGTTGGATGGGTTTAAGGGAGCCAAGCCAGTAAATCAGCTTAGGATCTGGCCCTGATGTAATCCAAGTGATTAGATGTGTTTAAAAGAACGTATTCCCAAGGAAGCTGATTTTAGGAGAGCTTAATGGCCTAAACTATTACACTAAAAATCAGGTGTGGGTCCAAAACCAAGCTCCAAATTTGAGTTCTAAGCATGTATTCTGATATGAGTATTGGTGTGCAGGCAGCCTCCCTACCTTCTCACCTGAATCAAGACTTACTATTTCATGGTTATGAACTATTTTGCATGGAAGCCTCAATCTGACCAGTTCTTACCCCATTAATGAAGAATTGAGCTTGATTTTTAACTCTGAGATAGAAATCCTCTATGCATGGTATGGATTTCAACTGGGTTGGAGGAAAACCCCAGCCAGGAGGAACAGGGGTGTGCAGCCCACACCCAGGTAGCATTCCATAGCTTGCCCACCTGGATCACATTTCTTGCCTGTGTTCCCCAATTATCCAAGTGGGAACTTTCACCTGGATTTGTTATTTGGTGAAAATACTGTTAGAAAATGTTTGTATCTCCAAATTGCATCGTATTTCTTGGTTATCAACATGGAGAGCCTTGACCAGCAAAGACACAGGGTGGGTGTTTTGGTCAGATCCATACAGAGATGTTTAGTCCAAGCCATGATTTTAATTGCAGGTCTTAATACTCCAGGAAGTTCTTGGCACTAAGTGTTCAAGTGCATATTTGAGCTGAAAACAAGGAAAAGGGGAGTGAATTGTAAAGGACTGAAGCTAAAACAGATTATTTGTTGTTTTTCTTTTGATTTGAAAACTGTAGAGTTCTAGAACAATCTGCCTTTGAAGTCTGTACTAAAAACAAGCAAAGAGTTTACTGGATTATTTCAATGCCAAGGAAAACATGCTCATCTGAACTGGTGATGAGCAGACTGGCTAAGAGGGTTCTACACAGTCTGGAGAGGCAGGATTGGTGCTGTAGCTCTATTTTATCATTTATTTGCCACTGTACATCACTGTTGGTGTGACCTGTAAGCTCTAGGCTGGCCCACAATTTCTACATGCATCTTTAATAGAAATCCAGCCTCAGTGTGTGTCTTTGAGCAAAATCAACTTGCACTTGTAAAATACCTGCTCCAAACTAACAGGTACAGCTCAAAGGTCTTGGTAATCACATGCAGTGAAGAGCTGGAGTAATTTCTGCCAGACCTGAGTAAATCTGGCTTTGAGAAAGGCAGATGGGGTTCCTCATCAGTTGTGTATGACCAGGGAGAAGAGATGCACTACAATGGGTAAGGTTTCCCCTTCCAAACTTACTAATTCTGTGATTCTTTTAAGTCTTTAGAATGTTTTCGTGATTATAAATGAATTTTGAGAGGTTAAAGGAGAGTGTAATTTGTTTCTGCTCATGACATTTGCACTAACTATAAGTGTGGTGCTTTTTTATAGGCATTATCCTGCCCTTCCCTGGGTTGTAACACCTCTTTGGAATAGTTGGTGCTGTGCAGAGAATTGCTGCATCATCTCTGATTTCCTTAATGCCTTTAAATCTTGGGCCAGTTGTTCAACTTGTGTGTTACTCACACTTTTCATTAGGTCTGGTTTATTTGGCACAGGGGAGAGTAACTTATTCCTGTAATGAAGCCGTTCAGAAAGAGACCAAAGAACCTGGCATGTCTCTGAGTGGGCACATTTAAAAGGTCCATATCTGCGCTTGCCAACTGTGGTTGGTGATGCCTGGGCAGGGAACAACAGGGAACCATCCTCTGAGCAAGTGGAACATCTTTGGGCTGTGAGAGAAACAGCACCAGGTCTGAAGAGCCACATCTCTTGTCCCCGGTGAAGGCTGTGCAAGGCAAAACCAGCTGCCTTGTGTCTTACAGTCAAACATTTTGAAGGCCTTGAGGCCAAGTATTTATGGTACTGGACAGTTTGTTTAGTCAATGGGCCTTTTTTATTTCCTTTTTTTTTTAGCAAAGAACTGAAAATGAGTGATGTGGATGTGCCTGAGTGTAAATAAGAGACACATGACTCCTCCTGTCAGAGTTAGCAATTCATGGTGCTCTGAGGAGCTGAAGGAAATATTGATGTGTGTGAACCACAGAAAGTAAACATCAGTTAAAGGGAAAAACAAGCTGCTTAATCTTAGTCTAGTTTCACATAAAAAACTTCAAAAAAAGATGATTTAATTGTACAACTTTTGGTAATAAACCCCAAGGAGGAGTGAACCTGTGTGCAAACTTATGTCTTCACTGGAATTTGGGAAGCTGTAGGAGGGAAGTGAAAAAGAAGTCTGTGGAAATCATTGTTTACAATGATTATTCCCCTTTTTAAACAGGCTGTTTCCAGAACAGAAGCCACAGTAATCCAGCAGCAGTGTGAGACAGGGAGATGCAATATCTGCGTAAGGTTTGGGTGGAAAAAGCAGGCCGGGAAGGTCACTCCCAGTACAGTGAAGAGCACCTGGAGGGGAAAACAGACTGAATTTTGGAGAGTATTGCTGAGAAATACTGTAAGGACTTGCCTTTTTCTTACTTTTAAGTGCTGAAGGCCCCACTTGTGAGAGTCGAGGAGATTTTGTCAAACCTCGTACTTTCACTTGCCCAGAGATCCCTTTTTTGTGACTCTCCTGCCTCTGTTTCTTAACCTGACTTGATAATATTTCATCAGCTCCAGCAGTGCCTGATCAGTCCTCTCTTCCAAACCACCCTCCTCAGAAAATGCTGCTCTTCTGCACACACCCAGGTGTTAAATTCAAGGAGTACTCACCAAATTCAATGTTCTTCAGTATTGCTATTCAGTGTCTGACTCATCACTTCACACAAAGAAGTCGTTGCTTCCAGTTACTTGGTTTGTGCTGACTGAGGCTTTTTCAAACGAAGAGAGAGTCATTTCTGAAAAACCCTGTAAAACTTTGTGCCAGGACAATGGAGAACTTGTGCAAAAGAGCAACACCCAGGTTAGTCTGAAAGATAAACTGTGAGAAAGCCTCAGAGCTTTGCTTGTAGCTTTTGCCACTGTTCAGTGCCTGGGTCATCCTGTGATATGCTGGATTTTTATCCACATTAATTCCTGGGCATCTTTAACCTTCCTGGTCTGCCTCCACCTTGCTTAGGGTATATAAAAAAAATTAATAGGAGGCTTTTCTTTCTTCTGCCCATCCCCTTCAAATAATTTCCTTTTTACATCCAGAATCTTCAAATGGGATACTGGCAAAAGAATCCCTGGATATTTTCATAGGCTGCTGCATTCCAGTGAAAAAACTTTCAAGGTGATATTGTTTTCCCTCCAGTAGATGAGCCTTTGGTCTGAAATGGTGTGCATTTGTGCCTCTTGAGGATTGGGAAATTAGGGCTAGGAATGAAGGGTAGACTTGTATCTTTTCTAGAGTTAGCTAAAGGCAAATTATATGCTTGAATATGTTGTTACCAGTATTTTTGGGCTACACTGGCTGGTAAAACTTAGATGTAAGATCTCCCAAAGGCAGCTGATTCTCTTGGACAGAAACAACCCCAATGCTCTTGTATGGCTCTGTCAACCATACAAGAGGATTGATAGTCAGGAGAAAGGAAGTCTAGATGAAAATGGTAAAGGAATGACCATCCTACCAGTAAAGGACAAAGAGAAATGTGGCTTTTGTTTCAAATTAAAATTAAAAAAGACCCCAAGAAATCCCTTATGTTTATAGGAAGAGCTCTGCTCTTTTCCCCCACCTTCCCAAGCTGTGTGAGTGCTGAAGACACCAGACATTGTTTTTCCATGGAGATCCCGGGAGCCTTGGCTGACCACACTGCCCCTGCTTCTGAATGGTTTGTCTTTCTCTCCTCCTGCTTTCAGAGCATCTTTAAAACAGCCCTGCCTTGTTCAGCATGTTGAAGTTGGCTGTTTAAACTGCAGCTAAATCAAAAACATAGCTGATGATTTGGACAGATACAAGCTGGGTGGGCTTCTTGCCAACATTATATTTGCTTTTGTCTTCATAAAAAGCAGTCCTGGGAGATGTGCACTGCAACCAGTGAGAGTCTGACAAAGGCATGTGCTTTTATATGGGTTGTTTTGTTTTTTTTTTTTAGGCAACTTATTTTTCTAGTCAGCTTCATGAGCTATTTCAGGCCATGGTGTGCTGAGCAGATGCACAGTGTGATAATGTCCTGGAAGAAAAGGGTTTGTTTCTGGCCCCTGTGAATTGTTTTGTAATGAGATCCAAGTGTTAAAACTGTGCAGTGCCTGGGCAATCCTGCTGTGTGTCTGCTCCTGGTGTGGTGGGTGTGGGTGTTCACACCAGGAACAGGCTGGGAGGATTCCTCTGCATCCTCATATAGAATGGTGAGACTGTCAGCAGTTTGTACATTGTTCAGCACTGATTAAGAAAATCAAGAGGAAAAATTATTTTGGGGGTCTCTCATCAACTTGTGACCTGAGAATTCTAAAAGGAGTCAATAGGGAAACTTGTGAACTTGAAAGTGTGACTGTTGCATGGGATTTAAATGTCTTGGGCTCTTCTGAACTCAGTTCACCTGCAAATCTGCTCTGCCTTGTAGTCAGGGAGCTCAAGGCCCAGTGAAGGCTTTTTCTGAGCTCTGTCATTGTCTTGAATGGTTCTAAAGCCCTGCTGTGGTTTTTGAAAGCTAAACTCTGCCTGCAGTATTGCAATGTTGCACTTGTGAAGCTGCCATGAGCTTTTATAGTAGTCCTGCATTATTTCCCCAGTTGCTTCAATGCCTCAACCACCAGGCACAACTCCTGTCTGGTGCCAGTGCTCCTGGCTATGACTTACCCAAAATTCTTCCTTCTCCCTTCTCCACTTCCTCCTTTTTAAGACCAGTAATATTTGCATGGTAATTCCAGCCTCAAGGCTTGCATAAATTCATTAAAGGCCTTGCCTTTTGAAGTGGAATTAGTACTTTGTTGGAGCTGTTTGTGTTCTGGGTCATGACCTGGCTAATGGGAGGGCTGTGCACATCTGGGCCCTGCTAATTAAAGCTGCCTGCCCTGGAGCACAGGGGCTGGGGCTCCAGCTCAGTGCACAGAGCAGCTCCTTGGATCCAAGCTGCAGAATGACCTCTTGATTCATGCTGGATGCTGATTGCCATCAGCCAAATCTCTGGAGTAACAGCACTTGCTTGTACAGGAATTTCCTATACCCTGGTATCTCACTGGGAAACCTCCTTGAGACTTTCCTTTAAGGCATTTTTCTCTTAAGAGGTAATTCCTTGCCAGAATCCTGGTAGAATAAATCCCTTGTCTAGGGATTATTAGAGATGTCCAGTGGAAAGTGACACTGCTCATGGCAGAGGGATTGGGATGAGATGGTTTTTTAAGGTCCCTTCAAAGTCAAACCATTCTGTGATTCCTTTAGGCCTGGATGGTTTTTTGTTGTCTCACTTGCTGCAATGCAACACAGTAAATAGGCAATAGGAGTAACTCTGGTTAGGTTGTACTCCAATTATTTATGCTAACAAGATACTTCAGAGGAAAGTTTAGCTGCATTTTTAAGTCTGAACCTTGCTAAGTACAATTAGGGCAGGATCTTCCCAGGCAAGCTACATTTGAGCTGCTCCCTGGCTGTGACAGAACTCCCAGCTCTGCAGTTGGGCTTTTATGTAGGAAACAGCACTTGGCATCTGGCACTGCTCAAATATCCCCTTAAAACAGCCTGATTGATCCACTGTTTTGGGTGAATGATTTATAGATTTCATTCTTGTAGTAGCTGAGCTTACCCAAGACAGATGTCTCACAATCCCCAAAGACCATGAGGAAATGTCTCTGAGCTCTGGTCTGGAGCAGCACACTTGTTGGCATGACATGAGCAGCTGAACTCTCAGGTCTGGAACATTCCAAGGAATGGGACTTCAGTGGGAGATGCAGGAATTCTGGAGAGAACACAGGCCTTTCAGGAAGATTATGTCTTTCAGGAGTGTTGCTCAGCTATGATAGAAGGGGAGCTGGGTGCTCAGGCAAATGTGCTTTCCTGGCTCTTGGTTGAGTTGTACAAATCACTTACTTTATGGCTTATTCCTGAACTGAATTGTAAATCCTTTGGAATCAAACTGTTCTTGATAAACATCCCAAGCTTTTAAGAAATACTTGTGGGTTTATTGCCCTTTAAATTTCAGTCAACCTGACATTGGTGTACTGTCTTATTTGGCTGCAGTTCTCAAACCATGACATTTTGAATTAAAAATAGACTTGTCCACAGCCACACTCTGGCACTGAGCTGCAAATGGTTCTCATTGGCCTTGGGCTCCACTTTTTTTTTTAAGGTAAAAAGATAACCCAGGTCTAGTTATCAACAGCAAAGGCCACTGTTCAAACCAGAGCCATCTGAAGTCCCTGTATGGTGTGAGGCTTGGCAGTAGCTGACTTTGCTTAAATACAAATCGACCAGGTGGTTTTTTTCCCCTTTCTCAGCATCTCTTTTGGCAGAGCCTCCATCTGTGGTCAGTGCTGGAGAGCCCAGCTGCTGTTCCAAGCTGCAAAGAATGCCCACGGTGGGATGTGGTGAATAGCTCTATTCATAAGTCATCCTGCCCTCCCTCTTCCTCCCTCCAGTTGGAGTCTCCAGGATCCTTGTGCAGCCTTGGTGTGGAGAAGGGCACAGCCTGTCCTGAGGGACGGGAGCAGCACCTAACTGCTCATGAAGTGCAGCAGAAAAAGAGTTCAGACATCTCCTTTATTTCCTTCTTGAGCATAGAACCCTGCTGGTTGCCTTCTCCAAGGTCTGATTCTTTCCACTTCCACGGTCTGGCTCACTTTCCTCCCCTAGCAGGCTGCTGGATCCGTAAGGAAAAGTCCCATCCCTCTCTTTGGACAGAGAGCCAGTACCATGGGTAGCTGCAGGAAGTGCCTGCTGTGTGCCTCTTGTTACCTTGCTTGGCACAGTAAGGGCTGCTGATCCCAGACTTGGAAAGGCCCTTCTCTAAGGCTTTGTATATTGAAAATATTCTGTTTCATTTTGGACCGTGATGGAACTTGAGTGTTGGAAAGCTTGGCAAAGTCACAAGCTGCTCTGTCTTTTCTTGTTTATTTTATTAGCAGAGAAGAAAATGTGACTTAAGAGGGAAAGCAAACAGGAGGTGGGATAGGGGAGGATATACAGGAGCAGAAACCGTTTTTGAGGTAAGAATGGAAACTTCCTGAAATGAACTTTTGTAGAATTATGTAAATAAATGTCAGTCCTGAAAACAATTCCTTTCATGGCTTTCATTTTCTGACCAGCCTTCTTTCACTGGTGGAACAGCATGGCTTGACCATGATGGCTTTTCAAGCCAGCTGCTTCTCTGTAGCCCTTGACTCCTCCTGTGTTCCTGTCCTGATTCACCAAGCCAAAAGGCTTCTCTAGAGAACTGCTCACAGTTGATGCCTCACAGGGAAACCCTACCTTGCTGTTCCCAACAGAGGTGGTGTTCTCTCTGATAAAGTTCCTGTGTCCAGGTTGTCATCCAGTAGAGTGTGATGACACCAACGTTGTGATCTACCCTACTTGACCAGGTACAGCAGCCCAAGTCTTGACATGCTGCTGACAGTGCCACCTGGAGTCAAGCACTGTCTGTTCCTAACAGAGGGTGGTCTTTGTCATGGAGGGTTTCAGACTGAGAGGGAAGTGTCCATAGGAACTGTCTGCTTGACAGATGCCTTGTGGCTCATCTTACCTAAGGCTGTGGCACTTCACCCTTGGGGCAGGTTCTGGGTGAAGCACATGTTAAATTGGATTTCATGGCTGACTAGAGACTGCTCTTTTCTCAGCTGTGACTTTCCTGTCACATCCATACTGTTTACAGCACTCTATGCTGCCTTTTGTTTGCAATTACATCTGCATATGTTTTATTTCAGATCACTGTCCTGTCCTGCATGAACCAAAGCTGGGAGAGGGTTTTGGTGTGAAGAACTGGCAATGGAAGTACTAAGAAGCTTTCAGGATGTCACAGTGAGGAGGTCAATTAAATTGTACCAGGTAAAGGCTCTTCCCCCAGAGGGTGGTGGGCACTGCCCAGGCTCCCCAGGGCAGTGGGCACAGTCCCAAGGCTGCCAGAACTCCAGGAGGGTTTGGATGGTCGTCTCAGTGACAGGGGTGGGACTGTTGGGGTATCTGTTCAGGGCCAGGGGTTGGATGTGGATGGTCTTTGTGGGTCCCTTCCACTTCAGAATCTTCTATGACAACAAAACTGAATTTCAGCATTAGATCTGCCTTAGTTTCCCTTTTGACACCAGATCCAAAAAGTGTCCTGTAGCAGAAGCTTGGAGTGGGTTTTTCTGCTTCACAGATGAGCTGCTCTGATGTTTTCCTAGGATTATATACACTTCCAGAGGTAGTTCCAGTCAGGTGACTGCCTGGTAGCTGGAAAATGTGACTGTAGAGATGGTGAGTGACTAGAGGTGGTTTGTTGTTTCACCTCGAGCAAGTCATGGCATTTCAAGTTCCAACTTCTTCCTGGCCCACTGTGCAATTGTGCAGGAACATGCTGAGACCATGGTAAGATGAGAGAACCTGTCATTTCATGAATTAAACTTCTCACTATAGAATATATTTTGCAGAGGATCTCCTAATTTAGAAATTAACCTGACTTATCTACCCCGAAGTTCTCCCTCCAGGTGAGATGTCTGGGGTGGACCAACAAGCAGCTGAGACCAGCACTAGGTAGGGGCGGGTTCATAGGCCTGATGTCAGACTTTGCAGAGTGCTTAGTCTGCACTTCAACTGCTCTGAATTCCTTACTTGCACTTCATGGTTTTATTTGTCTGTTTTTCTGGGCACACACAACCCTATCACAACATTATTAGAAGACTTAAGCGCTACTTAAGTGGAAGTGGCATGTTTCTGTGCTCCACAAGTTGTGTTTGAAGAGAAAATTGATCTAAACAAATCCTCAGATAGACGTAGTAATTCACTAGTAGGGCTACTTCTTTCTAGGACAATGGAATTAGTGGCTAAACTAAAGATAAATTAGTTTTGTTTCCTAAAAGCAGTCCTGAGAAGGCTCTTAGCAGAGCACCAATGACACATTCTCAGTGAGAAAAGCACAGAGCTCCTATTATTGTAGCCTGAAATGTTGGGTTTTAATGCTATCTTAAATAGATGCCTACATGTGAATAAACCCTTGTATGCTTTGCAATGCATATGTGTGCTAGAGAACTAGTCCACTGCCTGACACTGACATAATAATAATGAGCTTTTAAATAGTATTTTTCCTTTTTGAACTGTTTCATAATTTAAATCCATTGCTAATTTTGAGTGTTTACAGACCCAAACTTGTCATTCTCTCTCCCCTGTCTCTGTTCTTTCCTCAGCATTTCCCAACTACAAGGAGAGGTTTTTTTAAGTGATGAGCACCTCTGAAATCCCACTTTTGGGATCCAGACCGTAGTAATTTTTCCTGTAGTCAGTTGGCTGCTGCGAAAGAATTGGGTAATAAAAATCTGGAGAGCCAGGAGCATTTACTTCAGATGAACAACATGCCTGAGAGCTGACAAGCCATGGGCTGAGCAACTGGAAAATTTCTTAAGGAGTCTTTCGGAGAAGTGAATTTTAAGAGAACTGCTTTAAAACAAGGCCAAATTGCATAACTGGTGATACATTTACAGGATGACCCTTGAGGGCAGCTGCAATTTAAATAGACTTACACTGTAGCCCAGCTCTTTCCTAGTGATGTCTCAGCACTGGTGTGAGGACAAAGGTGAGAGCAAACACCTCTTGTGTGAGGCTGGACAAGGTTTGCTGACCATTCAGAAAATAAGATTAGGAGACCTGAGCAGTGCACTGAGCACGGTTCTTTTCCAAGATTTGTGAGTAATTGCAGTTGGCTCTTATTTTTGTAGTTTGGAAGGGTGAAGGAGCATCCACTGGGCCTGAATGGATGCTGAACCCCAGGGCAGTTTTTCAGCATGTACCAAACTTGGTTCAGTGTCAATAATTCTGTGCATTAGAAACTTGAAGCTTGTTCTCTCCATTTTACACTGAAGGCAACTATTTGTTTTTGCTCTACTTGCACCTCTTTTTCACCTTTTAGCCACTGTGGGCAGTTTAGCTTAGTTGGGCACTTCACAGCTACTCATCCCAATTGCCAAAGGTTGTTATCCATGTTCTCCCTGACATTTCCCTGCTGCAATTACCATGAATGAAGTCAGAAGTAGTGGATGTCTGGAGATCCAAGTTAGGTTTATTTTAAAAAGCCTCGTGTCCAGTTGTGCCCTTAACCTTGTGCCAAAATTCTGGTTCTAGACTGAGCCTGGTGCTGAGGATTGCTCACCTCTGGGCTGAAATTTGGGCTTGGTAATCCTTATAGGTCCTTTCTAGCTCCAGATTTTCTCTGATCGTGTCCCCCCTGAGCTGAAGGAGGTGTTTGCAGCCATCAATAATAACACAAGCCTCCAGCATGGTCTGAGGTAGGAGGATGTAGCGGTTCCAGGCAGTGGAAATAACTCTGTCCAAGGTGACTTTCCCAAGGGAACATAAAGACTGCTCTACTCTTGTGCTGTCATGAGTAGGGTTTTGTTTAAAGCAAATCTGGCGAAGTTGCCTCTCTGCTTTGCTTTGTTGTGCAATATATGTTTGGGCCACAGAGGGTTGCCCTTGTATCTGAGCAGAGAAGTGGGACAGTGTTTGTTCTGGGAGCAGGTACAGCACAAGTGTCCAAGTGCTGTTGTGAGAGGGAAGAGCTGTGTGGTTTTGAGAAGAGGAAGCAAATTGCATTGCTCACCTTGAGGGAATGAAAAGCAATATCTTGAGTGTGAGCTGAATGTGATAATGAGCCAAAGGAAGGAGAAAACTAATCAAGCAGGTGAACACTACCTGCCAACTAATTTATACAGGCACAGAAGACAAATGTCTGGCTACACAGGGCTCAAGTGTAGCACCTCCTGTTCTAAAGCAGATGGAATATGGAGGTGACTTGACCTGTATTGACAAGCTCTGCCTCGTGTAAATGATGACAAACCCTGGATTAACAAAGCTAAAGGTAATAAAGCCAGGTGTCCCTTTTTATTTTTGTTAGCTCAGAGTCAGCAGCTCTTGAGACCTGTGCAGATGGTCACAGGTGTTGGAGCTACACACAGCCAAGTGTAAAATAATAATCTGTGTTACTTGCATGGTGTGGAGCTCTGGAAGTGGTGACAGTCCCATTCCATCAGCCCTCTGGTACCCTAGGAGCTGTGCTCCTGAGTGTTCCTCCAGCTGGTGTTCCTGTGTTCCCTTGGGTTGCTCACTCAGAACAGCTGAAGATAATTTGATTCTCTGAAATCATGTTTACACAGCCATATCTATATAGCCTGGAAATTCAGCCTGAGAAAACTTTCTTTCTTTTTAGTTCTTTTAGGCCAGACCAAAGAATGCTGCACAGTTGAACAAACTTGTACTACTGCAATTCAGTTGTATTGCTACTCCTCAACTTAGAAGCTGAGAGGTGAGCTGCTTTCCTGAATCGATTTCTTTTCTGGAAGGTGCTTGCCAACTGTGGACATGCTGGAAATGGGATGTGGGTATGGAATTCTGAATCAAGGTGATGTGCAGGATGTGTACAGGACTGTCCAACTGGAAGCCTGGCCAGTAAGGCAAACACAAGAATTGCTGACTGCAGTTGGAATGGAAAGGCTGTCATTTAGTCCTGGCTGGCAGGGCCATGGCACCAGACAAGTGGGTGGCTTTGGGAGCTGCCCATGGAGAGCATAAGGATGATTAAGGAGGAATAATTTGGCTAGCAAAGCCTGAGGAGGTGGACTTAGGAACAGTCTGACCAAATCCTCAGGAAAACCATAATTGCTGCTGAAAACCAAGGACTAGTCCTTTGGTTTGGCCAGACTCATGTTTGTTCTAAGGAAGACTCTACACTAGAGTGACTCTACATTGTTCTTGTCAAGGATTCCTTTCCAGAGACAAATGCCTGAGCTTGGAAGGAGGGCAACAGAAGGACTTGAGCTACAGGGAGCTCTTGGAAAACTCAGACAGATGGGATGTGTTGCAGGCTGCACATTTCCCTGGTCCTCCTGCAGGGAACCTTTGTCACCTCTCCTGGTAAAGCACTTTTTCTGAAGGCACCTGATCTCTAAAAGCTGTGGCTGCCCCATCCCTGGAAGTGTTCAAGGCCAGGCTGGATGGAGCTCTGAGCACCCTGAGCTAGTGGGAGGTGTCCCTGCCCATGGCAGGGCATTGGAACAAGATGAGCTTTGAGTTCCCTTCCAGCCCAAAACCATTCCGTGATTCTATACCAAAGGAGGGATTCTGACCTCACCCCCTGGAGTACTGAGGCAGTGATCCTGCCACTTGTTAGGATGTGATCTGAAGATTATTCCCCACCTCTGCAAAGAAATTGTCACTGTTTTATTTTTTTTTTCTGGCTTAATATTAATCTGTCAGCTCTTAATCAGCTTTTGCCTTGCAGGAGATAAAAGCCATTTGCCACCTGGTAGGTTTTGTCTAAAGGTGCTGGCACTCAGTAATTAGGACCCCAGTGCAGAGTCGGTGCTCTTGGAGACAGGTTTTAGTTCCAAGGGAGGATCTGAGGGAGAATCCGCTTTGGATTCAGTTCACAGGTTTTAGTTTGGTGCATGTCTGGGCTTGGGAGGGGCAGGGTATGGCAGGAATGTATCTGTGCTCCATTTCTTTGTGAAACTGAGTGGAATAGGTGAAGAATTTGTTCCGAGGAGATTGGATATTTCCTACTACTCTGAATTGTTGTGGAAAAATACCTAAGGCTGCTAAACAGCTGCTGCCTTAACAACAGGGAACAGAGAACTTGGGCTGAGCTCAAGCTCTATCTTGGTTTAAAGGGACGTGGCTAAATAGTTGTCCCGATGTACTTGTGTTACTTTCCATTTACTCCTTCCTCATTTTATACCAGAGGTTATTGTCTTTTTATTGTTGAGTCTTTTTTCGAGTGTTTTACAATTTAGTTTCATATGTTTTTAGCAAGAGAGCTTGAAATTATTAACTTTTTTATGGAAGCACTGGAATTATGCAACAGTTTCCCTCAATGATGCATTCTACTTACTAGCTGTGTGTGCATCAAGGAAGAGGTGCTTTGGCCTTGCTGGTTTCGCTGAGGAGGTAAATATTCAAGTTATACCAATTAAGCAGTATGCTTGCACCAGGAAAACGCTGATCTGCAAAGACAATAGGTGTTTATTATTACCAGTGTGTGCTGCTCGAGCAGAAGGCAGAGCTAGCTGGTAAAAATATTGTGAGAAAATGCTGAAACAGCACTGCAAAGGCATAGGAGAGACTAAGTGGCCTTGTAGATCTGACCTACTTTGCACTTTTCTTGCCTCAGGCTGCTCAGTAAATCTCACAAACCCTGACAAGTCATCAGGGTATGCCTTCCCTTTTGGGGCTCTTTTTCTGTGAGCTCCTCTAAGTTGCAATAATCACTGGACCACACTCGTGCTGCTATGAAGTGGTCTTGCCATGATCCTTGGGTGGTAATTAATTTGCATTATTCTGTAACACACGGCTTCTTTGGTAAGGAAAAACTTCTTCACAGGGGGTTGTGAAGCGCTGCAACACGATGTCCAGGGAAGTGGTGGGGTCACCATTCCTGGAAGTGTTGGGCAAACATGTGGATGTGGCACTGGAGGACATGGTTTAATGGTGAACCTGGTGCTGGGTTGATGGTTGGACTTGATGATGTTTAAGATCTTTTCCAACTTTAATGACTCTAATTCTTTCTTTCTATTCATCTCACTCTCCATTCTTGTTTTATCTCTAATTTTGAAGTGTAGGTCAGTATGTTCTGCACTGATGAGATGGATAGAAATTAGGCTAGTTATGCCACTTTAAGGATGTTATGGGAAATATTCCCCAATATAAGGAATCTAGGAAACCTAAGACTAGATTTTGTGTGTGTATGGAATAGCTGGACCCAAATTTGCCTTAAAGCAGTTTCAGTAGTTCAGGTTAGAATTGTGGATGGGGGTGTGGGAGTGGGGAATAGCACAGGGGGTTGGAGTTACCTGTTGGAAAGCCTGATGTGGGTTAGTTCCAGGAACTTGCCATCACACTTGCCATCACCATTCCCCTCATGTAATTTTCTCTGACTCAGGTGGCATTTAGGATGCAGCTCTAGATTCCTTTTTCCTGCTTTGCCATCTCTCCGGACCCAGACAGTTTGTCCTGAGCTCTGGGAGATGGAGCTTCAGTTCTACTTGTTTGGAACAAGTATCAACACCCAGTAAAGGATTTTAAGAGTCTCTTGAGAAATTTCACTAGTGGAAATTCCCCCTCTCTGAATCCAGTGCAGATGTGTCTGTGCTGAACACACTGATGGACAGTAGCTGCAAACTGTCCCTGCTGTCACTGAGCCCTCAATGCAACAAATACCAAACCATTCTGATAGTTCCCCAATAGCCTCATGTGCTCACAGCCAGTTGTTTGCTCAGAGTTCACATCTTGGAAACCAGCCTGGCTTTATTTTGGGTTTTGTTTTCTCCTTTAGGGGTGAAAAATGAAGAAGGACCTTGTGTAGGGATAGCATTTTCTTTAAAGCAAGTCCAAGAGCTTCTTGTTGTGCCCTTTCACTTGTGTAGTGTTTAAACTGTCACTGCATGACATGACAAATGACTGAGGTGGCTTTTCTTTCATCTTCCCTCCAGTGTACACACTGGGGTGTGTGTTTTGGGAGTGTTTTCTGCTGTTTGCCCTGTTTCAATATAAATACAGTGCTACAAAGAGAAGGCTACAGAAGGTGCTGAGGTCTTTGCTTACTTTTTAAGTGTGTGTAAAAGGCTCAGGCAGGTCCTGGGGCTGAGCTGTTGTCTGTCCAGGGCAGTTTTACTGTTGGAGCAAAAACTTTAGCTTAGCACTCTGTCATATGCACACATTTGCCTTTCCCTTCTTACCTTCTTGCTGTTTTCACTACACTGGTTGTGAATCAAAAATCAGTCACCAGAAACCTCTAATTTTATTTACTGTTCCCACAAAGGAATATGAAACTCTAACTTGTTTTGCAAGATCTGGTGGATTTGCCCCCCTCCAGCAAATTTTCTCTGGTCATTATTTGTGTGAGAAATGTGGCAGAATGCTGTCACCGTTTATTTATGCCTAAAAGCCTGAGATTTGAAACAGATACACAGAATCAATTAGGTTGGAGGAGCCCTCTGAGATTGAGTCCAACCATGGACATGCTCCAGCCCCTCAATGTCCTTCCTGGATTGAGGGACAAGAACTGCATACGGAACTCAAGGTGTGGTCTCAGCAGTGCCCAGTACAGGGGGACATCCCTGCCCTGGTCCTGCTGGCCACACTATTCCTGGTACAGACCAGGTGCCACTGGCCTCTTGCCCACCTGGGTTCATGTTCATGCCAACAGCACCCCCAGGTCCTTTTCCACAGGCTCCTTTTCCAGCCGGTCTTCTCACTTTGACTAGTTTAAAGTTGGAGAGGCCTGTTCTTACCTCCTGAATTCCATTCTGTGCTCCATCCAGCCTTCCAGTGACTCCAGCAGTGACCAAATGAGAAAATAGCATCAAGCATAACCAACCACGGGGCAGAACAGGAGTTTGTGAAGCACATTCTTATGTCAACCACACCCTGGATGCTTTAGTGTCTTAAAAGATGGGGAAAGAAGGTGAAATGCTTTAGAAAATGTGCAGCTCCTCCTGAGTCCTGACAAGTTTGGCACAGATGTACTGTGGGTTATGATGTCTTAGAAGGAGTCTGAGTGTAGATGTTCCCGAACTGGGACAGATACCTGAATATTTATCACTTGGAGCTCTAAAGTTGCTCCATAAGAGTAGCAACTGGGTGAAAATAATCACCTTTTTGCAGCAAACCTTTTGCATTGTCAGAGTCTCATATTTTTTAGGGCAAATGAAGTTTGCTGGTCTTTTTTCCCTTAGGCAAACTGGGATGGTCTGTTCTCAAGCAGCATCCTATCAAAGAATGGCACCTGAATATTGCAGTGGCAGGAGAGGTGGGGAATTGTGTTCACACAGTCTTAGCTTTGTTTCAGGGGAGGAAACAAGCCTTGTAACATGCAAAGCCAATGAGTTTTAATAGTTTTTAATATGATTTTAAACATTTCCATCACCCCCTCTGAGTTTTCAGACATGGCTTGGCAATAAATCAAAGTAAAAGCAAACACACATGTGAGCTGGTCATTAGGCTGAAATAGAAGTTAAACACTGAAGTGGGGAGGGAAAAGTGCAGAGTTTACATCAGTGAGGTTAAGGAACAGGCAGACAAAACATTCAGCAGCAGCAGGGGAATACATCCTGCCTTCTTTCTGGCCTTGAGCACAAGCCAGGACCAGAAATGGAAACTTGTTGATTGTGGTGCTAAGAGATCTGCAGAGCGTGGCTGTGTTGCTTCAGACCTGCTGGGAAGGTGCTGATGCTTAGGTTGGGTTTTTAATGTCAGCCTTCCCAAAGCTCCTGCAGGAGCCACTTGCTGCCTGAGGGTTGATTCCACCTTGGTTTGAGGGAGCAGGATCAGGGCATTTCTCCTTTGCTCCAACCCATCACACTGTCTCTGCAGATTATTTAGTCCTCAGCTGATGCTGATCAGACCTTACTGTTACAGGGATATGACTTTTTGTAGTGCTGTAGAGGAGGGGTTTAGGTCTGCACTTGTTCCCTGTTTCAGTTTAGTATTGAAAATGCTTCTATGTGGTCCTTTAGGATTAGTTACAATACTGCAAGATGGAGAAACTACAAAAACTTGAGTTCCAGGGTGTTTTCAGAAGGTTGGGATGACACTCACCATGAAGATTAACTTTCTGGCCACTGTCCTTGTCCTGAAAGCCTAATTTTTCTTGGACAGCCCATCCTCATGATTACAGTTAATGGCTTTTGGGTCTTCAGGAACCTAACGGTCCTTTCTGTTCCTTAGAAGCTCTTCCCCAAGCCAAGATCCATGGATCAGTTGGATGCACTTTGTTATGCTTAGAGAGAAGTTGATAAGAGGAACGACCCCATCATTTATGTTTCTAGGATTTTCTTTTTGCTCTCTTATCAACCCCACACCATAGTCTGCATTTTTAGAGGATTTCAACAGTGTTTAATGAGAGAGTCCTGGTCATGATGTGTTCAGAGCCTAAACAGGATGGGCAGAATGTAAAAAGAACTTCAGTGACCTATGAAAGGTAATTCATGACGTTTAAATGAGGCCAAGGCAGGTGGACAGAGCTCCTGTCCTGTGGTCCTTAAGAAGATGTGCTGACAGTTGGAGAGTTTATATTACCCTTACAGTGCTGGCAGATTGAGCTCTGGTACATTCAGTGATGCTGTTTTGCCTTCCCTGGTGTGATCCCTTATCCAAGGAGGTGTCTTGCCTTTCAAGGGCAGCTGGCTGGGATGTTTCTGTCCTTGCTGTCACAGTTAAGAGACCAGCATCTTCATGGAAAACTGTCCTCAGTAGGCTCAGAAGCCTTTCAGGTTCCCTCCTGCTGCCAAAGGTGTGGGGATCTCCTTCAACGTTTTCATCCAGAAGTGTCTCTTCTGAACCTTTTTTCCTCAACACCACCTGAGGCCTGAGTGGTAACATTAAAGGAAAGGCACTCCCTTGTTTTATTAGAACTGAGTTTTAGACTAATGTAAGCTTTATTTCCTAGACTGGAAAAAAAAAATAAAACTCGTAGGGTTTTCAGCCACAGCCTGTGCTATATTTAGAATGTCTTAAATTGCTCCAAGCTCCAGATTTGAAGGGGTTATTATAGAGTGTGTGTATTTATATGTGTGTTTGGTTTTTATTGTGGAAGACTGGTCAGCAGGGATTTTGTGGGTCTCTTTGGCAATGATGAAGTAATTAAAGTGCATTTTGAGGAATGGGAGAGAAATGATGAGAGCCAAGAGGGGCAGAAATAGAGGAGGTCAGGGCATTATTCTCTATAAATTACTAATCCTTCTTCCCTTACTGCTCTTGAAAACCTCAGCCTTTACCTCACAAAGGTGGAAGGCTGCCAAGGGAAAGGATATCATTAAGATTACACTAAACCCTTCAGTCTTTGCTGAAACACATGAAAAGCCAGAAGAACTCCTGGACCGCCCTGGAAGGTTCTAAGCAGTGCCTGGAGTGACTCATCCAGAAGATGATGTGCAAAGATTCCCCTCTTGTCCTGTATTTTCCAACCTGCCAGACAAGTGAGCACTTTGCAGGATAGAAGTGTGTATACCTACACATGTATATGTGCCATAGCAACAGAAATCATCATGATTTAAGGGTTTGCCCGTCAGCCAAGAGGAGAAAGTGCAGCCCTCTGCAGTGACAAGAAATATCAGAGATATTCCCAGCACTGCCAGCTCTCAGTGCTCAGTTTTAAGCCCCGTAACTTTGGAAACTTGATTTCCTCTTCTGAAGTTTTGAACTTGTCTTCGTGTAATTAGGTGAGATGGTGGGAATTTATTTTTCTTTCCAGGCTCTTGTGATTTTTCAGCCAGGTTCTCTCCTTTGGGGAGGGAACTTCCCGTAGTGACTTCCCCTTCTGCCAACCCCAGATATTTGGAAGAGTACAATTCCAAATTAGCATATGCTTGTGTTTATGTGTGTGTTTACAGGCTGTGTGATCAACATGTCCACTGGAGGCAAACACCCCACTTGCACATCTGTAAGCAGGCATGTGGTGTCCCTTGCAGGCTCTGCCAAGGGCAGAGTGGAACAGCAGGACACTAAGGAAGAACATGTGCTGCTGTGGAAATCTGCAGTTCCTGGACTTGCTGGAGCAGCACGTAGGTGTTTGGGGAAACGGGATTTTCCACCAGGAGGGAGGCTTGTGGGGAAATGAGTGGAATTTAAACTTCAGTTTGAATCTGATTCTGTTGGGATGTGACTAATTTACTAGAGAAGTCATTTCTGGAGGTGGAGAGAAAGGAGGAATTCTGTGCCCAGCTGTTCCTTTTTCAGTTCCATCAGTGCTTTCTATTACCAGCCCAGAGCCAGTTCAGAACAATGAGTTTTGAAGAACACCTGTCAGCAGGATGTGAGCAATGAGGCCATGTCATGAACTGCATGAACATCTGGGTGCAGAAGTTGTGGAGAGAATTTGCAGACCTTTAGCTGTGAGTTCCCTGCAGCGAATGTCAGACAGACTGGTGTGGGTTGGGAGGGACCTAAAATATCATCCAGTTCCACCCCTGCCATGGGCAGGGACACCTTCCACTAGCACAGGTTGCTCTAAGCCCTGTCCAAGCTGGCCTTGGACACTGCTAGGGGTGGGGCAGCCACAGCTTCTCTGGGCAACCTGTGCCAGGGCCTGCCCACACTCACAGGGAAGGCTTTCTTCCTGATATCCAATCCAACCTTGCTCTGTCAGTGTGAAGCCATTCTCCTTATCCTGTCACTCTAGCCCTCTCTCCATCTTTCTTGGAGGCAGCTCTGCAGGGGGGTCTCATCTGAGGGGGCAGAGGGGCAGAATCCCCCCCTTGTCCTGCTGCCCAAGCTGTGGGATCAGCCCAGGGCATGGGGGGTTGCTGGTCTGGGCCATGTCCAGCTCCCCCCCGGTCCTTCTCCCAGGGCTGCTCCTTCTGCTCATCTCCAGCCTGGATTGGTACCAGGAGCTGCCTTGACCCAGGTGCAGCACCTTGGGCTTGGGCTTGTTAAACCTCATGAGATCCCCCTGGGCCACTGCTCAAGTTCATCCAGGTCCCTCTGGACAATGTGACTGAGGAGAAGAAAGAACATGGAATTAGAAGAAAGCCCTTTTGATGTTTGACCAGCATACCAGCTTTCAAGTTGGGCATTTTGTGTCCCTGCGTGTGAGTTTTGTTGCAATATCCAGATATTCCACGTATTGCTGCTGAGCTTGGCTTCTGGCCTGGGAAACTGTGACAAGCTCTTGCCTCAGCCCTACATAGTCAGACAATTAGTGGAGAGAAAGAGGGAGGGGAGAGAAAAAGGTGTGCTGAGCCCTGGAGCTTTTCGTGCTGCACGTGGAATGTCTCCTTTCCTTGGCAACGGGGGAATTTCCATCCTTACAACCCTCTGTAGCAGCCTTGGGTTTGTTAAGGTATCACCTCTCTCAAAGGCTTGTCTTTTAAATTAATAATTTGCCACTCTGTGTTTATTTTGTGCATGCCAAGGGCCTGAGTCAGAGCTGTGCAGGTTCCTCTCGACTGCTTCTGATTAGAGGCTGAGTGATGGAGCAGAGGCTGGAACAGCTCCAACTGGATTCCACCATGTCTGGACTTCAGTGTAGTTAAAAATCCCAGACCTGGTGGAGCAGTTTATTGCAGAAGACTTTCACCTTGGCTTTGGAGCCCTGGAAAGCACAACTTCCTACATGTTTTTGCTACTATATACTTAGAGTAAATTAATGGCCAGGATTTGTTTCAGATGTAGTTGCATTAGATCAGGAATAATTTCACTAATTACAGCAGCACCACAGTCTGGTTGTATTCATAAAGTCATGATTTGTATGAGGTCATTCCCTTTCATCTTTAAGACTTCCAGTCCTCTAAAGTAGTTGGTTTCTTATCAGATGTTACCCCAATTTTTTGCAGTAAAAGGATCTGTTCAGAGAGGAATTTGGTGAGTATTGACCAAACTGATTCCACCTAATTTCTCTCTGAAAAATCATTTTTCTTCTTGTGACTCTGCTTTTTATACTCAGTCATGACTAACTCAGTGTGACTGAGGATTTTAAAACAGAAAACTGGTAAAAAAGGGGAAGCCTTGTGTATTTATTCTGTCTAGAGGGTTATAACCCCTATTTGTGTTTCACCTACTTTTAATGTACATAGGCTCAGGAACATCTAAAATGCTGGAAAACCACTTTAGCACAGGGGTCAGTTGTATAAACAAGTTCTTATGATTCAGCCAGACATCATATTTTTGAGCTTAAATCTGTCTCATATTAGAGGTAAACCAGAAACTGAATTTAAAGCAGAACTGTTACCAGTTTAATCTCTTGGTTTTACTCTTCAGCCAGTGCTGGTCTTACTTTTTGGATGTAATTAAGGAAAACACTTGTGCACGTTCCCATCTTCCAGCCTTTCAGTTGAATGATGTACTTAAATTAGTCATATTGTTCACGTCTGGCTGAATTAGGACTTTAATCTGAACTTTTTCAATACAAAACCTTGTCACTTCTGTGAAAATCTGCATTCTGGCAACCTTTAGCTTGAAGGAATGGGTTACTTATTTATCCTACCCATGGTGATGACTTGGGAGAGCTCATTTGTGCCTGCCCAGCACCAAAGGGAGCGTGTGGGTTGTGCCAGGTGGGAATGTCACAGCCATGAGGCTGTTTGGAAGGTCTGGACATCTGAGATCTCCCACTGCTGGAAATCCAGAAGCTTTGAATTGTGTCCAAAGGCTTTCAGTTGGTGAAATAATTTCAAATTTTTGCTTTACCTGACTTCAGCTCCCTTGGAGAGAGTCACTGAGGTTCACAGAATTTTTAGTTTTAGTTTTTTATATATTTTAGGTATTCAAAGCTACAGCTTTTTAAAGCCAAGATGCTCATATTTAAAGCCAAGCAAGATGCTAATTTCCATTCCAGGTAGTGTATTTAAGCACACAGATCTTTAGTGTCACAACTTGACTTCTGTCACCTTAACCTCTGTGGTTTAATGTCCTGACCAGCTGGAATATGGGTTCTCCAGACCCTCAGAGCATTGGCACAATTACCAACTACTTTGTAACACTTCAATATTTGCCCCAGGACACAAATATTTGGTGGAGTTTTTTTGTTTTATTTACTTTTTTTATTGTTGTTGCTGTTGTGCGTTTTTTTTCCTCTTTCTGTAGGTTCATCAGTCATTATTGAGTTTGTTTATCAGGATAACATGGCCTTGTCCCAAGTGATAAAAGGTTTTTCCTCCTACAGAATTTACAGAGTGGCTGAAAGCCCTGTAGGAACTTGCTGAGAATTATTTGCTGGCTATGATTATTTCCACTTCTTTTTTTACTCCTGTCTTCTTTGATGGCTTAAATCAACATATCAAGGGCATCAAAGCTTGTCACCACAATCTTTAATTAGACAGTGGTCTAGAGAGATCCACTTTCCAAAAGCTGGCATAAAAGTCATCATTACCAGGGAGCTGTGGCTTTCAGAAAATCATGGAATCATTAAGGTTGGAAAAGACCTCTGAGATCAGGGAGTTCAACCTTGCCTGGCTTTGAAGCAGCCCTTAAGTTTAGCAGGAAAATGGAGGCCAAATTTTTGGACATACAGAAAAATCCCAACTGGAGGCAGAGAGATAAAAGCACAAGTTGGGAGGGAGAGATGAGCTGGGGAGAAGAGCTCAGAAAAAGCCTTTTCTTTTTTTTTTACAGTGGGGTGGGATCAGGTTTTTGAAGTCCTGTCTAGTTTAATCAGAAGCTGTTGTTGTATAATAAATAGAGATGTGCAGTTTCCAAGGAGAGTCACGACTGTGGAAGTCCTTAGCCTGGAGTTGGATGATGTGGGATCCTGCTCTAAATACCACAGGGTTTCTTCTCTGGGGAAAACAACAAAAAAATCCCCCTAAATTCCTGCCCTGCCTCCCAAAAATTAAAATAAAAAAAGAGAAAGGCAATCTGAAAAAGCCCCCCAGGAATAGCTATTTATAGTTTGTTCTACCACAAACTTCTCTATGCCACATTTTGATGTCCTTAAGCTCTGAAGGCCTGTAAAAATCACGAAATAGCAAGTTGTTTGTAGTTTCTGACAAGAAGTGTTGTTTGGTTATTTTTTAGCCCTTTTGGTAAATGCAGCTTTGCCTGAGCAGCTCAAACCCTGCCCGAGTCAGGAGTTACACCAAAGACACTTATTTAAAGGAAACCACAAACACTTTGTGTGTGTGAGGTCCTAGCAAGTGTGTGGTTATAACCACAAATGTTATCTTTAAGGGATTATTTCTCTCAGTCAAAACTAATTTGGGATGAAGTAAATGGAGTGATTTGTAGTGGTGTAGATAAAGTCTTCTAAAACTCCTCACTTCTGGGTGAGAAACTGCTATTTATCAGAAAATAACTGGCTTGGTTTCCAGTTGATATCTTCCCTGTGGAAAAACCATTATTATTGTTGGCTTTTCAGCTTTTCTCTTGCTGTGGGGTAGCAAACCCAAGATACAGTCTGGGATTTGTTTGCCAGATTATCTGTTGAGTAATTAAAGTATTGTGGGAAAATGCACCAGCAGGAGGATGAAGGGGCTGCTCATTTAGAGAAATTAAACAAATGTCTGTGTTTAAAGACACAGCTGAGAGGTATTGAAAAGTCTAATGGAATAAAAAGTGGGTTAGGAAAGTGTTTAGGTGGTGTACAGGGAGGCAAGGAAAAAAAAAAAGTCTGAAAATATGGCATTTCTTTATGGAAAAAACTCAGGGATAACATGGGAAATCCCAGTCATTGCAATGAAGAAAACCAGGCTCTGGCTGTAGCAGCAAGTGCTGATTTCGACAAGATAAAGGTCTGAAGTTTCTCTCAAGCAAATATTTTGGTGCATCTTGGCCACTGGGGCTCTATTTCTTCACAGCACCCCCAGTTTTGTCCTCCAAGGCTGGAGAGAAATTCTTGTAAGAATTTCCCAACCATTCTAAGTGTGTGGGACTGTCTGGGGTACAGTGAGTCCTTGGAATTGAGTATCAAACTCTCTTCCTCCTCTCTGGGCCCTGATTCCAGTCCTAAGGTTCAAATAAAATAAGGAGTCTCTACAGATCTTAAGAATGTGCCACATCTCTATCCTGGCAGACATGTGCCATAATCACTTGTCACTTTTCCTGAAATACATATATATTTATAATATATATATATATGACCAGGAATAGTTTTGCACCCGAGAAGCTTTTGGTTTTAAAAATTGTGGTTTTGGAGAGGGGGAAGAATCTATTTCAATCGTTTTTCTTAGGGAATTTTAGTTTCCTTGGAACACTCCTGATAAACTCTGTATGATGCTGGGAAGTTTTGTTATTGCCATTTTTATTTTTTTTTCCCGTTTTCATGGCATTACAAGGATTAATTCTGCAGGGACTGATGTTCATGTAGTTCAATAATGAGGAGGTAAAGAGCTGGAGAAAGTAATAAAAGCAGGTGCAAATGTGATCTGTCAGATAACAGATGTCTCATCAGAGTCCTTAGCCTGTGCTGGCCACAGCAGGAGATTGAGCTCTGCCCTCTTTGGTGAACAAAAGTTAATTAAAACACCTATTCTGTTTCTTCAGAGACGCTAATTTCTGTGGTTCAAATCTCTGAAGGAGATTTTGTCTTCCAAGATCTATTTATTGTGTTTAAAGTTCCTGGAAGCGGTGCCAAAAACCCGTGAGGAACAGGGGAAAGGCAAGAGGATCCTTTTCTGTTCAGCTGATGGAGTAGTGTGATGATGTTCTGGTTGAAGTTCCTCCCAGCAGAAGAACCCCCAGAGCAGTGCAGGCAAGGCCGTGTATCCACTCAGCTGGATGAGTTAAATTATGTTGAAAACGGGCTGTGATATAATAATATATAAAATCCAGCTTAAAGGCAGAGTTTGGAGTAGTGATTTGAACTCTGGCTGTCAAACAGGGAAAGAATTAAGAACAAGCTGTTTCTTGCTTTTCTATTTTTATCCCCTTTAGCAGATGTGAATTTTCCATGGATGGATTTAATGAGTCTCTTTCTTAAACCACAGTTGCTGCAGTGTTGAAGAGTTTGTGGAGGGTCAGCCTCTTGGTGCTTTCTCTGGAGTATAAAAGTACATAAGTACGTTTAAAACCTGTGTAGTGGATCTGCTTGAGCTGATCTTCCATCCTGTATTTTGCACTTTTGCTCATCTTTACTCCAGCAGATGTTGCAATTATAGGGTAAACTTTGAAATACTTGTTCCAACCTGGAACTAAAAAGTTCCCAGCTAACTTTAGATGCTTTTGATAAATTCATTAAGGCTTTTGCTAAATTGGGAGCATATCCATAATTTTTTCTAGTGTTATAGCATGAATTGTAGTTGAAAAGCTGGGCTGATTGTAGTTTTTGCTTTTCTTATGTTAAAGATGCATCAAATACAGTTTAAATTTTTTATTACTGATGTTCATGTGGCCTGTAAAGTTTTATCTCAAGTGTTGCCTGTTAAAGCTGCCAGAATTTTCATACTGAAAGTACATTGTGATGCTGTGGCTGGTTCTCTGCCCCCAAAAACATGCAGGATTGGAACAAAAGAGAATTTTCAGGTGCCGTAGAGAAGTTGGGATATGGATGAAGCTTTTGAACGTGCGGTTTTTCACTTCTGGTCCTGAGTCACAGGAACGCCTTTCCAGATGTGACAGGGTGGGGGAAGTGGATCTTATCTCAGCATTTGTGGGCAAGCACTTGTGTTTAAAAAGGGATGAGTAGACTGGACATGCAGCTCTGATGGCTCAGGAGGTTGCGGTGGGTTGCAGATGAATTAGTGAAGATGAACGAAGCCAGGGCTCCCGGGGCGGGCGTCCCTTCCCGGGGCGGGCGTCCCTTCCCGGGGCGGGCGTCCCTTCCCGGGGCGGGCGTCCCTGGCTCCGCTCGGGGTTTCAGCACCGCGGGCTGAACAGCGCCCGCTGCCCGAGCCCGATCGGCCCGGAGGACACGGGGATGGGGCAACCCCTGCCCCTCTGCCCTCCAGCCTCTGCTCAGCCCTTCCCACAGAGCGGGCTCGCTTTCCTACGCTCTTGGAACATTTCTGGCTGATGCGCCACCTCCACAACAAGCTCGTGATGCAATCCAGGGTCTTGTTTTTTTCCTCCTGGGAAAGCTTTACCCCTGTCAGCAATTTTGCCCTGGAAGCAGACACGTAGGAGTTGTGGGTTGATGATTTACTTTGGCAAATTTCCCCAAAGTGTTCCAAGTTCTGCTTTGCTTTCCCCTCTTGCAGTGGGAAGTTGCAGCAAGGTGCGTGTCGATCTTGTCTCCCAGGTAACAAGTGACAGGATGAGAGGGAAGGACCAAATTGCACCTGAGGAGGCTTAGATTAGATATTAGGGGGGAAGATTCTTCACAGAAAGGGTGGTCAGGATTTGGAACAGGTCTGGGGAAGTGGTGGGACCATCCCTGGTTCAGAAAATGTGTGGGTGTGGGTTAACAGTGCGTGTGGCAGTGCTGGGTTAATAGAACTCAATTTTAGAGGCATCCTCCATCCTAAAGGATTCTATGATTTATGGGAATGAGGTATAGGTGAAAAAATGGCCATTCTCCAGGGTATAAATTATATTTGGGAAGAGCTCACCTTACAGGGACAGCTTATAAAGTATAGACATTGATATATACATAGATTAAGCTGCAGAGCTTGTCTTCCTTGAATTAAACTCATCTGTATTTGGCTGTTTCCAAGAGCTGTGTGTGGAAAGCTGTGGAGTAATTGGAGGTTGTTCCTAACTCACTATTCCCTGGCTGATTTCTGAATTGGCCCAAGAGCAACTTAAGCTCCTTGTTTAAAAAGTAATGGCCCTGTGGCAAAACTCATTGTAACTCTGAATCTTCTTTATGAGTTCAGCCCTTTCTCTGAATGGGGAAAAATAAAGGAGTGTTGTAGGGGGAAAAAGGGGATTAGGATATTTAAAATGTTTTGGTTGGGAGTGAAGGGACTTCAGCTTGGTCTGAAGATAAATCCATACTGTATGTTGTGGTAAAATCCTATTGCTCAGTGGCCTTGGGAAATTGTGACCACCTGTGTTGAAACACAGACAGGGCTGAGAGCTGAAAAACCTCCTTAAAACAAGGGATATCCTAAAAACCAAGCAGTGTTTGTCATGACTCTGTTGTTACATGTGTTAATTCTGCATACAAGTGCTTCCCAATTTTTTTGGAGCTTGGCACCCCAGATATTGTCCCATTTTGGGGTCCACCAGGCCCAGCTGCAGAGTATTTTCCTCTTACTACGAAGTCCCAGCCCTCCTGATGCCTCATTCCCTTCCTGCAGGCCCAGCTTTTGTGTGGCTGCTTCATGTGTGGCCTCTTGTGCATCATAGTGTAGCCAAAAGGTTGAAATTCACTTTTAGTTATCATCCATGCCCCTGTTTTATGTTAAAATTGTGGGTTTCAGCTTATTTTTCATTAAATCTGCTGTTTTCTTTCTGTCTTCTTTGGCAGAAAAGGGGAAATACTTGCTCTGAAAATGAATCTTGATTTTTTAGGTCTAAATTTTGTCTTGCATTCCAGGACACTCTGTTCTAAAATTATGAGGTTTTGGTTCTCTTTCATTAATTTTAATCTCCAACACATGTCACTTTCTCAATAAAATTCCTGTAAAAAATTATACAGGGTTTGTTTTCGTGTTTTGATGACAAAATAAACTGAATGTGGCTGTTGATTTCAAGTGGTAACCAGCTCAACATAGAGCCAGTATTTCCATCAACTCTTCCATGTTATTGTGGCTTGTGCAAACCTCTTAATTATTTTATAGATAAGCTAATGAGGGACACCTCAAAACCAGCACAGGAACAGCCTGCAACTGTAGTTTTGGGGGTTTTGAGAGGTGTTTGCTGAGCTCTGCCCTTGGTTTCCCTCCTGAAGCTGTGTCTGAGAAGAGAGAACACTGCCTGCTTCTGTGCTTATAATGTGAAAGGTATTTTAATTGATTTAATTAATATTGGTTGCTGGTGTGTTCTGTTGGACTTTATTTGCATTATGAGTCCTGAACAGACTGAAAGATGATCAACATCTGTCTGTGCTACAGATGTGGGAGGGGTCAGAGCATGGACCAGGCTCTGCTGGGGGTGCCCAGCAGTGGGACATGAGGAATGGGCAGGAACTGATGCCCGGGCAGTTCCACCTGAACGTGAGGAAGAACTTCTTCCCTATATGGCTGATCCAGCACTGGAACAGATTTCCTGGAGAGGGTGTGGAGTCTCCCTCACTGGGGATATTCCAGATCCATCTGGGCACAATCCTGTGCTCTGGGGTGACCCTGCTGGAGCAGGGAAGTGGGACCAGATGGATCCCCTTGGGATCCTTTCTGAGCTGACCCGTCCTGTGTTTCTGTTATGCAGAACTGAGATCTTGTTCACACCCAGAGCACAGTCAGACAAGAACTCCACACTGGGACTGAAGTATTTTGGTGATGCACAGCAGGTAAAGCTAAAGAATATGTGGAGTTTTGAAGTGATACACTGAGGCATTAATGGGGGGTTTCAACAACCACCTAGTTTTTGCAACAAAACTTGCATTTTTAATGTAGTTCTATGCCTTAAAATCTCTGTGAATTTGCTTTCTTAAACTAGTTGCCAACTCCTGGTTTTCTCTTCCTTTCTTCACTCCTAATTGTGCTCATATCCATGGACAACAGAGAATGCAGCTTAACTCTTTAACTTGCTTTGACCCAAGTCTCACCAAGTCTCTCTTTCTCCCTTTTCCTGGTTTGCCCCATTCCTGTCTGGAGTTCTTGACTCTACAGGTGTATTCCAAGCCAAATGTATTAAGCCAGCACAGCTGGAGAAGGGAAGTTTTAATTAAAACCCTGAAGCAAAACTCCTTTGCTCCTGTAGGCTGGAAAGTGAGGGGGGGGCATGGTATTTAACTTGAGTTCTATGTGGTTGCTTGTTTTTCATGTAGAAGGTCCATTCTGAGCTGAGCTGGCACAGGGATTTGCTGCCAGGTAAGGAAACCTCTGTGTCTGTGCTGGATTTGGCCACAGCAGCACAAAGTACAGACAGAAAAAAAAAGGCTGACCACACATCTTTTAGTGTGAGCTGATTGAAATCACTGCCATTAAACACAAGATGAGCTTGAGGCAAATTTAAAATACGTGAATTACTTGAGCTGGAAGTTTTTGAACACTGAGCAAATGTTAATGTGTCAGCCCAAATCCCACATAAGGTAGGCAAGTATTGTTTGCTGTCTTCATTTCACTGACTGGAAAATTGGAATTTCAAGGGCTTCAACCTCAGTAATCTTGATATAAACTGGAACTAATTCTGTTTTTGTGGTGTTGCTCCTCGTCGGTGCTGATGTAGGTGAAATTTGAAAGCAGCTTTTCCTTCCCTGCCAGAGAGAACTGGGACAGCTTACACAAGCAGATGAATCTCCAGGAAACAATGGTGTGGTACCTGTTGATGTTGGCAAATGTGCTCGAGTTTCATTCAAAATACGGGGTTTTATTCATTCTTACTGTGCTTATTTTCTGCTGCAGCCCCTGCCTGGGTGATTACTGTTCTCTGGCTTCAGGAGGGAGCAGATCTGTAAAAGCATCTGTCAGCAAATAAAAAGCCAGGCTCGAAGGAAAGGGGTTTAAAACTCCATCTGAAGCCTCCTGGAATTTGCATCAGATTCTTTTTTAGTTGCATCAGCTGGGAATATATTGTGACTGTTTGACACTTCCCATTGCCTGATGCTGGATGGAATACTAATGGAGGCAGGTTTTAATAGAGATGTCAGCCATTCAAAGGACAGTGCTTGACAAATGCTGTCAAGCATTTTTACAGCAATTATTTTATATGAAGCTTTTCATGTAGAAAAATCCCAAGGTGCTTTACATTAATCTTTTTTGGGGGGGAAAGGAAGAGTTGTGATTTTTTTTTTTCCCTTGCCTTTAATAATTTCAAACTCTCTAATGTTCTGTCTGTCATGATAAAAGTTCTCTTGCAAGTTCTTCCAGGAGAAAGGAAAGCTCATCCTCAGTGTGCCATTTAGATGCTGTTGGTTTTTTTTTTTTTCCTTCTATTTGGGTTTAGAATTAACAGTGGGAAAGGAGATGGGAATTTCTTTCAGAAGGTGGAATGACAGGACAACCTGCACTGCCCTGCTCAGAGACATCAAACACCAAAATCAATTTAACCACCAGCTCATTGGAAATGGCTACAAAAATAAAACAGGCAACACACCAATATCATCCACCACCCCCTGAAACTCAAATGTCACTTCTAATGAGGAACATGCTTAGAGCCTTGTAAGATTACACTGTTCAAGAACAATAAATTAGCAAGTTTTTCTACACGGAGCTGTGACTTGACCCATAAAAACTCCAGTTAACCCAGAGGGAATAATGGTCTGGATTGAATAAGGTGTTGCTGGGCATCTCTCTGAATGCAAGTCCAGGGCCCTGGAGATATTTCGGGGCTTAATTTGCTGTTTTGAATGGTAAAAAGGTGATTGAGAACTCTTTCAGCTTTGGTTGTTTAGAGGAAAGCTTAGCATGACATGCTGATTGAGACTTCAGTGCAGAGAACAAGAAGGATCTGAAGGGATCAGAGATGGGAATCACTCAAGAAATCTTTTTTACCTGCTAGCTCTAATCCATCCAATGGAAAAATGAAATAAAAATTCATGTTTTATTAGTATTAGCATGGAAATGACTGATTCTCTGCCTCCCCTGGGGGGAGAGAAAGGGTTAATGCTTTGATACATGGGGAATTTTGTATCACCAGAATGGTTATATGTAGGCAAATGTTCATTTTGTTAAGGTGCTGTTTATCCAGCACACCCTAAGATGTCAAATCATGTCAGTTCATTGCAGATAATTACTTTAATTGCTTTAAACACCAACAATCCCCTCTGTGGTGATCCCTCCTTTCCTGTAGTGATAATCCAAAGCTTTTCCAGCAGAGGAGAATTGCCAGCTCAACATCTGCTGTGTCTTGCCTGTTGAACACGTGTAATGCTTCAGTCTTAATTTGTCTCAATTTTAGGATAAGATTGTTTTTTTTTCCTCAGGGGTACCAAGGAAATTTCCCCCCATCTCTGGAATTGTCCAAGGCCAGGTTGGCCAGGGCTTGGAGCAACCTGGGCTCTAGTGGAAGGTGTCCCTGCCCATGGCAGGGGGTGGGACGGGATGAGCTTTAACTATTCCATAATTCTATAAACATGAGCTCCTAAAACTTAATTTTGTGCTTAAATTAATATTCCAGTGCTTGATAGTTAGTGGATTTATTTTGTCCTTGGTGTATCTAACCCACTTTGGCCTCACATTCTCTGTTCTTCCAGTGCGTTCAGACCTAGTTGTGTTAAATCAGTGCAAAATCAGCTTAATTGTCACGATGTCACAAGGTTAGCTGAGATATTCTGAATTCATGATTTCATTAAGGCTGTGATCCAAAGGAGGGCTGGTGTAATGAGCTACTAGAAAGTTGTTTCTTTATTGATATCTTTTATTGTAAAGCCCCTCATCAGGTTTTGTCTCAGAACCCACACCCAGGGCATGGATAAAACCCTGCCATGATCCTGCTGGTCTCACTTGAAGGCAGAGTGGGAGAAACTCCTGATTATTGTCACCTAAAAGGAATCACAACTAAAATACTCCAAGAGACATCACAGAGCTGTGTCCTCTGTTGGCAAGGAAAGAAGGTTGAGCAAATCTTCTGTCATTAGCATCTGATCCTCTAAATATTTAAAAGTCAGCCGTCCTGGGAGGAGCACAGTGCTGCTTTCTGAAATGAGGTTACACTAGGAAGATGATATTTAAATTTTTGCTAATGCTCTACTGCAATTTGATCTTTTTATGCCTCGCCGACTAAATTGACTTTGTGTAAGAAAACTAAAAATTCAGCCCACGTCTCCCAAAGCTCAGGTTTTTCTACAGCATTTAAAAGTAATAAGAGATAATAATCCAAACTAAATAGTAGCAATTGAAAGCTGAGTTTTGGTTTTTTTCAGTGCTGTCACAAAATTCCACCAGCTTTTTAGTGTGTGTTTTGATAATCTCAGCTCCTCATTCCAATGCTGAGCTGTTGCAGTGAGCACAGAACTTTGCCTTGTCTGGTCGGATGGGGAGAGCCAAAGCTGTTCCTGAAAAGCCTGGCTTAGAAAACACTTGTTACTTTCCAAACAGTGTTTGGAGACTTTCTATTATAATACACTTTCAAATATTAAACTCTACATTCTGAACTTAAATCTTGAAGTACTGATGAAAGCAAGTCTGACATGGCAGGAAGTATTGTAATTAAATTGTAATTATTTTGAGCACTGGACTCAGAGGTCCAGAATGTGTTGGTTGAAGACTTTTTTCTGCTTTTTCTCACCCTAAAGGTTGAGGATCAAACAAAAAGTTTGCAGAAGTCCAATTTCTCAGAATGCTGATTGGTATTTTGTTTGTTCAACTTCAATTCTTCGGCAATTATTGCTCTTTCATTTTTCTTTCCTCTAGAAATTCCTGGGGATCCAGTTGTGCTGAAATAGCATCCCGAGGAAAGAAAAGTTGCCTTTGAAAGCTCTCCCTTCTCATGCTCCAGAGGCCTTTTCCTCCCTTCCTTCTGCCCATATTTGGCCTGGGAGAACACAATTACTTTTTGTTTTGCTGACTTAGGGGTTTTCTTGGATGCCACGGCTGACCTTGTTTACTCAGAAAGAGGAAGAAACCCTCAGTAACTCTCTCTGCTCGTTCCTGATGGGACAATAACTTCTGTGTGGCAGGAATTCCAGCTGAGGAGGACTGGCTGCATTGCTGACCTTCATACCCTGCTGTCGTTTTGGGAATTGCTGCCTTTACAGTGCTGAAGCAACAGGGCTTTCCTTATTCCATTGTTTGAATCGGGGATTTAAAGGCTTTTATGCCTTTCTGCAGAAAACTTCCTGAGCCAGTTTCATTTTCTCAAGGGTTTGGGATACAAGAAGCAAAAGCAGGTCTGAAGTTGTTAAAAAAGAGATGGGTGCGTGAAGGGAAGTGGGAATGAAGTTGTGGGGCTGAGGAGGATAAAGGGCCAAGTTAGGAATTTATTCATAGTCAAAATGTTGAAATGATCAGGAATATGTGCCATAAAGAAAGCCCATAGATGGATAAAGAGCTAAAAGGAAGCAGTAAAGTAAATAATTTCAGAGTTTAACTGGTAAGGACAAAGCCACCTTCAATGGTTCTGAGTGCAGAGTCCAAAAGCACAGGGGGAAACCTGCTGTGAGTTGAGAAGTGTAAGAGGAAAAGCACAAATGTGAGAAAGTAAAGCTTCAACCAAGCTTGAAAATAATAAAAGAGGGGAGAAAAAGCCAACTATGCAATGAAGACTGACCCGAAAATGCAAACTTATCTTGCTTAACATTGAGAATTAGACCTAAATCCTTGTGAAGGCAACAGGAGAATTTATTGCTAAGGAGGAAATCCCGAGTGCTTTGGAGTTGCTGAGGAAGAATCCCACAGAACATGCTTGTGAAAATACTTATTCTCACTCAAGTTGGGGAAATCTCCTCAGTTCTGATTTGTGATGTGCCAGTAGAGCTGTTGCTCTGGGAGTACACTAATGATGGAGCTTTGAAATTATCTTAATTACAGGGGAGCACCCCGCTACTGCCTATGCTATAAGAGATATCTGACCATTTCATGAAGATGGTGGTTTCTGTGCTCTTAATTTATGGATTGGGATGCAGAAACAAAAGGGCAAAGGGTTTGCAAAATAGCTTCTGATTTTTCATGTCTTGAGTTTAAGGGGAGTTTTAATTTTGGTCATTTCTCCTGCTAAGACAAGAAAACAACCTATGGAAAATGGGCAGTGGGAGCTGAAGGGATGTATTCAGACCTCCCCCTTGCTGTGCCCACTCCAGTGGGGCTCCAGGGTGCTTTTATATACCCTGCACTGCTTAAAATGCTCCTCAGGCTTTTAATGATCCTCAAGAAATACCAACCTGTCTCCAGCACTGCTCCCCCCAGGGGCCTCTGACTGATCCAAGTGTCATATTTAGCCAGAAGTCTAGTGTTTATTTCTGATGTTATTCAGCTACTTCCCTTTCACTCTTTCCCTTGTTTTCTTAACTGCTTTTCAGCCACTCCACTTAATTAGGAGGATTAATACTTCTCAGTGACAGAGCCTTCCTTCCCTTTGAGCTGTGTGCAATTAAAAATACACTGGCAAGGGAAAGGGTGGTCCCCATTGCTCAGACTGTGGGATTAGGTGTTTGAAACACAAGCTATTGTGTGACAACTTAGTCCCTTTGTTCCCCATTACGAATTCTGGGTAATTATTCCCCTTTCCACCCCTTTCTTTGTGTACCTTGTCTGCTCAGACTTTGAGTTCCTGGGAAGGTGGTTTTTTCCAATGTGTTTAAAAGCTCTTGAGAGGGATCTGTCACTTCAACAGTACTTGCTGCTGCTGGAAGCCTCTGTGTTTTCTGTCTAGTTTTTTAATTGCTTTATTTTTCTTTTGCTCCTCTTCCCTTCTCCTTCGTATTTAAGGAAACACATTGGTCTTCCCACACACACCTGTTGTGCCTGGCAGATCTCAAACACTTCCAGCAAGCCATAATTCTCCAAAATGGTTTTCCTCAGCTTTGCTGCACTCATCAATTTGTCACCTCTTCTTTTTTTAGTGTTTTCATCCCAGGGCACTTGCCTTTCCCGCCATGATTAATACTTCCCTATTTCAGAATAACACTTCCCTTTATGACAAGGATCACAAACTTTGATTACAGCAGGGATTTTTTTATTTGTCACTGATATTTGTCTGGTTTTAGACTTCAATTTGCATTTGAAATGCAATTAATTTATGTCAGATAAATCCAGGCTGGACTCTGAAACAGCTTTCTTTGTTCTGATTTGGGTTTTNTTTTTTTTTTTTTTTTTTTTTTTTTTCTGTGAGTACCTTTACCAAAACACATCTGATTGGATTATCAATATTTAATTCTCCATCACAAGAGCAGGCAACTGTTCTTCACATCTTCCACTCCAAATTTCCCCTCCCTGAAAGCTGTGCAGATTTTTGGTGGCAAAAGGCATTCAGTGGAGCAAGCTACACTTGAAATGCCAAAAAATCTGCAAAGCCATTGTACAGCAAAGGTTCTCTAAATATTTCACCCAGTGGGGACTACTCTGAAGTAGAGAGACTCCAACAATATGTGAAATTTCTTGGAAGAGCTCTGGAGGTCCTTTTTCCATTGCAGCCCACACGTGAGCAGAATAGATTATCCAAGATCCCTAATTACCTTTCCTTCAGCCTCAGAAAGACCTGCACCACTGCCCTGTGGCAAAAAGCTTTCCCCTTTTCAGCCTCAATGGGTCATTGTGCTGTTTCCCTCCAGCTGCTTGTCATGCTGGAGCAGTTCTGGCTCCAAGGGCAGGTTTGCACTTGACAACTGACACTTATTGCTGGAGACATACAAGGGTGGAAATTCTCCCTCCCTTGGGAAAGGTGATGTTTGTGAAAAAACACGGGCCAAGCTCCTGTCTGTCACTGAAAGATGAGCTAATCTTTTCCCCTGCCACCGTGTGAAGTCGGAGGCACAACACCCCCTGTTCTGCCACCCAAAGCCAGCAGAGAACGAGTCCAAGGATTGCTTTGGCAACTCTGCTCCCCTCCTTGGGGCTCATTTGCTCTGGTTCTTAGAGAGCTTTGGGCCATTACTGAAGCTTTGGTCTGTTCCCCTCTGGGCTCCCACGAAACTGAGCTAATGAGATTCATCCCCAGGACACGCTGGAGGGAAGGGAATGTTCCTCACTGAGCTCTGGGCTGCTGGGAGGGAGTTAAACCAGTGCCTTGCTTCGTGTTCTGCTCACAGAGCTCTGGTTTCCACAGATCTGAAGCAAGCGAAAGAGGTGCATGAAGGTGTTTAAAAGCAAAAGAAATAGTTGCATTAAGGTTTTGAAAAGCAAAGAAATAGTTGCATGAAAGGTTTTAAAAGCAAAAGATATTGGTGCATGAAAGATTTTAAAAGCAAAAGAAATAGGTGCATGAAGGATTTTAAAAGCAAAATATATTGGTGCATGAAGGTTTGGAAAAGCAAAAGACATCGGTGCATGAAGGTTCGGAAAAGCAAAAGAAATAGTTGTATGAAGGTTTTTAAAAGCAACAGAAATGGGTGCATGAAGGTTTTTAAAACCAAAAGAAAATAGTAGCATGGAGGTGTTTAAAAACAACAGAATTAGTCGAATGAATGTTTTAAAAAGCAAAAGAAATAGTTGCATGAAGGTTTTTGAAAACAAAACAGACCCCAAGCTTAACTCCTCCTTGTTCATTCATTATGCTTTGCCTGTTTCTTTGGAGCAAATCTCCTGCCTTTTAACTGATTTGTACAGTTCTGTACAATGCACATTAATTTTGTGTGATCCAGGACAGCAGGCTGGGGTGTTTTAAGCTTTATTTTACTTCACAGGAAATCAATATGAGCGATACGAATGGTGCAGGTAAAATTAGGTTTTGTCTCAAATCCACAACGTGCTGGCTGGGAGTTCTTGTGATTTATTTTGCTTTGTAACTAGAAAAAAAGGCAAGTAAAAACTGGGTTTTCACTGTGCACCCCTAAGAAATCTGTTCATGGCACGGGATGGTTTGGCAATGATGAGCAGCCCTTTGCAAAACCTCCTGAGAGAGGCAAAAAGGGTCTAAGGTCTCTAATCTGCCTAAAGCTGGGGTGGGTTTATTTCTGTGCTTATAGTTCTGGTTTTTTGTGCATAAATTGCAGCTGCATCTCTCACAGTGACTTCTTTCCTCAGCAGTAACAAGCCCATGGCTATAAAGTGCTGTGGATGGCACGTGGGGCGTTTTTCTAATGACAAATTGTGCAATTACTGGCACTACTCAGGTATTTTTCCACCTAAGTTTTTTTTTTCCTTAGATAATTAAAAAGAATTGAAAATGCTTCTCTAGGAATAACCTTATATTTTTTAAGTAGAACTTAAAATGTAGGATTTCTGTTGGAAGTTTTCAGTTTTCTAATTGATATTTCAGTTTTTCTCATGAAACCACACACTTTATTTTTGAAGACAACCCTGTAAATGTTTGACACTGTGAGCTTGGAGTAACTGTTGCATTTCTTGAAATGTTTGTGCTGAATAATCAAGGAATAAATACTCATTTTCTGCCTTCTTAATGTGGAATTAGTAATTATTTATTTGCATGCCCACAACCCAGGACTTTATACATCCAAATCTCCCAAAGTATCTCAGAGCTTCAGGCTAATTTAAAATTAATGACTTGCTGCTAAGATTCCTCATGATAGAAACACTTCCCAGCTCCACATGCTGCCACCCTGCTAAATTTGTCCTTCCTCGTGCTGAATAACTTTTTGGTGGCAGAGATTTTTTCCAAAGTAGGTCAGCAAAACAATGCAGGGATATGTGTGGGGAGAAAGGGAATCACAAAGAGAAGCACTATGGATTTATGCCCTGGTCAGTTAATTGCAGATCACTTCACAGACCTAATTTAGAGTGCAGCCTAATTGTCACTGATGGTAAAAAGACTAAAAACAACTTTACCCAGGACATTAAAAATAATTTATTGAGGAGAAAAGAGGGTAAATCTCCAACTGAATTTGCCAGTGAAGAAATTGAATGCAGGGCTGCTCTCAAGGACTTCCTTCTGCCCATGGAAATAAGATGGTCCAGGAATAAACTTGGTTAGAACAAAATTAGGCACGAGGCCCGCACAGCTTCTGATGTGATGGTGCTGTGGTGGAGTGCAGACATCACACAGTGTTTCCTGCTGGGAGAATTTTAGAAATCTCGTTTAGCTCCCCTGTGGGGAAAAAACGGCCCAGGAGGAAATTTATGCCATGTGGATCTCATGCTGAGGTTTATTTTTATAAAATGGGAGAATTGGCTCGTGAGATGCTTTTTCTGTGTTTCGCAGCAAACTTGGAATTGAAAAGCGTTTTCAGGCCAGAGCTTACAGAATATTTTTCTTGTAAAACACGGGACAAAATTTAGAAAGCATTTATCTCCTGCTGGTAATGTCCTCGTGGGGCTCCCCTCCTTGTAGCTCCCAAAGGAGGTCAAGACCATCATCCACTCATTGCATGGGAGACAAAACCCCTTGATTTGTGTCCCCTCAACAGAGTCCTGGAAATTTGTGATTTGGGGTAAAGGGAGTTTGCATTTCTAGGTGGGCATTAAAAGCACCATGGGAAGAGTTAAGACCACCTGACATCTTGAGGATGATTTTGACTACGGGTGAAGGTGAGGGTGGTGTCCTGATATTCCCATGCTACTGCTGCACTTGTACCTGTTCTTGTGTCATCCCCAACCCTGTTGGGCTCCTTTCAATTCTGTGTGATCCACTTATTGATGAGTTTTGGGATTTAGGCCCCAAACAGGCTCAAGGATATGACCCAGAGCAACGTGACAGTCTCTTTTTCCAACTGGAGAGATGGAAGCTAAGAAGAGGAAGCCTTTTAAAACAGCACAAGAGGTTGAACCAACTTGAAGATCTAATTACAAAGCAAAGGAAACAACTTTTGCTGTTCCAAGAGTACAAATGTTGTCCTTCTAATTGCCACATGTTCAAGCTGACATCAGCCCCTGTAAAAAAACCCACTGTGCTGTCCAGTGAAATGGGAGGTTTCTGCTGAAATTCTGGGTTGTTTGAGGAAAGCCAGGAGGTCAAGGCTTTGCTTGAGTCCAGTAGATCCAGGAGGACACCCTGACTGTTCCCAGCACAGCAAGTTGTGGGGTATAACCCATCCTTGCCATCTGTGGTGGGCTGGCCCAGCTCGCCCAGCTCCCTGGGGAGGAAGCTGAAAGAATGAGAGGAAATCAGGAGGGGACTGGGAGAAGGGTGTGGAGAAAGAAACAGGCTTGGAAGTAGAAGACAAGACACTTTAATGAGGAACAGGATGGATGAAATAGATGGGTTGTCTGAGCAATTGTTTTCCTCTTTATTCTTGCCCTGGATCTAGACATCTACTGGATTCAAATTCTGGGTTTAGTATTTTCCATTTCTCTCCAGAATGAAACCACCTCTTAAACTGATTTTACTGCAAATACCTGTCTCCTTATTGCAGACTATGAAGCCTTCCTGGTCCCACCACCCACCTGGTGGTCCATATTTACTTAGGAGGAGCCACAGTACCATGGATTTTGGTGTATCCTTAGGTCCAACAGCTCTCAGGTTTGGTGGTTTATTGGTGATGCGTATGGAAACTGGGCATTTATTTCCAAATTTTCTTCTTTGAGTTGTTCTGAATGCTTTTCTTTGAGATGGTGCTTTAGGGCAAAACAACAGAGAGTACAAGTGCTTTAAAGGGAGCGAGAAACCGAGTCCGTCTTTTACTATCAAAATGTCTTATGCAATTTATGAAAAAAGAAAATAATGGGGTCTGAATGGTTGCAAAACCTAAAACACAGCAAGGTGTGTGTGTGTGTGGTTTCTTGATCAAACTCCCAGCACTCTGTAGCAGGATTATCCACCTCTATCAAATTCTCCTCAAAGGTGAACACCTCTAATAGAGCCCTCAGGCTTCTGTTATTCTGCAATTTCACTGAAATAGGATCTGGGAAAGAAAAAGAAAGGAATTGAACCAGTGTAGATGTACAGCTATGTTTTGGGAAATTGGGCTTTCAAATACTGGGCAAGATAAAGCATTTTCCTTGGAGAGCTTGGCAGAGTGATTACCTGCACACTGCCTTTCCTCGGGACAGAGCGGATCAGAAAATAAACGACACTTGAACTTCCTGCCTGGCACAGGCTGAGCCTGTCAGCCCAAGGAGATGGAGGGGCTCTTGGGGCACGGGGTTATCCAGGAACATCCACAGCTGCAGCTGGAATGTAAATAGTCTGAGCCCCTCAAAGAAAATGTTATCTTGCCTTGACTTCAGATCCTCCCCTTCAGTTTTCCTGCTGTGCCCTTGCCGTGCAGCCCGTGGGGAAATCTGTTCTGATGTTATCCCCTTCTGTCTCCCAGCGCCCTGAAATGTCTCTCCCGTCTTTCCCTGCCCTCTGCATCCCTTCCAGCCTCCACGAGCAGCCCTGGGAAGAACAGGAGACTATTAAAGACACCACTACAAAGAGCTCACTGTGCAAACCCCTCCAGCACCGTCCAATTACAAAGCCCAGCTGATCTCCCAGGCAGGAATTGCTGCATCTGCTCTGCAGAGCCCACAAAGGTCGGCATCTAACACGGGATCTCCTCTTCCCTGGGGCTTTCCCCCCCCCTTTCTCTTTCTAGTATTTCCTTCTGTCACTGTTACCCAACACCTTTTCATCCACCTCCCCTACCACACACCATAAAATTACTCTGTGTGTAGTCCCCATTCATTCACTTTCCTCTAGGGAACGTAATTCCCTCTGGAAATCTGCAGCAGAGCTTTGCTGTCTTTAAAACACTTTCTCTTCCCCCTCTAAATTCCTTCCTATCCTCTTAGAGTCCATTGAAAAGATATATATATATATATATTCCAGCTGTTTAAATTAAATCCATGGCATGGTTCAGCTTTTACTTAATTCAGAATTTATTGAATCATTCACTGGACCCTTTGTTTTTTGAAAGCTGCTTCTGCATTGGAAACAGACAAAGAAAAAAGGGGCAGAGGAAGGGATCTGAAGGGCTTCCAAGAGAAGAAATCCTTTCTCTTGTAGCTGTAGGTCTCAGCTTGGATGTTCAGTATCCTCTCCGAGGTTTTGGAGCACTTCAGATTTCAATGAGCAGGCCCAGGACTGTGTGGGGGGGTGTAACAGGTTGATTTGTGATGGGCAGGGAAGGAGGGTAGGAGAAGACAGCTTAGACTTTTCCTGCATTTCCCAAAATAGTGTTGGCCTCAGCTTTGGAACTTGTCTTTCATCTGCCCAGCTTGGAATTTGTCTCTTTGGTATGATTTGCTTTATCTGAATTATTTTAAATTGTGCAGGGGCAGATAAATCCAGTGAAATTTGAATCATGTGTAATTTGATTGTTCTTCAAATAACAAACAGGAATTGTGTTTGTTCTGGCAGCGAGAGGGAAAGGTCTTAAATGAGCATTTTTAGCTACAAAGCCATAAAGAAGAACACTTGGACACACAGGAATGATACATTTTTTCTGTTTCCACTAAAGAGTTTGTGAATTGAATTAGAATATTCTGTACCAAAGCTCTGCTTGTTGGACATGCTGTAACCCCTTCAGCATGAGGGGATGGCTGAAGGAAGGAGGGGGCATTTGGGAGCCTGGCTTTTCCTAATCCCCCCTGATTAAACTCCAGATGTCAGGCAGCAGGTGTGACCTTTAACTTATTCATTATAAAGTTCAAGTTCAATTCTTCTGATGTTTGCTCTTCCCTGGCTGCAATAAAGCCCAGAGTTTGGTGTGTGAAGTAATTCAGCTTTTTAGCTTTGCGGAGCAAGAGAATTGTAGCTGTGGGCACAGAGCTGGGCTGTTTATGCAGTTGGTGGCCTGGTTTAGTCTCCTGTACTCTATAAAAACATCAGCTCAATAATAGTCTTACAAAGATGCTTTATTTGCAATGTCTGGATGTTGAGAGCTTCTCTGGGGTATTTATGGCCCTGAGAGAGGACCAGCCTGATGGTCTGATTGAAATTGTAAAAAGCTGTAATGAAAGGGGGGGGGGAAAGTGTATTATCTTGATGTTTTAGACTGAACTTCCTGAAGTGTCCTTATGTAAATATTTAGAAAGAACCCATAAAACTCTATACATTTTAGCTACCCCAGCACAGAGGGGAAACGCCTTTCTTTACAGTGGCAACCAAATATTGTGGTGGCACTTGAACCACTTATTAGGAAACAAACCTCTTCATCAGAACTTGTTTCCATGTGATTGCACTGTGTTTATATTTTGTATTTTCAGACTAGAAGCAAAATCCCAATAAATCTGGAATTTTATCAGTTGTGAAGGACATAAACTGAAACCATGTGCTTGGGGCCAGCAAAGGGACACAGGTGGCAGCTTTTAACTTTACCCAAATTGGGTGTTTTCTGCCTCAAGGAGGGGAGGGCAGGGGCAACACCTTTCTAAAGAGTTAAACCTCAATTTTGGGATCAAGGCTGGTATCACTACAAATAGCTTTTACCACCTCTATACAATCCAGGTTAGTAAAATTGTGTAAAAATGGATCTCTGCTTACATGTTGCCTCATCATTTAGTGCTATTTGCAAATCACCAGTGCTCTGCTCCACTTGCTGGTCTTGTCTTCCTCATACCTGTCTCAGATCAGGGAGCAAAAACAGAGTTGAGTTTTGCTTCTCACAAAGCCATGTCAGCTGAACCTCAGCAGCCTCCAAATAGGCCCTGTCCTATATCACCGAATCACAGGCTGGTTTGGGGTGGAAGGGACCTTAAAGAGCATCCCATTCCACTCCCTGCCATGGGCAGGGACACCTTCCGCTAGTCCAGGTCAATCCAAGGTTCATCCAACCTGGCCTTGGACACTCCCAGGGATGGGGCAGCCACAGCTTCTCTGGGCAACCTGTGCCAGGGCCTGCCCACCCTCACAGGGAAGAAGTTTTTTCTAATATCCAACCCAGCCCTACTCTCTTTCCCTTTGAAGCCATTCCATATGAGTGTATCTGCTGTTCCATGTGTGGCTGGTGTCAGCCTGCTGCATTGCCCCACGGAAAATCCAACTGCAGGAGGGTTGGTAGGGACAGGGCTGTGTCTCACACATCTCTCTGATCTTACAAAGGTCATTTTTTTACATATTGTCAAAAGAGACAGGTTTTCACCACTTTTACTACTGGTTTTGGGAATAAATTCCACCACACTGACTTAGTGAGCCCTGCTTTGAGCTTGTCTTTGCTCAGACTTGTGCCCTTTTGTTACACCCTTAAATAACTTTTGCTAAACTCCCTCGAGGCTGTGCCTGATACTCAGTAATTCCCTGATACTCAGTAAATCCCTGATTTTCAGTAATTCCCTGATGCTGAGCATGACCATGGGTGGTTGCAGTGCAGCTCAGGGGGAGATTCTTTTTTTTCTGTGCATTCTTTGCCTTAATTCACAGTGGATTTCTTGGCTCAGATTTTAATTTCCACTGAACAGGAGGCATTTTCTCAAAGCATTTTGCCATGCTAAAAATCCTCCAGCATTAATATCATGTTTAGCTTCTGTTTTTAACACTGAGCAGCATTTTGATTTGAGAGGACTGGCTGTTGACCTCTGAGGGGAAAATGTGCAACCTTTGAATTCAGCCACATCTGCTGCATATGCTCCAGTGATATGTGGGATTACAGAACCCTTAAAGAGAAAAATTGCAGGGGTCTATAGAAGGGTATTTCCTTTCTCTGGTGAAACAGAGAAATAGATCTGTCTGAGGAGAAGCAGAGTCTGTCTCTGTGGCTTTATTGCTGTGTTTAAGTGCCTGCTGAAGCCACCTGTGTATGAATTGGCCTCTGTGTAGAAGCCCTGCTAATGTGGCAACAAGGCAGGGGCGTGGAAGGGGGTCCATATGAATATTAGCCTGGGGTAGGTTCTCTGTCTATCTAGCCTTAAACATGGAATTATAAAGTGGTCTGGGTTGGAAGGGACTTAAATCTCACCTTGTGCCACCCTGCCATGGGTAGAGACACTTTCCAGCAGACCAGGTTGCTCCAAGCCCTGTCCATCCAGCCTGGATCGAGGTCCAACAGGGGCAGGAGCATCTGGCTGATTGCAGAGAGTTTAGATGGGCCTTTAGAATGCCAGTGAAGAGGATGAGCACTGTGTGAAAATCTCAGTGCCTCTCTGCCCCTGTGCTGTGCCACAGGACTGAGAACTGCCTCAGCGCAGCCAAAGAGCTCAAAGAAATCCCTTTGCTGTGCTTCAGTTTCAACCTACTGGGATTGCAAGAGGAAAGAAAGCAGTGGATCCCAGGTTTCAGCGAGCCATTAGTGAGGAAGTGTCACATAATTCAGGCTTAGGGTTTTAGCTGGGATTTTTAACTGCCTGTGTTTGCAGCTCGGGATTTGCTCTCTGGAGGAATGATTTAGATGGTGTTTTTTAAGCAGCTGGTTGTGGGGAACTGAGTCCCCTGCGAAAGGGAAAACATCAGCCTGGAAAATGCCAAATATGAGTCTGTGTTGCAAAGAAATCAGGTGCTACTCTTTGCCCCCTGTTCATCCATGGCACTGTAAGAGGAGGTTCTCGGCTCCCATGTGGGAAGCTGAGGCGGGAATGCCCCTGACCAACAGCTGCCTAACGTTTGGCTGATAAAATCATTTAAACCCAATCCCAAATGGTGAAGCCTGTAAGTATTTTTTGATTCACGTGTAAAGGGTGGGGGTGGAAGAGGCGTTGTTGTGATTCTGTTGTTCTCGTTTGCTTTTAACCTCAAAACCAGTTGGCATGGGAAAAGAATTCTCCAAAGGCTCTGAAAATAGCAAATCTGAATAAGCAGAATATTTTGTAAATGAGGTAGCACAAGCACAATATCTCAGCAGTGGCACTCAGAGAGCAGGAATATCAGCAGTCACCTCCAAGGAATGAAGGCATTAATCCAGGAGCAGAAAACAAAGCGGAAACACTGAAGCAGACACCTAAACATGACTCATTAGTGCCATTTGTCTCAATTAGCACACTGAGACAATGCACTGATTATCTCGGTGACACCGGGTCGTGTTGTACCCACCAGCATGTGTCAAGGAGGAATTAGCCCCTCATGAAGTGGGATATAATGGTCCCCTTAGAGAGCAGTGTCATGAAAGACTAAATAAGAGGAGAAATGGTTAATTGATGAGAGCACAGGAACAAGGTCTCGGGGCTCCCACTCCAAGCTCTGGCTTTGGAATGACTCACTGGAGCCCTGGGCAAGACGTTGAACATCCAAGGACGAACCTGAGCGTGACTCCGCTTCCAAAAATGAGATAAATTAGATGTGCCTCGCAAGAAGGGCTGCCTTTGACTCCCTCGAGCGCGGGGTCTCAGAGTCATTACTGGGTTTGTGGCTCCTCAGTCCTGGGAGGATTCTAAATTTCTGACTTGCAGCTGCAAACAGGAGGAATTTGATGTCCCCCCTAAGGGGCAAAGAAGGGAGAGAGAAAGGAGCACAAATGACAGGGATAGGAGAGAGGGAAGGAAGTGCGAAGACAGGGAGGTAATGAGAGTGACTATTTGAGGCTTTTTTCTTTGTTTCACGGTGATAGATAAAAGAAATGTTAAATGTACTCTGTATGAGAACAAATGTTTCTCTTAATGAGCCACTGATGTTGCAATACGGTAATTAATGTTGCTGACTTGTGATCTTCATAACAAACTTCTTCATTTCCAGATCTTGTTCTGTCGCCTAGAAACGGTAAAGGCAGGGATTTATGAGCTTTACTTTTTTCCTGTTTAGCAGCAATCGATTCTTTTCTTGATGGAGGAGGTTTAAAAGAGCACTTGTCCTTATTCCTCAAGCGGAGAAATGAGATGCTGCCACTCTGGCTCATTGTACAGATAGGAAAAAAAGGGGGGGGAATGTATTTTAACTGAGGCCAACAGTGCTTTGGGAGGGGATTTTATTAATGAAAAAGATTTGCAGAGACAGCAAAGTGGCAGAAAGAATCTTTGTTTTAGTACTTAATGAAGGTGGGGCAGCTGTTTGCAGGGTTGCCTCTCTAGTGCAGACGTTTAAGGAATGTGGTTTGTTCTCTTTCTGTCTTCAGGCTGCTTTGGACTGTGACACTTTCAAAAGTTGACAGAACCTTGCAGTCTGACTCGGGTGACAGTGGGTGGCATGGAGTGTTTTGAAGTGCAAGTCAGACACTGGTGTTGGCATCAAAGTGATTTATCCAGAGGTTTGTGTCTGCTGGCTGGATGTGGTAGGCAGTCCCAGGCCTTGAGGGGAGTTGTGATACTCTAGGGAAAAGAGGGGCAGCTCTCCTGAAACCCAGGTCTGCCAAAACAGGGTAAATATAAATGGAAATGTTAAAAAGTTAATGCAGAGTCTCACCTTACACTGCACTGCTTGTTCCCCTCCAGCCTTTTTCACATGCAAATTCCATAAGAACTAATTTAGGAGGAAGGATTTGCTCTTGGCCTCTCTGCCATCTCTGTGCCTCACCCCTTGAATCATTTTATTTCCACCTTGGTGACTCTGCCCCTCAGGATCTGCTACACTGCCTTGGTAATGTGTATTTAAAACTTTTGAATGTCTCCTTTTTCCAGGTTGCCCAGAGAAACTTTGGCTGCCCCATCCCTGGAGATGTCCAAGGCCAGGTTGGAGCAACCTGGGTAAGTGGGAAGTGTCCCTGCCCGTGTCAGGGAATGAACCAAGATGATCTTTAAGGTCCCTTCCAACCCAAACCAGTGTGTCATTTCAAGTTCATAGAATAAAATAAACAACATTTACACATCTGAATGAATGAATATTTATAGAAGGGTTTGGAATTCATCTCTAAAGCTCAGTCTGGGTTTTAGAATTCCCCTCCACCTTGTCCTGTGTAGGAAACAATCGAGGCAGTCACAGACTGGTGTTGTTTGGACACACATTGATTGCATCTTGCCCTCAATGCTTTCTTTACCCCTCCCCTGTCCAAAAGTAACGTGGATGAGGAGGGGAAGTGGAACAGTCAGTGTTGGCGAGGACTGGCTGCCCAGGGAATGTTCATGGAGCATTCCAGGTGTGCTCCCAGGCTTCCTTTGTGGCTCCCTTTGGTTAATCTTTGGATACCACTGTTTCTTTTCCTGCTGGGAAAGGAGGAATTTCATTGCTTACTGCACAAACCCACAGGTTTCTGAATGAAATGGAGATGTTAGCAGGTAATCCAAAGGAATGGGGCACAAAATGCTCCAATTTCCTCGGGGCTTGCCTGGAATGAAGGAGCCCTTTATTCTGTCCTATTTTTAAAAGAAACAAGGCAGTTTAAGTGTGTTTACATTTTCCAGTCTATACCAAAGGGGATGTCTCTGTGTGGTCAGTACATGAATAGGGTACCTTGCCTGTACAAACAGGTAATGATCATCCCAGCTTAGGCATAATTCTGAGTTTAACTTTTGATAGTAATGTGACCAAAAAGTATGAGGTAGGTAGTGTGTGCACGGAAGGTAATGATTTCCTGTGAGACAGTAATGTCTTTAGCAGAAAATATTTCAGGAGGGAGCAGGATCCTTGCAGATAGTTGATAGCTTTTGCAGGGATTCGGGTTGGTAAAGCCTCGGAGTGTTCCTTGGAAAAGTAACTCAATGGTTGAAATTGTGCATTGTGTACAAAGTAATTCTGGGTACTTCCAGAAACTCCTGGGTCATTTCTCCTTGAGGTGGGGAAAATGCTTAACACCCAGATGTGACAAAAATTGGGCAAGTCTAAACATGGTTGCAGGAGAACAGCCAGCGTGGCATGGCGAGGCTGAGGAGAAGCCCACTGGTCAGAACTGCAGAATCACTTAGGTTGGAAAAGACCTTTAAGGTCATGGGACCATAAAACATCCTGAGTTGGAAGGAACCCCTAAGGGTCATCAAAGCCCTTGCACAGGACACCCCAAGAATCCCATTTTGTGGCTGAGTGTTGTTCAAACGCTCCTTGAGCAACCATTAACCAGAAGTATTAATGGCCCGATGGGTGGAGAATATGGATCTGTTTATATTTTTGGTGGGGTTTATTTTCAGCACGTGACTATGCCTCAAAACATTCATTTATTTTACTGTAGTGCAAACAACTGCTGTGGAACTTGTTTATTTACAAAGCAAAATGTTTAGATAGCAGACGTTCCTTGGGAGACACTCTAAATCCAGGGAGTGAAAAATACTGTGGTTTCCAGTTTCCTCTTTTAATGGACAATAAGAAAATGTAACAAATCTGATCCCATGGTGTCAGATCTTGTCGTTGGTTTAGACATTTAGATCAACTTTGTTCTTTGGTACAAATGAGACTCTTGTTTCCTTCCCAGCTAGTGAAGAAAAATTATGATCAGTGTAAAATAGCAATTAGGAGCACTAAATTCCCAGGGGAAGATGGTGTACAAATGGCCTTGGATTGCTTTTTGATGTCTTTTTTGTTTTGGTAATGAACTGTCCCACAAAAGGCTTTAATAAATTAATTTATTTTTAATATAAATTAATATAATTAATATAAATAAAATTAATTTAATAATGTGACAAATGAGACTTGGTTCTTTTAAAGACACTAAAATAAAATAAACTTGAAATCATAATAAAAGCAGCTTGAGAGTCTTCAGATGTGAAGCTTTCAGGGATTCCTTTTTGGGCTCCTGGAACTGGATTTCTCCAAGGGGAGAGATTTGCTGAGCAGTCTGGTCTGCACTGTTGGTGTCACAGCTGCCTTTGCTGCAGGTACCCACTGGAGACCTTCAGAGAGGTGGTTCTTGAGTCTTAAAAAGGCATTTTAAAAACAAGCAAACTAAAATTATTCACAGCACCAAGCCACCCCCCCCAAAAAAAAAATCAAAAATACCCCCAAACCTAAAGGGAAATCATAGTCAAAGCAGGGCTTCTATTAATCTTCAGATGTGAAAATGGTCACACACTTGTTCTTTGGCCTCCTGAAATGGGATTTTCCAAGTGGTTTGTTTTGTTTGATATTTTTTTCCTACTGGCAGCAACATCTTCAAAAATTCTCTAAGAAGCTGCTCGTTCAGCTTCATGCAGGGACTCATTTTACCACCAGAGGAAGGCTGAGTTTTTCTTAAATTTTTTTAAAACCTTGGCAGATTTTCAAAGCTCTTCTTGGAAATGGAGCAGTTTTGATGAAACTTGTATGGAAGAGTTTGATTCTCCCTAACTGGAATCAGTGGTGGAAGTCAAGGGAAGTGTCTCAGGATGGACTGGATGGAGCCACATTCAGGTGGCTTTTTGGGGAGGGGAATTGTGGTAACTCAGTCAAGTTTGGGAGGGTGACCGGGTCATCAAACCTGTGTTTGAGCTGCAGCTCTGGTAGGAAAGATTGACTTTCTTGCTGATTGAGATGCTCTCCTGATGTGGGACACTCTGAGATGTTACCCTAACCTTCCACTAGCTCAGGTTGCTCCAAGCCCTGTCCAGCCTGGCCTTGGACACTCCCAGGGATGGGGCAGCCACAGCTTTTCTGGGCAAGTTGTGCCAGGGCCTGCCCACAGTCCCAGGGAAGAATTTCTTCCTAATATCTCATCTAAACTTACTCTCCTTCAGTTTTAAGCCATTTCCTCTTGTCCTCTCACTCCAGGCCCTTGTAAATAGTCTCTCTACATCTTTCTTGTAGCTCCTTTAGGTCCTGGAAAGCCACAATTTGGTTACCCCAAAGCTTTCTCTTTTCCAGGCTGGATAATCCCAGTTGTCTCAGCATTTCCTCCCAGCAGAGCTGCTCCATCCCTCTGATCATCTTGGTGGCCCCCTCTGGACTCAGCTGGACACTGATCAGCCCCTCCTGCCAGCTTTGTGTCATCAGTCAACTTGCTGAGAGGACATCTACGCCTCATCCAAGGAACTGATGGATAAATGAAACAATTCTGGGCCCAGTATTGAACCCTGGGGACACCATCGGTGTCGGGCCCCCCAACCAGACCCTGTGCCACTGAGTATGACCCTCTGGGATCTGTTCTGAATCCCCCTCACCATCCAAAATAACAGATGTGGCAGTCCCTGCACTGACTGCAGTGGTTGTTCTCCTCATGATGATGCCCTGATTTAGCCACTGCAACACAAGGCCTTGTGTTTCACTTTCATCTCTGTTGGGATTGCCTCATATTACTGGTTTGAACGTGGGTGACAACCACGAGTTTCCTTCCTTGCAACATCCCACTCCAGTTCCAGACAAGTTCCAGGGCGAGTGAGATCCATCCCTGTGCAGATGCAGCACTGGCTGGTTTTTAGTCCTGATGCTCTAATGTGTTAAACATCTTCCTGCTGGCCCGAGTTTAGAACCCAGTCTGGCTCTGAGAAATTCCCAGTGACGTGTCTTGTCCCTGAGTGGAACAACGGACCAAAGTCCTGCTCTGCACCAGAAAGGAGCAGAACATTTCAGAGAATAACAGTTGGACTGATTTGGATGAAATATTTGTAAGTCCTGAGGTATTTGGCAGAATGGTTTTTTTAGTGTTGCAACAGTGTTGTTTGTTTTAACACCATTTTTATGAAATAGGAAAACTTCTCAAGTATCCCACACAAGGGAAGTCAGAAGAAATTGAAGGTTTTTTGCTCAGAACTTTGTTTCTAGAATACAATCTTTAAAAAAGGCCAGTGAGCAGTAGAAAAATGGGCTGTAAGGAGAAGGGAACTCAGAAGGAACAGAATTCTTCCAGAAGTAAAAGATAATCAGCCCTGAAGCACAGTTTGGGGTGAAAAATGCTCTTTTTGAATGTATGGATTCAATTAATATTGAGATGGATTGTTCATCCCTTGCTGGAAAGTTGCATGTACCAAACTGTCTACCAGTGGAAATGAGGGTGAATGATTAAGACAAGGGTTTCTTTTGGCTTTAATAACCAAGAACATTCCTTTTAGGAGAAGAGGCTGTGGTGCACAGGCATGCCAGAGCTTCCCTGCACCTCCATTGCTGTGGAAAAGTTGGAGAAGGATTAGTAGCCACAAGGGACAATATGAGGCAGATGTAGTTATCCCTTCTAAAAATAAATGGAAAAAAATTCTTATTGAAGAAAAGTTTTAGGATTGCTCTCTCCTACCAAAACAAGTGTGTTATTTACAGTCACTATGAATATAAATGGTCTGTGAGCTCATGAACAGCATCAACAGTGAATAAGAAGGGAGGTGAGTTCTGATTTCCTGAGTTCTAATGGGAACACTGTAATGGGATCAACCAGCAACAACAGACCTCAGGCTCCTGAAAAGCTGCACAACAAGTCATAGTAGGGGCAGCTTTGATTAATCTTCACAAAAGTGACTTTGATAACCAGCCCTTTTAAAGGAAAACTGCACTGGAAGTCATTTTTTCCGTTTCTGTGAGAACAGACACCCGGCTGAATGTGCACCCTTGGGCTCAGGGTTTAATTTAGGAGTGATAAAGATCACTTTGTCCTTCTGTTTCCTGAAATCCATGTTTCCCTCCATGTCTTTGCTCCATTCCCTCCAGTACTTTGTTCTGCCTAATTACCCCGAGTGTCACAGCTCGAGCAGGTGGGAAGTGCTGCAGAGAGCTGGCCTATCCATTTCCCTCACCAGAAGCTGCTTCCCTGGCACTGAGATTTCCACAAGGCTTGTTTTTATTTCAGAATTAACATTTTCTCCCCCACATGCTGGTTTTTCTTTCTCTCAGCCTTTCAGTTCAACCATAATAGAAGTTTACAAGAAACTCAGCTGCTTTTCACAATCCTTCAAGAAGTTTTGCTGAGCCCTATTATAAAATTTCAGATTGTTGTGCTTTACATGATAAAAGATTTGGTACAGTGCATCCTGCTGCTGAAGGCAGGTGGCTGTGTACACTTTATCATGAGCTTTTATGGTATATCTTAGAATTAGAGAATCTCAGAATAGTTTAGGGGGGGAGAGACCTTAAAGATCATCTCCTTCCACCCTCTGCCATGGGCAGGGACATCTTCCAATACCCCAGGTTGCTCCAAGCCCCGTCCAGCCTTGCCTTGGTTACTTCCAGGGATGGGGCAGCCACAGCTTCTCTGAGCAACCTGGTCTCAGTACCCTCAGAGTAAATAATTTCTTCATAACATCCAATCTAAACCCACCCCTTTCAGTTTAAAACCATCTTGCATTCTTGAGCAGTTTTGCAGTCCTGCTGCAGCTCAGCCTTCCAGCTGTGCCTGTTCCTCAGGAGCAGCACGGGGGGGAAACCAACAGGTTCTGAAGAAGACACTTTTTCTATTTGAAGCATGATGGTGTTTCCTCTCTGGAATAAGGACTGATGGTTGACACCAGGAAAAATGCCTGATCTGGTTGTTACTCCATTTTTCTTGGAGTGTGGAAGAAAATATAAATCTGTGCAGCTTTCTGTGCTCTGAGCAGGTTTGGGGTTTAACATGACAGGCAGGTGAGCCCCACACAGCCATTCCCTCCCTCCCCCTCACTGGATGGGGGAGAGAACTGGGAAAAAATAAAGCTGGTGGGTTGACATAAGGACAGTTTAATAGGGCAGAAGAAGAAGGGGAAATAATAATGATAAAAGAATATATGAAGCAAGTGAAGCACACTGCAATTGCTCACTGCTCTCCCAGCTCTGCCAGTCCCCGAGGAACAGTCTGGCACCTCCCAGCCAATTCCCCCAGCTCTGCGTGCTGGGCAGGACACGGATGGGATGGAATATGTCTGGGATCAGCTGGGGTCAGCTGTCCTGGCTGTGTCCCCTCCTGACTCCTCATTGGCAGGGCAGCCTGAGGAGCTGAAGAGTCCTTGACTTAGTGTAAGCAACAACTCCAACTGTGTTATCAACATCATTCTCATCCTAAATCCAAACCAGACCACTGAACCAGCTACCAGGAGGAAAATCAGCTCTATCCCAGCAGAAACCAGGGTAGTTTTGTGGTTGGTAAGTGTGGAACTCGTTTGAGTTACGTAACTGGTTCGGAAAGAATCGCCTCTTTACAGTTGTCTTAAATTCAAGCCAAATCCTGGTTTTTTGTTTTTCTGAAGTACATATTGTTTGTATTTTGTTTGTAGGTTCTTGGCACGCTTGTAATATGCTGGGAAAAAATAAAAAGCAACAAACCAACCCTTAGACAAAACAACTTTCTTCTAACTGAGAGGATCTCCTCTCCTTGGTAAGAAAGCCACTGTTTCAGTTTCTCCATTTGATGTTTGACTGACATGCAAAAGGAGGTTACACAACACAAACCATGTTCTGACTTTATAAATGAATCAACATCTGCTAAGAAAGCTCATAAAAACCCAACAAGCATATTGTTAAACACCAGCTTTTATTGTTGCTTTGTTGTTGCTGAAGAGGTGCCCAGACTGGAAACCCAAGGGAAGTTCGTGATCCTTTTCTAGCAATTGGGAGCAACATTAAAGAGGGAGTTTCAAGACAGGAAAACTTTTCTGTTCCTTTTTTTACCTGCTCTGTCTTGAATGGCATCCAGGAGAAAATTTTCACACTTAGATTCTCATGTGGAGTAAGAATTAAAAATCTATTCGTGACGAATTTTTCTCAGAATCTTGAGATGGTTCAAATTAGGAGAGATCATTCCTTTGCTCTTAAAACATATGTAATGGTGTGATCTTGGCAAAGCTGACTTTGCAAACCCAAAAGAACGTGATTTTATGGTTCCAGGCGGGAGAGAAAACTCATCTATAGGACATTGGGTGCCCTGCTGTCCCCCTGCACACATAAATCCACTGCAAAGGTCCTGCAGTCATTCTCTGTGCTCTCACTCAGCTGCCAGCTTGTCTTGATTTCCCCAAATCTCTGAACCTAATTTTTAACTCCTAAAATCAGCAGTGATTACATTTCTGCTCATCCATAACAGCACTAAAGAAACTGGAGGCTCTTTCCCACCTAATTTCTAGTACTTTCCCCAACAAGGATGTTGCCTTCTTGAGTTTGTGTGTCTGATTCAGAAGATGAACTTAGAGAGTGTTTTGACCTGCTGGGGAAAAAACTTCAGGTAAAAGTGTTCCCAGTTCTACCCGGGGTTTCTCTCCTAAATTCCTCTGCCTGGATTAAAGGCTTGGATTCAATCTTCTCTAGCAGCTCATCTGGGTGAGTTGCTCTCCCATTCCAAATGCTCCAGTTGATATGAAATATGATTAAAAACATGGGAACAGCTTCCTGTCCTTGCTCCAATAAATATTTAGCCAGTGACACAAAGCAGAGCAAGTTCATGAGGAGCTGCTGAGAGTCTGCCAGCGGGTAATTAGTGACTGCTGTGAGAGCTTTGACTCAAGGGTTCCCATCCTTGCTCCAAACCCAGCAGTGCTGGGTCTTGATGAAAAGTCTCCTTCACCCTAAATGGCTTTGGCTGTTGGGCTGAGTTGAAGAGGACACAACTTGTTGTCCTCCTGGCTTTGTGTGAGGTGGAATTCACCTGCCTTGATGCCCTCTATGAGACCATTTTGGGGATAAACATCTTCCTTCAGTCCAGAATTTAACAGTGGAATTCCTTCAGGCTCCGTCTCTCTCCTGATCATTTTTAACATCTGAACAATCTGCTGTTCAATGTACTGGTGTCTTCCTGCAAAACCTCATGAGAGGCCCTTTTGTTGCTGTGATAATTAATGAAGTGTTTGCATTATTCAGTAATCCCAAATGGCTGGGCATAGGATCAAGAACCTGTCCTTATTTACCTAGTTCTTTGAAGGTTTTTCTTCTACATGTGAAGGTTCTCACCTCAGCTGCAGCTGGAGACATGGATAGATTAGAGGTAAATGAGGTGCTGACATAAAATTAAAATCAAAATTAAAAAAGCATAGTTAAGACAGAAGTGGAATTTAAAGTGATGTTTTTCAGCTTGTTCAGCAGTTTGTCTGCTTTTCTTGCTCTGAAATCAGGGTACAAACCTCATGGGGTTTGATCTTAAAGCAGCACCTCCGAATCTCAGAAGCATTTTGCTCTGTGATAGCCCTGGAAGGCAGGACTGATGTTGGGGTTTTCCAGGTGAGGAAGGGTGGCATTAAGGATTGTTCATCCCCTGAGATCACACAGGGTTTCTGGCTGGGGGAAAATTGTTGGATACACATTTTTAACTGGTACCTTTATTTCTGACTCTTCCACTTCTGGAGCGTGGTGGAGAGAAGAGAAATAAATGAAAGTTAAGCAAAGCTGTTAATGTCCATCTCAGATGAAGTTTTCCACCACTCTTTTAGCCATCTATCAGTATTTCAAGTTGTTGTTGGATTTTGGGTTGGCTTTTCATTGCTCAGTGATATTTTTGTTAGCAGTTGGAATACCACTGAACTGGTGACAAATACAAAGTGTGCTCGGCAACAAAGGTGTGACCAAGGCTGACATTAAAATCCCATCTACTCATAAAAGAGGAGTGGGAAAGGTCCCCCTGTGTCTTCAAACGTGTTTCATTGCAATGAAGTGAGGTTTTGATATCTGAGCTTGGGGGAAAACCTCCATCCTGTGCATCCAGGCAGCATTCCTGGCTCAGGATTACTGTACTCACTCAGACAGGATTACTCAGAAATCCTGAGTGATTTATGCAGGCACAGGAGACACTGCTATCCCAAAAATCCTGTGCCACAAGCTACGTGCAGGATGCACAGTCACCAGGAAACAATTGTTGAAATGCTCAACGTAACAAGGCCCAAAGCTCCTCATTTATGGTCTGACCGGAGCCCCAGCTGCCTCTGTGAGTGATTTCCCTGCTTCCCAGCCCGGAAAGCCAAGCTCCAGATGTGCTGCTGGGAGAGAGACATCCCGTGTTGCCCCAGCAGTGCCATGTGGAGGTGGTGGAGGAGGAGGAAGCCGCCCCAGCCCGGAGGACAAGCAGAGGAGGTGACAGAACAGCGGCCGAGAGGGAGCGTTTCGGAGGAGGAGTTGGCTCCAGCCTTGCCAATATGATTTGGCTCTGGGCCCTACAGCAGCAAGGAATGACCTTAAATAGCAGTGGAGCTTGTGGGAGCTCGTGCTGCTGGAACAGGAGCCCGGGACAGCCCGCAGTGCTGACTCACCCCGGAGCCGGCGCTGCCGTGGGTTGCTCGGCGTGGGAGATGAACGATGGGTTGTTCATCACACGAGGTGTCCGTGGAGTCCTGCAGGAACCCACACGTCCTGCTTTCCGTCGTGCCAGAGCAGGGAGTTGGTGCTTCCATGGAACAGGAGCAAACTTTGGCAAAAGCCAACTTCAGCTGGAGGCTGGAGCAGCATTCTGCCCTTTTAATAAGGTCGTTTCATTTGTGCACAATGGTTGCACTACAGAGGCAAAGACTCAGCTCTTAAAAGGGAATAAAACCCCAAACGTGTTGAAAAAGCTTATAAAAGTGTGTGCTGGGTGTTCAGGTCACAAGATTTGGGTGTGGGGGTCCCTGTGCCTGGCACAGCCTGGTCCAGGCTCCTCACTGCAGGGACCTGCTGGGTCTGCGAGTTGCACTGGTGGGGCGTCAGTGACAAATGCGGTTTAAAAAGAGGGAAAATGTCACACAGACAGGGTTGGTGAGGAAAAAATGTGAGGAAGCAGCTCTGTGAACACCCAGGTCAGAAGGAGGAGATATTTCAGTGCAGAGCAGGGACCCGCAGGACAGCCCTGGAGGGACCCCAGGCTGGAGCAGTTGGTTATTTCCTGACAGGAATTGTGGCCCATGGAGGATCCACACTGGAACAGGTGAAAAGTGTGAGGAGGGAATAGTGTCAGAAAGGAGTTATGAACTGACCATAACCCTGCATTCCTTGTCTCCCAGCACTGCTCAGAGCTGGGGAAAAGCAGAGGAGTCAGGAGTGAAATTGAGCCTGTGAAGACAAGGCTGGGGTAAGCAAAGGTGTTTTAATTTGTGTCTCACTTTCCCAACCTGTTTTAAATGGCAATACGTTATTTTTTTTAAAAAACAGTCTGTTTTGCCTATGGCTATAGTTGCTAAGTGATCTTCCTGTCTTTATCTCAACCTACATGTTTTCCATCTTATGTTCTTCCCCTGCCCTGCTGGGGAGGGGGAGTTTTTTTGGTGTCCTGACATCTAACCCAAAGGTGTTCAAGAAGAACTGATGCATCAACATCTGCATCTCCATCAGAAGAGCCCCCACTGCCCACGGCCTTGGCAGCTGCTGCACCTGCCTGGGAGCTTGGGAGGTCTGTGGGAAGCTCGGGAGGTTCCTCACAGCTGGAAAGCACAATTACAAACAGTAATTGTAGAGGAGAATATAGTGTTACCTTGGGCTAATAGTTTTACACTCAATCATCTGAATCAGACACCTGCCTAGGTGATCACCACAGCAACATCACAGCAAACAAGAGTAACCTTAAAATTATCCACCTAAGGAAAATGAGGAGCTGGTTTGCAATTTTTGGAGAGTGTTCAGAATCGTGCCTACATGATCTTTTTGGAGGCAAATATGAGCTGGTTTAGCACATACACTGAACTGACCAAAAGAAACAGGACTAAGCAGGATTCTGTGCCTGAACAGGTACCTGCCATATCTCTGCAGACCTCACTGATTTGGGCAAAAGGAGGAGGGACACCAGGATGAACAAAGGGATGGAGCAGCTCTGCTGGGAGGAAAGGATGGGACAATTGGAATTGTTCAGCCTGGAGAAGAGAAGGCTCTGGAGTGACCTAATTGTGGCCTTTCAGTGCCTGAAGGAGCTACAAGAAAGGTGGAGAGAGACTATTTATAAGGGTCTGGAGTGACAGAACAGGGGGTGAATGGCTTCACACTGAAGGAGAGTAGGTTTAGATAAGATATTGGGAAGAAATTCCTCCCTGTGAGGGTGGGCAGGCCCTGACACAGGTTGCCCAGAGAAGCTGTGGCTGCCCCATCCCTGGAAGTGTCCAAGGCCAGGTTGGACAGGGATTGAAGCAACTTGGGGGGTATTGGAAGGTGTTCCTGCCCACAGCAGGGAGGGGAATGAGATGATCCTTATGGTCCCTTTCAACCCAAACCATTCTGTGATTCTATGAAAAGTGTGTTCATACCAAAGCTCTGACCTGAACACAGGTAGAACAAACTCCTGCCTGTCTGCTGAAGGTTGTGCCAACACATCCAAAGGGAATCAAGAGCTGAAGTTTCTGGCCTGCCTGTGGATCCCCAGTCCCTGAGCTGTGTTATCCTCACTTTACAGTGAGCTGGGCAGGGAACAACTTCCTAACTGTGTGTATACATATCTTTCCCTCAAAGTCATGCATGCAGCTGACTGAGCTGCTTGAAATCATCATTTGGATTAAAGAGAAAAACAGTAAACATGATTAAATGGATATTGAGAGGAGCCTGAAGGAAGGCAAAGGGCACAGGCCTCCATATATCTCACTCTGGGGTATCTGCGTCAGCCGAGCCAGAAAAACAGCTGTTGGGGTTGTTTCAGAGAGCTCCAAATGATGATGTCTCTCCATGAAAATGTGCAGTTTGCATCCTGCTGTGATCCAGGCACTATCAGCAGCTGCCTGGAGCCTCAGCCATCCTCTGCAGTTCAGGCTCCTCATGCAAACCAGCTGAGCTCTGTCTGTCCTCATGGAGGGGGGAATACCAGCCACTTGGACTGGCTTCCCTGCTGGAAGGATCCGGAAGAATTAGCGAGTTCACGGTTCAGGAATGCTCCTAAGAAACCACAACAAGGGAAGCTGAGCAACTGCAGACATGGAAAGTCTGTGCACCACAGCCCCGAGTTCCCTGTGGAGAAAGGGAGAAGAAAGGGAGGTGAGGATGATCCAAAGAAGGAAAAGCTCCAGCATTATTGACCCTGGAGCACATCATGTTGCTTCCTATGGAGAACATGGGATTTCCTGGTGGCATCAGTAACGGGCTGGGGCAGATCTTGCTGCTCCAGCCCTCCCTTGGTATCAACGAGCTGTGCTGAGTGTGATCCATGTGTGGATGCAGCTCTGGAACAGCTCCTTGGCTCCCAGGTGACTGGTGATGTTCAAAGACAGATGGCAAAACCAATCTGTGCCACAGACTTGCGACCTGGTAAAGAACTCGACCTTCAATGTGTGATTTACTAAAGAAAAAAAAACCCAAACAAACCCAAAACACTAGAGAAAAAAAATAAAAAATCCTTGCCTTTAGAACTGTTGGATACCAGTCTAGCCTGGATTCCATGGTATCCATCTTTCAAAGCAGATGAGTGTTGATTTGCATGTGAGAAGATACAAGTTATAAAAGGCAATTAGAAGAATGTTTCTGATTATACAGATCCTAGAAATCCTGCTTTGCATATTGATTATGATTTTTCATTTACTCAATTTTTCTTCCCCCCAAATGATCAGTGGTTTTGGATACCCAAAATTGGGGTGGTTGGTACAGATATACACAGACAAAAACATTCTGTGAATGTCTTTAAAATACAGAAGGAAAAATAAATCATAATAGGGATGGTGTAACTTTCCCAATATATAACAGATAAAGGGGAGATCAAACAGCAAAAGGAGCAGCACAAAAGATTTGGGGATATGTTTTTAATACTCACCCACGCAGCTTTGATTATTTTTTTCCAGTCAGATGTCCCTAATGGAAAATTACAACGTAGCATCAAGCAGCTCAGAGTTAATGAATGTGAAGAGTAATTTCAAAGTGACAAACACATGTTTATAAAGCATCAGAAGTATTAACAATTGTAAAAAATTGTGGTGGAAATACAGCACACTGCCAAAAAGAATAAAATAAAGTTCCTACAAAGGACAGGATCTTTCAACTGGATTATGGGGCAAAATTCTCACTTGGGACCAAATGCCACTTTGGGTTATAAAATATCAAACTCCCCTTTCATGGACTGTTGTGTTTGCACAGCAGGTTTTGACAAGGGCTGTCCCAGCTTTGACAATGTTCTTTTCATACCCCTTTTTCCCCAGCATTCCCAGCAACCCTGTGTGCTTCCCAGAGCAACTCTGTATCTGCAAAACTTCCTTGGGTCTGATAACCCTGCTGGCTTCCTGTCTACAAAAGAAAACACGCAGGAGGTTGTTGCTCCTTCTAAAGAAGTCATGTTGTCTGGCTGAACAATTTCACATGGTTGTATCTCTAGACAGCAGTGCCCTCAAAGCCTGATTCTCCTGCAGAAATGCACAGTGCACATTCTTGATTGTCTGACTCATAACCCTGGTGCCAGGATTTAGCTTCTCATTTCTGTTTATTCACCACGGGAAACCTAAAGTACAAATACATTGGATGAAAGCCTGGCTCCAGTGAAGTCAAGGACAAAATTCCCATTGATGTCTGCAGGCAGAGAACTTCACTTCTGTGCTTTTAGTTGTACTTTACCGTTCCTGGCTTGGGGCTAAAGGGACGTTTGAAAAGGCTCTGTTACCCATAGCGATGATGAATTCCAGTGGCACTTCCAAACACAGCCCATGTGTACAAGAAGCATCTGTTTCCATCCTGAAGAACTTGTAGCTCCTGCAATAAGCCAGATTTGAAGGAGTGAGCAGTAAAGATTTTTTTTTTTTTTTCCACAGCAACACATACTCAGACCTTGAGTCTGTTTGAAGCTCTCCCTTGTGCCAGGACATTGCTGGGGAATAAAGGTATTTGTAGTTGGGAATAAAGGTATTTGTAGTTGGGAATAAAGGTGCATGTGGCAGGGGAATAAAGGTGCATGTGTTTGGGGAATAAAGGTACTTGTGGCCGGGGAATAAAGATGAATGTGGTTGAGGAATAAAGGTGCATGTGGCTGGGAATAAAGGTATTTGTGGCTGGGGAATAAAGGTATTTGTGGCTGGGGAGTAAAGGTACTTGTTGGGAAATAAAGGTGCTTGTGGTTGGGGAATAAAGGTGCATGTGATTGGGGAATAAAGGTACTTGTTGGTGAATAAAGGTACTTGTGGTTGGGGAATAAAAGTACTTGTTGGGGAATAAAGGTGTATGTGGTGGATTGAGATGTTCTTCAACTTCTGGAAACACGCACAGGTTTGTTAAGGAGCAGTTTCCATGTGATGGAGCTCATGTCCACCTGTCCCAAGAGGAAAAGCCATGTCCAAACCAAGATTTTTATGGTCCTTTCAGTGCTAGAACAGCCCCTGGGTAGTGTAACGTGCCCAACATAGAGTCACAGAAGGGTTTGGGTTGGAAGGCACTTTATCCAGTTCCAACTCTCCCACCACGGGCAGGGATACATTGCAGCAACACTAATGTAACTAATTTATGCCACAGTATCTAATTTTGCTACATGTCTACAGAATTGAAAAGAATTATTTGGATTATACTGTAGTTAGGGAGAGAGATGTGTGTGTAGCCTCATTAACCCATTGCAAGGGCTCACTGTGTTTTCATGTCGAATTCTGATAAAGAATCTTCAAAAATCTTCCACAAAAATAACCCCCAAAACCCCATCAAACCTGGAGCAAAGTGTGCACTCAGGAGCACAAAATTTCAGGGGGAAAAAAATACCCCAAATAGCTCAAAGTATTTGCCATCTGAGTTAAGAAAAGTGCATTGGTTAAAAAAAAAAAAACAAACAAAAAAACCCAAAAAAACCCCACTGACAGCTCCCCAGCGCTCAATTAATCATTGGCTTTTAACAACAGAGACTCAGAGGCAGGCACAAAAGTGGAGCAGGAAAGCAGGAGAAATGAAATGGTCCTTTGTCTTGGGACTGGACTTGTTGCCCTTGCCAGGACACAAACAGTTCATCTGGGGAGAGAAACCCACTGGCCCACTTGGCATCCTGCAGCTCCTGGCATGAGCTGAACAGGGCAGTAGGTGGTCTGGCACAGACCTCCTGGATGTGTTTTCTCACAAGGTCCCTCCTTGCTTTGCAGGGAGGAAAAACAGCTCAACAGAGAGATCTTTTCCATGGGATTCATGAATTGGTTTGTGGCATTTAGAGCTCTCTAAGAAATATGTTACTAAACTGTAAAGATGGAAATGAATTATCTTGTTCTATCCCACATTATTTCTTTGGGAATCTGTTTTGTCTCAGTGATCTATAAAGATTATAGAATTTAATGGAAAAATTACAGGTAAAACAGGACTTGTGCATTCAGAAAACATCACAATTATCAGGTGAAATAATGAGGCTGAAATTTTCAGGTGTAATTAAAAATCAAAGGGCTTCTCTCTGCCCCAGGATCCACCAGCGTGTTTTGGTTCCAAAGGCTGTGGCAAGTTTCACTTCCTTCCTTCAAATCTACTGAGGAGCTGATAGTGCTGGTAGTTACAAATGTCTTTTAATACTTTATTGTTTCTATTATATCATTTTTATTGCAGGATGAGACTGATCTTTATATATATATGGCTGATTTAGACTGAACTCTTGGGAGAAGCTTCAGGTTTTAAGTGGGGAGTCAGATGGAGAAAAGAGAAAGGAGGCAAAAAAAATCAGGATATATTGGCCCAATTTGACACATCTATTTTCTACCAGTGCAGTGTTATTTCTGAATGCTTCTCTCTTCAGATTTTGCTGTCTGTCACCTCAAAGGTCACAACACTCCTCTGCATGTTCCATGAAATACAGAGTTTTTATGTGTGCTGATGGTCTCAGGAGTGGGTAATTCCTTAAGCAGATGCAATTCTATTTGGGTTGATAGAATTGCCCACATTTTTTCTTTTGAAAATTTGAATTTACTTCAATTACTGTTTAATAGAAAGTGCACAAGTTCTATACACCCTTGCTGTGTCAGACTGTTTGTTCCCATCAGTAGCAAAGTGGCCCATGGTGAAGAAGAGCCCTGAATGAAACATCCTGTGACATGAAGAAACAGGATTTAGATATAAAATCAGTTTTACTGGGAAAAGTGTCAATAACAACAAATTTAAAGGGGCATTTGGAGATGTTTGGCATGCCCAAATTCTGTCAACATCCCACCTCAAAATACATAGACCTCACTTTTCTTGTGTCTCATATATTTGGGAAAAACAAGTTGTCATCTTTCATGAGGAACATTGGGAGTTTACGTTCTTGGGAGCTGTCAGGGAAGTGGTAGAGGAGGAAAAGGATTCCTAAAATACACAGGAACAACAGCTTTTCATTCAGTCTGTTCTGTCTTCCAAATCAAGAAGTTGAATGTGCTACATAACAAGATGAGAAAAATTTAATTGGATTTTTTTTTTTTTTAATAGAAGGGGGTACAAAGAGTCAGTTTTGTTTCCTACTATCAAGCAGAACTCCATGAAATCTGAAGTCCCTGTCTGAAAGTTCCACCAGTTCCACCAGCAGATATGAAGTCAAGTCAGCAGAATTTTTTTGGGACATATCCCCACTTCCTCTCCAGCCAAGTGTGCCCACTTTGTTGGTCTGGATGGGCCTCCTGAATCATCCAGAATTGCATCTGCTTCCCGTTACTGCCTTTTTCATCCTGAATTCTGTAATGTCAGCGACATTTCTGCCTGACTGGTTTTTGTACAAGTAGATAACACATTTTATTCCTTAAGAATCTGTTTCTAGGGAGGGGAAAAAAAAAAAAAAAGTCACTTCTCTCCAAACAATTGTCAAGAGCTCCTAAGCCTTCTGGAGCATCACACAAAAGCAGCTTAATCCTGCGCTCTGCAAATGTCATGTTGCCTTGATCTCTCTGAGCAGGAATTTGTGAAGTCGTTGCTACAACATTTGCAGCAGCCCTGCCCTGTGTGGCTGCCTCGTGCCACAAATCACATGCAGAGCTGTCGGCAGTAACAAAAACATCTCGAGGATGAAGTGCTTTAAGTCCTGGGTGAGGGATACAGTGCCATAATTCCAGATTGTTCATTGGGTTTGCTCCCTCCTTTGAGACTGAATTAGGTCATGGA